>OZ020285.1:9211533-9638074 GCA_963971205.1 Aethes cnicana
TAAGCGGCGGTGACCGCTTACCACCAGGTGATCCATCTGCCTGTTTCTCAATATTTTTACATAATAAACCCATGAATGAAAAATGGGAAATAGCAGCGAATAGATTCATAGCGAAGAGTATAAAATAAATAATAAAATAATATATTCACGTTCATTCCAGTTTAAGCACGAGAGTGATCAACCTTCCCGGCCACGTGCAATATCGCCCCTGCATAAACACGAACTTGTATCATGACGCGACTAATAAGGCTGCCCGATAAAGTTCCCCACAACAGCCGTTGGTCGGGAGTTCCGATACCCAGACACCCAGTCACAGAATATTTAATAGTGTAGTACTACAGAATGGCCACGGAATCACCCGCCTGAATCTAGCCCGCGCGCAATTCGCGCCCTACTCGCCCTTACCGTCATTTGTTTCGTCCTGAGATGGTGAGTGAATCATTGGCCCGCGTAGTAGTACACACACATTTACAAGTGTACAGACGTCCTCGCACATCGATGTCGTCGTTATATTGACACTTCATTCGAATTGTGTTCGAAATCGTGCTTTTATAGCCCGTGTCCGCCGTGTGACCCATAAGGGCTGGCCTGTTCTTGAATAAATAACTGAAGTGCTATAGATTACAGTAGGTACCATGATTATCAAATAGTACATTTGGATATAAGTGCGAAAAGTTTGTCATTTTATCACGAGTCCCTAGTTATGTTGGCGCGAGCGAACGCGAGCCGAGCGTTAACACTAGGGACGAGTGAAAATGACAATTTCGCACGTGTAGGTATCAAACGAAAACGAAAATTTGCGAAAAAAAAGAATAAGGTTTAAATGAACAGGATGAAGCTCAAAAAACTTTAGGCACGCTCACTACTCGTAGCTGTCGGAAAACGAAAAGCGTTCGTTCTGAAATGACTAACTTTTGGCACGTTAAACAGGTATCGAAATATTTACTTTTTGAGCAACTGTATTAAAAAATATTTCCTTCACTTTTGTTTAATTGCAATAAAGTGGTATATAAATTGCAACTCGACGTTGACGTTCAGGTGTCATGCGACCCGGGAGCAGGCGATCTTGTTTTCTTGGCAACTGACCCTGTTTTGAAAATGACAAAGCATTAAAACTACCTACTAACCATGAAATGGATTTAAATTTTAAAATGGATAGTCTCATTCGTACGTTTGTTACATTCCAATGTCGTAAATATCTGTCACTACAATTATAGCGTTTAATAGACCGCTGCCAAATATAGTTGACTAGCTGTTACCCGCGACTTCGTACGCGTAATGGTAATAGCGTTCCCACGGGAACTATGCGTTTTTCCGTGGTAAAAAGTAGCCTATATGTTGACCAGTGTTATAAACTACCCCCATACTAAATTTTGTTGCAATCCGTCCAGTAGTTTTTGAGTTAAATACATGTACATACATAAAGAAAAAAAATCTAAAAATCGTTATTTTGTGTTAAGTTAGTATCGTTTACTTGCGTATATAGTCCCCTCTACTTGATAGTTTCTTTTAATTTTCAAGTTTCATACGCGACTTCTTCAACAGACTTATTATTAGTATAGATTAATATTAGATGACACTATAAAAGAAGAAACATACAAACAAATCTTAAACCCCCTTTTTAAACCTTTAGGGTGGGAATTTCCAAAAATCCTTCCTTAGTGCTCGCTTACGTCATAAAAGGAACCTTCCTGCCAAGTTTCATGTTTTTAGGCCTAGCGGTTTAGAAGTTTCATACAAACCTTTAACCCCCTTAATACCCCTTCCGGGGGGGGATTTCCAAAAATCCTTCCTTAGTGCTCACTTTACGTCATAAAAGGAACCTTCCTGTCAAGTTTCATGTTTCTAGGCCAATTAGTTCCGGCTGTGCGTTGATCGATCAGTCAGCCAGTCATTCAGTCAGCCAGTCAGTTTCTTCTTTTATATATTTAGATTACGTCATAATCACATTTTTTCCCGTTCCCGTGGGAATATCGGGAAATCCTTTCTTAGTGCTCCCCTACGCTCCCCAAGGAACCTGCATGCCAAACTTCAGCTCTCTACGGTGATCCCCGCGACCTAAACATTAAAATGTAAAAATCCCATTTTTTCCCGTTCCCGTGGGAATTTCGGGAAGTCTTTTCTTAGTGCTCCCCTACGCTCCCCAAGGAACCAGCATGCCAAATTTCAGATCCTTACGATGTTTCCCGCGACTTCGTACGCGCCTAAACATTAATGTAAAAATTTCATTTTTTCCCGTTCCCGTGGGAATTTCGGGAAATCCTTTCTTAGTGCTCCCCTCCGCTCCCCAAGGAAGCTGTATGCCAAATTTCAGCTCTCTGCGACCAGTATTTTCGGCTCTGCGTAGATATGTCAGTCAGTCAGTCAATCAGTTTCTTCTTTTATATATTTAGAAAGATAGATAGCTGTTTCCCGCGACTTCGTACGCGCCTAATATGTAAAAATCCCATTTTTCCCGTTCCCGTAGGAATTTCGGGAAGTCCTTTCTTAGTGCTCCCCTACGCTCCCCAAGGAACCTGCATGCCAAATTTCAGCTCTTTACGATGATCCCCGCGACTACGTACGCGCCTTAAAATGTAAAAAAAAACCATTTTTTTCCCGTTCCCGTGGTAATTTCGGGAAGTCATACCTTAGTGCTCCCTGACGCTCCCCAATCCCCAAGGAACCTGCATGCCAATTTTCAGATCTCTACGATGTTTCCCGCGACTTCGTACGCGCCTAAACATTAAAATGTAATAAACCCATTTTTTCCCGTCCCCGTAGGAATTTCGGGAAGTCCTTTCTTAGTGCTCCCCTACGCTCCCCAAGGAACCTGCATGCTAAATTTCAGCTCTCTACGATGATCCCCGCGACTACGTACGCGCCTTAAAATGTAAAAAAAACATTTTTTCCCGTTCCCGTGGGAATTTCGGGAAGTCATTTCTTAGTGCTCCCCTACGCTCCCCAAGGAACCTGCATGCCAAATTTCAGCTCTCTACGATGATCCCCGCGACTACGTACGCGCCTTAAAATGTAAAAAAAAACATTTTTTTCTGTTCCCGTGGTAATTTCGGGAAATCCTTTCTTAGTGCTCCCCTACGCTCCCCAAGGAACCTGCATGCCAAATTTCAGCTCTCTACGATGATCGCCGCGACTACGTACGCGCCTTAAAATGTAAAAAAACCATTTTTTCCCGTTCCCGTGGGAATTTCGGGAAGTCATTTCTTAGTGCTCCCCTACGCTCCCCAAGGAACCTGCATGCCAATTTTCAGATCTCTACGATGTTTCCCGCGACTTCGTACGCGCCTAAACATTAAAATGTAATAAACCCATTTTTTCCCGTCCCCGTAGGAATTTCGGGAAGTCCTTTCTTAGTGCTCCCCTACGGTCCCCAAGGAACCTGCATGCCAAATTTCAGCTCTCTACGATGATCCCCGCGACTACGTACGCGCCTTAAAATGTAAAAAAAAACATTTTTTTCTGTTCCCGTGGTAATTTCGGGAAATCCTTTCTTAGTGCTCCCCTACGCTCCCCAAGAAACCTGCATGCCAAATTTCAGCTCTCTACGATGATCGCCGCGACTACGTACGCGCCTTAAAATGTAAAAAAAACATTTTTTCCCGTTCCCGTGGGAATTTCGGGAAGTCATTTCTTAGTGCTCCCCTACGCTCCCCAAGGAATCTGCATGCTAAATTTCAGATCTCTACGATGTTTCCCGCGACTTGTACGCGCCTAAACATTAAAATGTAAAAATCCCTTTTTTTCCCGTTCCCGTAGGAATTTTGGAAAATCCTTTCTTAGTGCTCCCCTACGCTTCCCAAGGAACCTGCATGCCAAATTTCAGCTCTCTACGACCAGTAGTTTCGGCTCTGCGTTGATATGTCAGTCAGTCAGTTTCTTCTTTTATATATTTAGATTTTAAGTGAGCCTTTTAACGGAACATGGAAGTACCATGGAAGCTTACAACCCTTACGAATTTTGAAAAAATCCTTCTTTAGTTGATGCATAATGCTACGTCATTAAAGGAATACGTGAGAAAATTTCAAGTTTCTAGCTCTAAGGGTTTGGCCTGTGCGTTTATTTAAAACTTTTATCCCCTATTTTTCCCTCTTAGGTGTTCAATTTTAGAAAACGCTGAAGTACGTCACTCATTATTTTTGCCGCACTCAATTCATACGAAATGTCATGCAAGTATGTTGAAGAAATAAAAAGTTTAATACATAATTTCATCCCCTATTTTACCCTCTTGGGGTTTGAATTTTGAAAAATCCTTTCTTAGTGAAGCTTACGTTATAAGAGGAATACGTGTGCTAAATTTTATGTTTGTGGCCCGAAGGGTTTGACCTGTGCGTTTATTTAAATCTTTCATCCCCTATTTTACCCTCTTAAGGGTTGAATTTTAGAAAACTCTTGCAATACGTTACTCATTATTTCTGCCGCACTCAATTCGTATGAAATTTCATGCAAATATGTCCAAGGAATAAAAAGTTTTATGAAAACTTTCATCCCCTATTTCACCCTCTTGGGGGTTGAATTTTGAAAATTGCTTCTTGGTTGATGCCAACATCATAAGAGGAATACGTGTGCGAAATTTCAAGTTTCTAGCCTTAACGCTAACCTTTGCGTTTATTTAAAACTTTCACCCCCTATTTCACCTTCTTGTGGGTTGAATTTTGAAAAATCCTTTTTTGGTGGATGCCAACGTCATAAGAGGAATACGTGTGAGAAATTTCAAGTTTGTAGCGCTAAGGGTCTGGCCTTTGCGTATATCTACAACTTTCATCCTTTAATTCACACCCTTGGGGGTTACATTTTGAAAATTTCTTCCTTGTTGGATGCCAACGTCGTAAGAGGAATACGTGTGCGAAATTTCAAGTTTGTAGCCCTAAGGGTCTGGCCTTTGCGTTTATCTAAAACTTTCACCCCCTAATTCACACCCTTGGGGGTTGAATTTTGGAAAATTCCTTCCTTGGTGGATGCCAACTTCATAAGAGGAATACGTGTGCGAAATTTCGAGTTTGTAGCCCTAAGGGTCTGGCCTTTGTGTTTATCTAAAACTTTCACCCCTTCATTCACACCCTTGGGGGTTGAATTGAGAAAATTCCTTCCTTGGTGAATGCCAACGTCATAAGAGGAATACGTGTGCGAAATTTCAAGTTTATAGCCTTAAGGCCAACCTTTGCGTTTATTTAAAACTGTCACCCCCTATTTCACCCCCTTGGGAGTTGAATTTTGAAAAATCCTTCCTTAGTGGATGCTTACGTCATAAGAGGAATACGTGTACCAAATTTTAAGTTTGTAGCCCTAAGGGTTTGGCCTGTGCGTTTATTTAAATCTTTCATCCCCTATTTTACCCGCTTAAGGGTTCAATTTTAGAAAACTTTGAAATACGTTATTCATTATTTTTGCCGCACTCAATTCGTATGAAATTTCATGCAAATATGTCCAAGGAATAAAAAGTTTTATGAAAACTTTCATCCCTTATTTCACCCCCTTGGGGGTTGAATTTTGAAAATTCCTTCCTTGGTGGATGCCAACGTCGTAAGAGGAATACGTGTCCGAAATTTCGAGTTTGTAGCCCTAGGGGTGTGGCCTTTGAGTTTATCTAAAACTTTCACCCCCTAATTCACCCCCTTGGGGGTTGAATTTTGAAAAATCCTTCCTTAGTGGATGCCTACGTCATAAGAGGAATACGTGTGCGAAATTTCAAGTTTCTAGCTTTACGGGTTTGGCCTGGGCGTTTATACATCAGTCAGTCACCTTTGCCTTTTATATATACAGATTAATTTATTGCCCATAATAACACTTGAGATAAACAAGTCGGCGTAATTCGACAATTATTCCAACTACAAGGAGACAACTTCATTAGTTCCATGGTAACCATTTAAAATAGTTTCGTCTAGCAACTAACGTCAATGTTGTGGAATTTTCCTGCGCCATCTAAAAACCTATACAATTATGTTGTGTATTTGTATAGTATTGACCAACTGAAAAACCTACAGCCATTATAGTCCAGGAGGCCAAGAGGGGATTTGTGGAGTGACTCACTCGTCAGATAAATATATGGAAAGTTACTGGCATCCTGTTAGATACCTACAAAATCTAAGATAGTGCCGAGCGTCTAGGGCAGTTTCAAACGAGCCAGTGAAATTGACAGATTTATTAAGAGATGGGGGTTTCATTGGGAGTCATTTGACAAACCTTCTAAATCTCTGACGCACTCTAGTTTTTTTTTTTTGTTTGAGTACAGTACAGGTACGAGTAATACGCCTTTGTACAATGCCACCAAAATATAAGGCGGTTTAGCATTTTTCATGACCGAAGACACATGAGGCATGGACAATATTTGGCGGGCTAGAATGTCTATGTAACTATTTTTTTATATCTTTGAAAGCTTCTACTTAGACCACTGATCTCTTATTTTGCCCATATATTTTTAAAAATAAAATGATTTTCATCTTTTAAGTCCAATTAATCCCCACGTCGCTTGAGTAATTACACACATAGCATCAACGGCTCCGTAACTATTATTATAGAGCGCTTAAAAAGGTCGACGATGATGTCAAACGTTCTGATTTGGCCTGAAATTTGGCCTATTTTGGTGACTGCACATCTCTCTTTTACTTGCGCGTTTCAGATACTTGATTATGAACTAAGTCATGTAAAAATGGGTGTTATGATGAGAAATGTCAACAATACTATAGGAACGCACATCAACCAACATTATTACACTTAAGATTCACCAATCTAGGACAAAGCCATGAAAAGATCATTGCTTCTGCTCAGCTTATCTTTATGCTTTTACCGACATCTGAAAACAAGGTAATAGAGTCAAAACTTGCTTCCTGGCTGTTTCCGGATGCTAATGGCGACCGCCATTAATGCTTTATCACTTCCGGTGCGATGGACCAAGGATTGCACCATTAAATTCAAACCTTGAATTAGTAGATGAAATAATTCCGCTCATTCTGGAAATGTTTGAACAAGCCTATTTACATACTGGCCATAAAATTCAAATTGGACGAATTGTTCACTTGCGTTTTGTGCATTCACCCCCAACATTCAATCTTCTTCAAATATAAATAAATACCTAATAATTATTATTTATTTATTTTATTTTATTTGCATTGAACAGGTTACAACAAGATGCTACATAAAATTACAAATTCCTTTCTCCATTCAACCATTTCTGGCGTACAAATGTATTCCTTATTTCTATTATTTTATTTCTATTTTAACCTTATTTATTGCCGTCGAAAAATTCATTAATTGAATAAAAGCATTCATCATATAACCACAATGTATCTTGTACGTAAAGATGTAACTACTATTTAATTATTTTCGTTATTTATTTATCTGAATGAGAACATTTTTATTTTTGCTTCGAATGTTTTTTTAAATTAAAACAGGGTCATATTTTCTTAGTAGGTACTAGAGTAGTAAGGTAGGTACGAAAAAAAAAATTATTGTTGCCAACATTTATCATTACCAAAAACAACATTAATTGGTATTTTAACGGTTTCACTGTAAATATCTTCCTACCATAGACGTACATAATATAGACCCGGTCTAACGTACACGTAATATGTCCCCACTTTCACGCTGTCCAATCCAAAGTTCTGTCACCGAGCGTGCGTGACAATAAGCGTTTTTAAAAAAACTTTTTTCGAAACTGTTTCTCAGTATCTAAAAACTCGTCTCGTTGTTGAAAAAATGTGACCCAGCTTTAGTGTCACGATATAAGTTTAACTTTGGATTGGACACCAATGAAGTGGGGAAACATGACATGTATCTACGTTAGGCCGGGTCCATACGAAGTATTATTTATGTCTATGCTTCCTACACTTTAAAATATAGTACGACCTATAATTTTAAATTTACTTATGTCAGCATCTTGCCAGAATCATTTCTTTGGAAAACGTATTGTTTACTTCAATAGGTATATCCGCAAATAATTTGTATGTGTCGGAAGCATCTTTGACAGTTTTGTTCAGTATGGTGACGAAATCCTTTGTATCGGCGAACTGGTTCACGTTGTCGCAAAGGGTCAGCAGGGGACGACGTAGCCTGTAAGAATGAATTTCAATAGTAACTCATCCCTTGGAATTCTTAAGAGTCGCCAGGAAGCTCCTTGATCAATAAAAACGTAAGTAGTTACGTTTTCTTTCTCAAACTGCTTATCGGTTTGGTACCTTACACATTTTTGTATCTTCGATACAAACTTTAAAATTTGATTTTTTGGCTGTAATTTCAATGGTTATTTTACCACTCATTGTACTTCTTTTGGACGCTCATGACGATGACGATTTTATTATGTGTACACAATTTCGAGTCAATCTGTTGATTTATTTAGGAATAAAAGCGAAACTAAGTTTGTATGAAAATTCCGTGTATTTACTGGCGACTTTTAAGTAAAACAGTTCACAAAAAATCACGGTACTCTGTTTTGGCGTGAAATAAAGACAAACATACTTAAACATTTATAAGATTATGTACTTATTCAGTAGAAATAAGTGTATGTTTGCGTAATTAGATATTTGGCAGACTGTAAATTGTCACAATTTACATAAAACATAATTATTATAAGCAGGTAACAAAATAGACAGCAGGTGACATATAAAAATATTTGTTTCCAACCAACTTGCAGTAGGTATTTTATTTTGTTACCTGCTGCTTGAAAAACAAAAAGGTTTTTTATGCTTGGAGTACCTACTTAGAATGATACTTAAAAAAGAAAATATCATCGAATTTTAACTTCTACGATGTACTGACATTGCACACTAGTTCTACTACACTGGTGGGCACAGGCCTCCTCTCATCACGAGAGGGTTTGGCGGAGAATTTAGACATTGCACAGAATAGGCACAATTCCTATTAGTAGAATTTACTTACGCACTTCCATAGAAGAGAGCAGGAATGTGAAGTCCTAAAATGTCTTGGTACTCCTCGATTGGCGAGGAGAACATCCGACCTCTAAAACGGATCGCTCCAGATCGATTAGCCTGAAAATTATTTATGTAACGTTTTATGAACCATTTTAAAAGGCTATCCTTCGTCTCTCACAATCGACAACAACGTTAAAATTGCAAATTTCGTCCAAATCGTTACAACCGTTTCTGATATAGGTAGTTAGAATAAATATACAAGATAAGCGAGTTTTAAGTATATATAAGATAAATTACAACACATGACGACAAATGTTATGATTTTGATGCCAATCTACATTCAACAGCTGATTTGCTTTGCTGTTGAGTGCACATATCAAAAATAATAAGGTAGGTACTACCTCAGTGATAAATATCTTGGGCTTAGATTGCAATGATGGGTTTAGATCCGTAGTAAAGTGTCGCAGAATCACTGATTCCGAAAATCTTCCGTCAAGAGCCGCTATGTTTCCATTCCAACCCTCAAATGACAGGACCACTACCATGACTGCTCCGTATTCGTGGAAATCGCGTTGAAAAACTAAACGTAGATACATAATTTTAAGGTTGTGTGGTTCAATGGAGCCACCTGGCACCCGACCCTCACCGCCTCGCCTCGCAACTAGGTACTATCATACTAATCCATATAAAGACTACTCACCCTCTCGAGGCGAGGCGGTGAGGGTTGGGTGCCGGGTGGCTTTAGTGAGCTGTGACCTTTAAACGTATTATTTCGATGAAAATAAAAGATAAATATTTTAATTCCAACTTATCTCCGATACAACTGGACCTAAAATTTTGGAAAAATACTGAGGATAGTTACTGACCTATAGATAATAGGAAAATTATTAAGAAGTCCATGGTATTTGAAATCTATCATATACAATAGCTTATCCTGTGGAACGGTTTGAAAATGACGTGATTGAAAATAATCAAGGGTCGGAACTCTCACCACGCCATATTAATTTATTTATTTCACCAATTCAGCATTTCAGGAGGTTTCATTTTTTATTAATAAAATGTTTGTTGAATAGGTCGTTAGGTAAAGTAATTCTCTTTTGTCCGGTGTCTTCCCACGTTATCTTACCGGTCTTAAACATTTTGTCTGTATGCTACTGTATCGAGGTAGGCTTATCTACTACCATTACCTATTAGCTACGTAACTGTTGCGATATTTTATATAATTACCTACTTATCTATACTAATAATAAGTTTGTAAATAGAAGAAGTCACGTCTGTGAATTGAAAATTAAAAGAAACTATCAAGTCGAAGGGACTATATAAACAACACTGAACACAAAAACACGATTTTTAGATTAAATGTCTATATTTACGTATTTATGTATGTGTATCCGGAGGATTTAACTGTAAAACTACAGGTCAGATTACAACAAAATTTGGTATAGAGGTAGTTTAAAACACTGGTCAACATAAAAGCTACTTTTTATCCCGCGACTTCTTCAACAGACTTATTATTAGTATATAGAATATCGTGAACTTACATTCTTGGCATTTGATTTCAATTTCACTACATTTCAAATCAAGATGGACGTCGACTTCAAATCTGAAGCTTGTAAAGGTTGTCAAGAGCCCGTCCACCTCTTGCATCGTCAGATCTGTCACTCTGCATCCGGCTTCCGGGTCACTTCGTATTTGTACAAACATCAACATGGCGTTCTTACGAAATCTAGAATTTAAAACAAACAGCCATATTTTAAATGCGTAAGTAACTCTGTTCATTACAGATAGTTACTTACATACGAGGTCGCCGGTAGAAGCTAATAGTCCATATTAAGTTACTGTTTGTATTTTATAATGTTTTAAAATATTTTTAGAGTTCAAAATCCAAACGCTAATTCAGATGATAATTATCACACTGCATGGATTATTAACTTTTACTCTGACTTTATAAATCCCACAATAATCATTTTGAAGATATCAATTCCTGGTACAAACGTACTTATCTCTTTTTTAAAGTCATACGAAGTTATAGAAATTTATTTATTTTTTACATACCTAATTCCCTATTTCATATCCTTAAAAACATCCTGAATAACATTCACCTTACCTGTCTAATTCGTAGGTAATTCTGGCCCTAGTCGTTATCCTAGGCGGTCTAGCCGTCGATTCACTTGACCCTCCATCGTTTCTATCTTCTTCGACATTGTCATTTCCTTCTTCACTTCCCTGACTATCAGTAGACTTAGTAGGAACGGTTGTATCCCATGTAGGTTTATGATATGGTAAAGCAGCGCTTTTAAAGTCTATAGTAGTCCCTGTTATGGCACCAATGGCTTCAGTAACTTCTCTCACTGTGTCTAAAACTATTGTGTACCATGACATGATGGTATTTGCAAAACCGATATTTAATAACACATTGGATAGCGTGCGTGCACGCTTGATAGCGGCAGTGATGTGTTGTAGATTTTGTTGTTTTATCTAAACTGATTACAATATTTCCATCTGATAATGTTTTTTTTTTTAATAAATAATATATGAGTGCAACAAATCAAAATATTGAATGAACATGATTAAATTAAATGGGTAATTAAAAAATAGGATTACGAATAACAGTACATTATTGCAGAGGCCGCTAAGTAGTGCATTGCCGGACGAGTCAGTTAGAAGGCTGAGCGAAGCGAAGCGAGTCCGGTAATCGCAATTGCGGCCGAGGTATATATAATGCTTTTCTCAAACAGCGAAGAAATACGTAAGGTCAGTCGGGGCAAGTGCGCCAGGATGAGGTAAGTGCGCCTAACATAAATATATCGAAACCTATAAATATTACTCAACTAGTAGTTGGCTGTTTACAAGGAATAGGGGCGAAATAAATTTAGGGGCACTTACCCCACATCAGTATTTACTACTTCCATGATCGTGGATAATTTGGCCATGGAAGTTGTACTTATTACCTCCATGGAATTGTCAGTTTCTAGAGGGGTCTCAAATAGCAAGCGAATTAAAAAAAACACACACGACAATAATGTTTTTGCTGGCCAAGGCCGGCAATGGACAGCCTCGCGTCTTCTTTTTTTGAAAGTAACACGAACATTTCCGAGCATGTTTGAGAAAAAATAATTTGTTGCTGCTTTTATTTCAGTTAAATACAGATTTTGACACGTGTATTTTAGAGGTGGAAACTTTTTTTTAAATGTATGTACTGTGCAGCGATAAGCCTACTCCCGTCCGCCTTAGGTCGAGAGATTCGTGTACTCGTAAGCAATTTTGGCCCTAAGTTACATGTGTTTGTATGGGGCCAGTGCAAAATATGTATAACAGCTCATGATATAGCATTTCGTAAAAGTGATAAGATATTACCGATAGCTATTTTTGTTACACTAACTCGATATCGCGTTCCGGGCTGATAAGATCATCAAAATATGCATTTGACATACCGACTAAAAATGACGATTTTAAACATGATTTCAATGTTATTTAGTTCCTAATTTTGTGTTTTTATCTGCATAGAATTTCAAAACCATTAATAATTTGCAATTTGCATTAATCTATCTATCGAACCCTAATTTTCCATGAGTACAGCAGCTAATTTGCTGAGCTGTTGCTCAAAATATTGTTATTGTGTAAAGGGTTTTCTATCAACACCATAGTGCCGAGCTTGGAGGCTATTGAAGACGTGTCTATATTCAAATTGCAAAATCTTGAGCATCGTCACAGAGTAACATGCCTTTCCGTTTTTTACCGGATACATTTTGGTGAGCGTTCCACCGTCACCTTTGTCATCACCGGACATCCAGACGAGAGAAAAGGTTGCATTTGTTTGTAGTCGATACACCGTTCATTTGTACAAAATGCTTTGCATCATCAACACTTATGCGGGCTCTAAAGAACAGTTACAATCTAGAGGTCTTCGAGACTAGAGTGAATGGGGATGTACTGGCCCACTGAGCTACACCTTTGGCGTTATCGTCACTTTCCATCAGGTGCAATAAGAGGTCAATCGCTGCTCAGCCGTAAATAAAAATAATATTAAAAAACTTCGCAACGATTAGGTATCCCGGCATATTTAAAATACTTTTTAAAGGGAGTCACGGTCTGAAACACAAGTGGTATGCTTAATTACAGCAATTGCCCCGTTACCTACCATTCCTACATGTTATTTGAAGAATTCTAATCGATTTTTTAACTAGAAGTGGAAATAGGATATGAATGATTATATCGGACTGGTACAATTTCTACTAGGGATTGCTAATTGAGGTGGTCGTAATTTTCTTGGAAAACACTTACTTCTTATCTCTACTTTGAAGATTTCATTTGGTTTATGATTAGATTATTATTATTATTAGGTCTAATAATGGTAATCGCATTATAAATTATTCGGAGTAAAATTATTTCTCTCATTTCAATTCACTTTTTCTAAATCGAGTAGGTTTTTTATTTTTTCATTACTTGAGTCACAATCTCTCGAAGACTAATCATAATAATATTATACATAAAATGATGATAGCTATATCGCGCAAAGCATTCGGCGAGAGCAACTATTTTATTACTCTGCATGCAGCTTTCCTCGCAATGTTTACGTTCAACGAAAAACTTGAAAAAAAAAAACAAATTGAATTTTGTACACAAATGAACCTATGGGTGAGTCGGGTTTGAAGCCCCTATCCTCTGCATGAGAGGAGGTAGATCGAACCACTGCTACCACGTCTACGGACTACACGCTTGCTTAATTACGTACCTATTCCATTTCTGTATTATAGAGCTTAATTTCTTCATTCAGTCAATAAACTCGAAATTGCCGGTGAAGTCAAATAACTAATCGAGTTAATTCTTGCAATTAACATTTTCACGTGTGAGCCGCGAATTTTCGATGACGTAAGTGAGAAGATTCATCATCAAGTTTCTAAACGGAGTGGAGCTCAGAGCGCAATTTTAGAAAATCTATACTTTAATATTATAAATGTGAAACTTCCTTTGTTTCGTATGGACATAGTTTGAGACACTGAAAATAATGTAGGACAATATTTTTATCCCGATATACTTACGGGATTTACGGGATCGGTTTTTCCACGGGTGAAAGCATAGTAAATATCTACAGTTTACATGTATCATAGACGTAAATAATATAGACCCGGTCTAACGTACACGTAATCTGTCCCCACTTCCACGGTGTCCAATCCAAAGTTCTGTCATCGAGCGTGCGTGACAATAAGCGTTTTTAAAAAACCTTTTTTCGAAACTGTTTCTCAGTATCTAAAAACTCGTCTCGTTGTGGAAAAAATGTGACCCAGCTTTAGTGTCACGATATAAGTTTAACTTTGGATTGGACAC
Organism: Aethes cnicana; assembly: GCA_963971205.1. Taxonomy (NCBI): domain Eukaryota; kingdom Metazoa; phylum Arthropoda; class Insecta; order Lepidoptera; family Tortricidae; genus Aethes; species Aethes cnicana. The sequence goes on from OZ020285.1 coordinate 9,225,726, forward strand.
AAATGAAGTGGGGAAACATGACATGTATCTACGTTAGGCCGGGTCCATACGAAGTATTATTTATGTCTATGACATGTATAGTATCATAGGTACGCAAATTGTAATTCTACTCAGGACGAAGCCGCGGGCAACGGCTAGGTAGTTAGGTATTTGATAAAACGAGATAACTTTTTGGGTCGTCCCATTGTCAAATGAGAGTGTGGGTTGTGCCGTTTAAAATGTGGTTTTAGCAGAAACCTAAGAAAACAAACTGTTAAATTCTTAAACAACATCAACTAGTATTGAGTGCGATGTAGATTGTACCTACAAACATTTTTAGTTCTTAAAATTAAATACTTGAAAGTTGTTTAGAATTCATTCAACCGACTTTTATTTTATTAGAGAAAACGTCGTTTTTGTTGCTATTATTCAGTCATTGAACTCGTAGAAATTTATTAAAACCGTTTAAATGAAACTTGAAGATTGTAGAAAAAAATTGGCAACAACACTGGAGTTGTTCTGATTGATCAACTTTCAGCTTGGGCAAGAATGCTTTCATATTCTATTCTTTAATAAAATAATAATAATAATAAATAATATGTCCTGACGTTCGGCCGATTTTCGACTGTTCTGCCCTACCACTACTAGTCCTACTACTACAGCCTATTTGCGTCCCACTGCTGAGCACAGGCCTCCCCTCATCATTAGAGGGTTTGGGCTATAGTTCCCACGCGGACCCAGTGCGGATTGGGGACTTCACACACATTTTTGAATTACTTCTCAGATGCGTGCAGGTTTCCTCGCGATGTTTTCCTTCACCGAAAAGCTCATGGTAAATTTAAAATGAATTTCGCACGTAAGTAAACTTAGAGGTGCGAGCCGGAATCGAACCCCAGACCCTCGGCATGAGATGCGGTAGGTCAAACCACTAGGCCACCACGGCTTTTTACAATGTCGGATCTATGGGGTCCAAAATGTAAAGAAACTGATTTAATATGCAAAAATAGGGTCGCGAGGTCAACAGCTCGGTCTGAGCCGCTGAGTATTTTAAACTCAACAAAACGACGACACGCGACGTCCTTCGCGTTATTTTCTCGTACAAGATTGTAATAAATAAACCCGAGGAAGCGTGAAAACTAATCTGGTAGTTCAATTAAAACGTATTCCATCGAGAGAACTCGAAGACAAAGCAATAAACTATTTGCGCCACAGTCGTCCCTTATTTTAATTGGCGCTGTATCTATTGAATCGAATCGTACGATAAGTAGATCATTGTATCGGTGTCATCATTAGCTTATTTCATACTTCAAAAAATAACTTTTTTTTTATAGAACGTCAGTAGGTATCTCATTAGCAATCTATGACTTATGGAATGTCTCCAAAAAGTAGTGTTAACATGACGAAATTAAATGATTTTAAAACCTATAATGGCTTATGTAAATTAGTCAATCTGATTAAATTCCAGTTCCATTCACAAACCTCCTTATATGAATTTTGAATCTACTATCGTATCTAAAGTATATTATGTGTTCTCAAATAAAAATACGAAAACTCTGTAGTAGGCAAATAATAAGTAATAGTAACTACACTACCGTATATTAGGTAACAAATGACTTTTACATCACCCTTGGCCGTAAAGTGGGATTTTCTGCCCGCTACGCGGAGAGAAAATCTCACTTCTTGGCCAAGGCAAGACGTTAAACTTTTGACAAACCACGGGCGGTAATTCGTAAAGCCCCAGATCGCATATTTATGGCCCTCACCTTTGGTTCGGGCCACAGAAACCTGCGATCTGGGACATTTACAAATTCACCACCCTAGGTCTGTAATGTACTATTTATTTCGAGATTGTCATAATTTTTCACAAATGCGTTGCCCTGACGCAACGGATACAAGTGAGTGGCGTATGCCATTGAATCATGAAATTGATATTCGTATAATATTCTCATTTTTAGGGTTCCGAAGTCCACAAGGAACCCTTATAGTTTCGCCATGTCCGTCCGTCCGTCCGTCTGTCCGCACTATTGCTCGGAGATGCTTAGTTCTAGAAAGCTGTAATTTGGCATGAATATGCATATTAGTTACGCTGACAAAGTGGTACAATAAAATCTTGAAATATATTTTTTTATAGGGTACCTCCCCTACTCGTAAAGTGGGGAAGTTTTTTTTTTTCTTGCGTACCCCATGGTGCGGCATATCGTTGAATAGGTATTGGAAAAATATTGTGGGTTTGTTAAAACTATTTTTTGATTAAGTGATGCGTTTGTGAATTATTAAGCTTTAAAGTGCTATTTTTTGTTAGGGTCACGTGTCCCCCCCCCCCCCCTGCGAGCTAAATGGTGGTATTTGGAAGGTTGAAAAAAATCACGGTTGTGGCATATATAACGTAGTTGAAAGGAAACCTATCACAGCTAAGTAGGCTGTACAAACTTTCGAGTAATAGTCGACCAACTTATGATGATTATTCTCGAGCGGCAGGGGCGTCGGGCGGGCACGTCATTCATACCACAGGCTAGCTAGATGCTAATAAGTCTTAGAAAGGTACTGTGGGCATCGTCAACTTCGGAACCCTATACTTTGCGCGTGGCCCGACACGCACTTGGCCGGTTTTTAAAATAAGAAACAGTCTATTTATGCTTCTGGGTGAATATTTGAGCGTCTCAACCGTCGTGATTGTCATATCTGCCTTTTTATGCAGTTAGATATTTAGAAGATAGGTAGGTTCTAATTATTATGATCGTTATTTATACACAGTAGGTATATACTTAAATAAAACATTTTTAATTAAAATAAGTCTATGTTCAATGTGCTCATTATTCAATTAAATTCAATATCTAGATATTATTTTACAGAGTAGGTATAAAAGGTTTTTAATGGTATGGTCTTAGTAAGTCGGAGAAACGAGAGAGCGAGGGAAGGTAGGGTCGATGTCAAAGAGATGGTTATACTTTTGCACCATATTCTAGTCAGTATTAAGATCCAAAATGTAAATATCTCTTTGACGTCCCGAGCTGCGGATTTTCATGGCAACAACATCGACGCGCTTTTAAACTCATCGAGATGACTCCTGACAATCATATTTATTTTTACTTATTTATTCAAAAACTTTATCATGCCTATTCCTGAAAGAGACTATCTGGCCTAGATACGCATATTCGTCGACATGTTGTAGAACATGCCCGTCTACCAATACCCTACGCCTGGTGCCATTGGTCATAAGTTCAAAAACATAAAAAAGCATGATTACAAAAAACCTACAGCGTGCGAAAACCACGCGCGATTTATCTGTCGCTGTTGTCGTTCGCTTACAAGCGTTTATATTATATTTCTTACATATTAATTACTTAAGTATATAATTTAGTAACATATTTTCTACAGTGTTTTTACATTTGCTTGGATGGTACTCAAGATTTCGACATACTTCCTTGGGCCATTCATGAAGTATGCTTGGCATCATATAATTCCAGGTGCGTTTACCATATACAAATTTATATTTAGGCAGCTCATATTTAGGTAAATATGATAGGTTTTTTTAAATATATATCGTAGGTATAGGCAAACGAGCGTACAGACCACCTGATGGTAAGTGGTCACTGCGGCCCATGGACACCGAAATCCTATGAACCCCCATTAGGAAATCATAAGATCTCGAACCCTGAGGCCCAAGATGAAATGCCTCTGTACCGGAACACAACAGTGCGAGCACTGCTATTTGGCGGGAGGTTAGCGAAAAGACGGTGGTAGGTACCCCCGTAGTTGTCTTGAATTATTATGATCTTAAAAATATATTGTGAGGAGTGCGGCATGACACGGTCCTGCTCGATCGAATAAGGATGACGACAGGGTGAAGAAATCGAAATTCTAATTAGTCCGTCAGTCAGGTAATAAAAAAATATTAGACGCGTATTTTTTGTTTTATCAAATTAACAAAGAATTACTAAGTTAAAACGCATTAAAGTTGAAGAGTGGGGGCTAACTACGTCAGCGTTAGGTATAAATCGACACCTAACCGTGACGTCACGCGACATTTCAACTCAATATATCTCCGTATAAGTTTGATTACGTGAAAAAAGAAAAAAATACGTGTCCAATACTTTTCAATAATCTTTCTGATAGACTAAGGAAAAAAAAGTTGTCGTTATCCCTATTGAACAAAATATCAAGAAATAGCCAAGAAGCTCGTTTGTTTATACCGTATATTATGGAACATAGGTACACTAATTAAAATAACGAAAAGCCACAAGTATTCGAAATTCAATATGGTAACTGTCAACTTGCTTTTACCCGCGACTACGTCTCTACGTTTTTCTGGGATAAAAAGTAGCGCCTATGTCAGCCTTGGGACTTGAACTATTTCAATACCTTTCATCTAAATCGGTCCATTGGTTTAAGCTTAAAGAGGTAACATATAAACAGGCAGACAGAAAAAGTTACTTTCTCGTTTATTTAATCTTATTACTATGGATTTTAAAAAAAATGCCGCCTTTATCCTCTGCTGTCATGATTTTGTTGCCGATTTGGCCGCTTTTCTCATCATTTGTTGCGAATGCGATATTTTAAAATGATACGAATCGAATTCGAATGTGTTACATCCCTAACCGAGACGATAGTTACTCTTAGGGCATTCATCTCGCTTTTTCCTATATATAGTCTTTTCATCCTCGGGTGTACATATTATTTGGTAAACAAAATTCTACCGGTAGGTACCTAACAGTGACGTCACGCGACATTTCAACTTAGTATATCGCCATATATTCGCCATTTGACGGCTGGATTGGTCCAGTTGGTAGTGACCCTGCCTTCTGTTCCGAAGGTCGCGGGTTCGAGTCCCACTCGGGGCAAACTTTGTGTGATGTGAGTCATAGATGTTTAGTATTTATATATGTATGTATTTTTTTCTCTATACAAGTATTTATATCGTTGTCTAGCACCCATAGTACAAGCTTTGCTTAGTTTGGGGCTAGGTCAATATGTGTGAAATGTCCCAAGATATTTATTTATTATTATTTATTATTTATATAAAATTGATTACGTGAAAAAAGAAAAAATACGTGTCCAATACTTTTCAATAATCTTCCTGATAGGCTAAAGAAAAAAAAGTTGTCGCCGTCCCTATTGCTCGATCAATGAACGTACTAGGTAGGTACCTAACTAAGTGATTATTCAATCATGTCCGCTTGATTTGTTTATAGTACAAGCTTGTAAAACGTTAAAGTTATCTACTCAAATGGCACTTACTAGTATATTATTGTGCAACTAGCACATGATGAAGTCAAAGCAAGTTAATTAAACTGAAGGTCGCAAGTCATAAAACGTAATGAAAACCTTGTTACCCGACTGCGCACCGCAAAGGAGGGTTATGTGTTTACCTGTCTATGTATGTATGTATGTATGTATGTATGTATGTATGTATGTATGTTTGTTCCTTTGTGGCACACTAGAGATCAAACGCGTGGGTCGATTTTAATGAATCATACGTCAATCGATTCGTCTGAATTGCGCGAGTGTCACTGAAGATATGAAATTTATCAAAATTCAAAATGGCGGCTACCAGACGCCATATTGTACAAAATAAAAAAATAAAAGTCAACCAACTATGGCATGTGAGGTATCGTTGAATAGGTATTTAAAAATCATTATTAGGTTTCTTTGACCATTTTTCAGACAAAAGAACCGTTTATGATTTATAACGATTCAAAGTTCCTTTACTAACCACGTAAAGTAGGTACCTACCTATCCACCCAGTAGTACATCCGTTCGAATTAGCAACACAGGAAATAATCTAGACCAACGAGTCTTCAAGCAGGTCACGACGACTATAAAATACTTAATAATAATGTTTTTCATAAATCTCAAACTTCAATCAAGTACGTACGCATGTGCAATGTAGTGTACCAGTAGCGTCATCTATCCGTTGACTTGAAGACTTTTAGTTTCGTTATTACATTTAAAGTGTCAATAGTGTGTGTGATACAGTGAAATATAACCTAATTGATTATAGGTACCAATTAGGTACACTAGTCAGTACTCAGCGCTCGTAAATAAATAAAATAGCTACCTAATACTCTTATGTAGTACCAGTAGCGCCATCTATCGGTTGACTTGAAGAATTTTAATAGGTTCAGGCTTATGTAGCGTTTTGAGCCGGGTTAGGTCTCTAGAGGGATTAATAATCAGTAATTTAGATCATCGCAAGCTACTTAATAATCCCCACGATAGCAACTCTCTCCATGAAATGACAAGATTGCGGAATTTACGGTCTTTTAATCCCTAACTAAAAATAATAAAATAAAAAAGTTAATTAAAAAAAACAAAAAACCCGACTGCGTAAAAACTAAAAAGAAAAAAACAAGACTACTTAGTTCAGTAGTAGCTAGGATTATGTTAAGTAATTGATTGCTATTGAGGAATCTAAAGATGCCTACAGTCGGGACCCATTTAAAATCTAGGTTAAAATGTTACAAATAATGGGTCCCGATAGTAGGCATCTTTAGATTCCTCAATAGCAATCAATTACTTAACATAATCCTAGCTACTACTGAACTAAGTAGTCTTGTTTTTTTCTTTTTAGTTTTTACGCAGTCGGGTTTTTTGTTTTTTTTAATTAATTTATTTCATAATATCGGTTACGAGTCAACCGTCCCGTCACAACATTTTAAATAAACTACGGTACTATTGCGTAATTAGTTTGAATAAACGTAATTGCTACCATTTATTGCTATCGATATAATATTCAAATGAAACTCTTCGTTCCAACTTGGCCAAAAACCTATGACCGGACGTCTGTTCTCCTCTACAGGTCAAATTTCTAAGTCCGAAAGAATTTCCCGAAATACAGACAGAAATTTCGTGACCAGATTTAGATAGATTTATCAGTTATTGTAAATATTTAATTGTAAACTAGTGTAACTATGTGCCCTAGAGCCTAATTTGATTTTTATAAGTTATTAAAGTTTAACTTAAATATGGAGAAATAATGAAAAATAAGAAGTATTTAAATCATAAATAAAGTCTAGATACCAAAAGGAAGTTAATAGATGCGTTAGAGTTAAATCTGTAATGTTTAAACGAAATTGAGAAATTCGTATCGATTCGTGTAATAGAAATGTTACTGAGTGGATTCGTGTAATAGAAATAAATATCTTCAAAGTCAAATATCTCGTAAACTATGAGGAATTTACCAGACGGAATTAAGGTGTAATGAATGTAGATAACGGACTCTATTCGAATTCATCGAAAAACGGGTAAAGTTTGAAGTTCGAAAAACAACCCGCCCGCGCGTGTTGATGTGCTAAAAACATACATGGGAGCAGGCCCGGAGATCGATGCTCGGAGTGATTGGAGTATTGAATGAGCGATCTCGCCGGACATGCGTGGTGGGCGTGATCCAGGCATACTGGAATAGGCATTTCGGTTAAAAGGTGTACTAAATATTAACCCCCTAGAAAAGTGGGGGGGGTTATTATAATAAATTGAATACGTGCGAAATTTGATTAAATGAGACGGTGAACTAGATCGGTGGAAGCTAGTTTGAGGTACATGGATTATCACCAAAAGGTAATAATTAAAGTGAGTTGGGAAAATCAAATAATTAAATAATTTTATTTAATTTGAACTGTTGAGCACGGCAACAGAGCAGGATGGGGGAACATTCTTGGGAGGTTTTGGTGGAGTAAGAGATGGAGTTTGTATTTTATATAAATAATGGGATACTCTGATTGTGGTATCATGATTTCTTATGTTTGCGTGTTTTGATTGGTTGGGAGAATCGAATGAAAGCCGAAATACAGTAAGCTGGACTTTTCACTCAAATGTTGGTCAGCAACACAATGACGTTTGGATCTTGACTGTGATTGGATATGACTGCCCCGTTAAAACAGATGATGTTGGAATTCGCATTACGGCTAGGATTTCTTATGTCTGCGGTGTTTGGAGTAACAGAGTGAACAGGATGATAACCGAACAATAGTAGGTTTGACGCATCGCTCAAATGTTGGTCAGCGACACAATGACGTTCGGATCTTGGCTGTGATTGTGTATGAACGACACATTAAGAGATGAGGATGAGAGTAGAACGCATTACAGCTATTCACTAACGTGATAGCTTGAGACTAGCAGGGAGTCTAATGCATTACAGCTATTCACTAACGTGATAGTTTGAGACGAGATGAGAGTCGAACGCATTACGGCTAGGATTTCTTATGTTTGCGGTGTTTGGAGTAACAGAGTGAACAGGATGATAACCGAACAATAGTAGGTTTGACGCATCGCTCAAATGTTGGTCAGCGACACAATGACGTTTGAATCTTGGCTGTGATTGTGTATGAACGACATAAATGAGACTAGAGGGGAGTCTAACGCATTACAGCTTTTCACTAACGTGTTAGCTTGAGACTAGCAGGGAGTCTAATGCATTACAGCTTTTCACTAACGTGTTAGCTTGAGATGAGATTGGGAGTCGAACGCAATACAGCTTTTCTCTTACGAGTGAGCTAAAGACGAGAAAGGGAGTCGAACGCATTACGGCTAGGATTTCTTATGTTTGCGGTGTTTGGAGTAACAGAGTGAACAGGATGATAACCGAACAATAGTAGGTTTGACGCATCGCTCAAATGTTGGTCAGCGACACAATGACGTTTGAATCTTGGCTGTGGTTGTGTACGAACGACATAAATGAGACTAGAGGGGAGTCTAACGCATTACAGCTTTTCACTAACGTGTTAGCTAGAGACTAGCAGGGAGTCTAATGCATGACAGCTATTCACTAACGTGTTAGCTTGAGATGAGATTGGGAGTCGAACGCAATACAGCTTTTCTCTTACGAGTAAGCTAAAGACGAGGAGGGGAGTCTAACGCATTACAGCTTTTCACTAACGTGTTAGCTAAAGACGAGAAAGGGAGTCGAACGCTATACAGCTTTTCTCTTACGAGTAAGCTAAAGACGAGAAAGGGAGTCGAACGCAATACAGCTTTCACTTACGTGTCAGCTACTTGGAATGTTGGGAAACCGGCACTTTGTCATGATAATAAAACCATTTTATTTAACATTTCTTTTTCAGCTATTCTTTTTCAGCGCAGCACCTCCATACATATTTTTTACATCCTACAGATACGCCGTGTTTCAAGCAAAATTTATATTGTTTATCACACAAAGTTATCTATATATTGTGTCCACAGAGTGGTTCCTTTATAACAGGTGTACGACGGTATGTGTGGTGGTTGCCCCCGAGTGGTGGGGGGGCTTGGAATATTCGATTACTATATGGATGGATTTGTCCTTGATCAGGGTGCGCGTTGGTAGGAGCGTATCCTCTTCGCCACACCCATTTTTTTTTTTTAATTTAAATTAATTCTTAATTTAAATGAATATTATTTTCTATTACATTTCTTTTCTTTTAATAATGGGTGAGGCGTTGCCATTAGTATTTAAGTGTTTTGCTTATTTTACTTCCAAGCTGGGGCAATTACCGACATAGCTAAATTAAGTTTCTTTGACACACTCGAGGCACTGATGTAGTCTTGGTTGAGCCACGACTAGACTACTCAAAGAATCTGGATTACTATCATGACAAAGGGGACTAAATGATCACAAGCCAAAGGGAATTTAATTCCAACAAAAGAATGGATCTTCAAGACATGGTCTTGTTGATTCGTTTTTTTATTTTTTTATTTTTTTAATTTTATTTTTTTATTTTACCTTTCTATTTTTATAACATTTTCTTTTTTTAAACATTTTTCATTTTAATAACGAGGAAAATTCATCATGGAAATATGGGCCAGGATGCGAACAGTTACAAATGGTGCCGTGACCAGGATACCATTTTATATAAGATAGGTTCACGTGTTGAGCCTACAAATGTTGTTCGTGAAATGGAAGTGTCAGAGATTGTGGGCCCGCTGCTGGGACTGCATCGGTGGTTCGGGTGTGTCATGAGTGCGATAACAATATAGACTAACGTGGACTTCTTGTTGTTACAGATTTAATGTCTAAATAGAAAACGATTTAGTGCGTGGAAATTGAGTTTGTGTAAAGGCAATAATTTAGTGCGTGGAAATCGAGATTGTCTGTAAACAGAACAAATAGTGCTTGAAAAAGGGAAAACATTTATAATGGTGAGAAAGGCGGCTAACGTTCCAAAATCGAGAACGGTGATGGAAGATGACTCCGACAGTACGTCTTCGTCTGATGAGGAAGCTGTGGTGCGAAGGGCGACGACGGTACCTCCAGTGTCAGAGAAACCATCGGTATCAACGATACCTCCGGTGCCGACGAAACCCAAGTGCGCTACGGAGGACTCGAAGAGGAAGGCTACTACTACGGAGCCTGAATATGAGCCACAAGTAAAGAAGACCAAGAGGAACGGGAGAGGTCTGGCAATGCTGTACAAGATGATGGCACAGACTAATGCCCACTTGAATACGATGATAAAGAAGCTGGACGCAGTGACGAATGTGGGGACATTGCGGCAGGAGTTTGAAAATGAAGCATTAAAAACTTCAACTAAATCAAGCGAAGTGGATCAAGTCGCGTTGATATCGGAACAAGTTTCTGTAAGGGAATTACCCAAAGATGTTGGTAGTCACATCTATAATATATCGAACTTCAATGCCACAAAACCCATATTTAAGAATGATGGGTTGATACACCCTGTTACATTTCTCGAAGACTTGAGAGTGTATCTTAAACGCATTAACGTGTCCGAAAATGATTTGGATATTATTAGGGAATGTATACAGGGCGAAGCTCGAGACTGGCAAAGAATTTTTAGTAAAAATTGGAATAATTTTGAAGATTTCGAGAGGGATTTCCTGATGACATATTGGGGAGAGGCTGAACAGAATAAGCTCCGAAGGGAGATTGTGTTCAGTAAGTGGCACAAAGACAAAGAACCGACAATGTCAGGGCATTTTTATAAACTGGTTGGACAAGCAAAGATGCTCAGTATACATATGCCAGAACAACAGATTGTCTCTGACATTATGCATCATTACCCCCGAAATGTTCAACAGCTGTGGGTATTGTCAAAGGGAAATTCCATCAAGGAAGCTTCCGAATTTTTGAGAGATTTGGACAATGTAATTAAACACGAGGAAATTACATATAGCAATAAGGAAGCGAAATTGTATCAAGGTCTTAAAGGTCCAGAAAATAAACAAAAGGAAATGACAAACAAGTTCAAGAACTGGAAGAAACCAGAACAGAAGACGACGAGTCCGAACACAAATGAGGTGCAAGTGATATCGGAAGAGGTGATAGAAGGAACCTCAGAAATTGAGGAAAATGATTTAAACGTAGAATAGCTGAGACTCTCATCCCCGCCTCAGTTATTCATAAAGGGGATATTGGATTACGCTTGATGCTTAAACAAGGATGGAAACCTGGTCAAACGCTGGGAAAATCTATGAAAGGCCTTAGAACACCAATAAACGTAGATGGACAAACATCCAAAGCGGGGTTTGGATATAAAGAGGAACAAACGATCCAGGACGTAGTAGATGTTCTTAAGACCAGATCCAGTTTGACCGAGCATTTTGTTTGTGCGCATGACACATTAACTGTTTTTGATGACAGTTCGAGAGAAGAACAGATATCAGCAGCTATCAAATCCGAGATAGAAGTCAAGGTCATGGACTTTGTAATTGATGCCCTAGTTGATACTGGTAGTGATATCACTTGCATTTCAGAAGAATTATGGCTTGAAATTAAGAAAAGAGATGCCAAGGTGTCAGTTATGCCAGTAAGGTCATTTCAGATAAGGGGTGCTATTGAACAAAGATTTCAAAGAAATGGTTGAAAGACAAGACAGAGACACAAATATTAAAAACATTAAAGAGATATTAAAAGGTGAAAGAAATAAAGATACAAGTCCAAGGGAAAATAGGAAAATAAATAGATGTAAACTTGAAAATAATATTTTATATTATTATGAGCGAGAAAAGCGGTTACTTTATTTGCCAAAAGAATTAACGGGTGAAGTAATATTGCAAGTTCACTTAGAGATGGGTCATCAAGGAGCTTATAAAATCATTAAGTATTTAAAAGAAAGATTTTATTGGGAAAATTTTAATGATGAAGTTAGACGAGTAGTGAGAGCTTGTCATGTCTGTCAACTATCAAAAAGCAATAATATAAAATATGTGGGACCTTGTAAATCAATAGTAACTTCAGAAGTGGGAGATCTTGTTATGGCAGATTTTTATGGGCCTTTACCTTCAGGGGTATTTGGTTACTCATACATCCTAGTGATGCAAGACTCGTTCAGCAAGTTTGTAAAATTATATCCGTTGAAAAGGGCGACATCGAGATCGTCTATAGCAAAATTAAAACATTTTATACAGATTATTAAGCCTAAGGCATTGATGACTGATAATGGTGCCCAGTTTATCAGTAAACTTTGGAATAAAACTCTTACGGAAATGGGGATTAAGATCATACATACAACTGTAAGAAATCCCAGACCAAACACAACCGAAAGAGTAAATAAAGAATTGGGAAGAATCTTTAGGACCTTCTGTCATTATGATCATAAAACTTGGGCTACGTTGTTACCCAAGATTGAAGAGTTATATAATAACAGTTATCATGATAGCACAGGTTATACACCTTGTGAAATTTTATATGGCAAAAGTAATAAGATGAGCTTTGACAAGTATTTACCGCGGACGATAGACTCCATGGATGTGAATCGCATAAGGGAATTGGTGAAAGATAATTTATTAAAGGCAAGTAAAATAAGGCAAATTAAATATGATCAAAATAACAAATTAATTGAGTTTAAAATTGGAGACCTAGTGAAGGTCCGAAGGGCACCTCGTTCGGATGCGAAACAAAAGGAAATAGGTAAATTTAATCTATTGTATGAGGGTCCTTATGTGGTAGCAGCAGTACCTTTTGATAATGTATACACATTGTATGATGAGGCATCCAGAACGATTAGAGGACAATTTAACACCATACATTTAACAAGATATTATAAATAATTTGGTGGAAATTATAAGTGTTTCAAATTGTAAAATCTAGGGGTGCAGCATGGATGATGCGGTGAACCTGTGAAGATCAAATATGAATTATGTTGAAATTGTGAATTATTTTTATGTAACATTTTATTAATAAAAAAGGAAAAGAAAAGGGGGGAATGGGTCGAGGAATGGCTCGACCACAACTAATTTTGGTTTATACATTTGCTTGACAAATGTAATGCAGAATATGGAAGTGGAATTTTGATTTTAATTAAAATAGACAAGAAATTAGTTGTGATCGATGGGGTGAAGGTGGCGGCCGTTTCCGGGAAAATAAATAATAAGTTTTCAAATTTTGTTTTAATTCTCCTTTAAGTCAAAAGAACAAAGAAAACAATAATTTAGGGGTGCATTGTAACTATGTGCCCTAGAGCCTAATTTGATTTTTATAAGTTATTAAAGTTTAACTTAAATATGGAGAAATAATGAAAAATAAGAAGTATTTAAATCATAAATAAAGTCTAGATACCAAAAGGAAGTTAATAGATGCGTTAGAGTTAAATCTGTAATGTTTAAACGAAATTGAGAAATTCGTATCGATTCGTGTAATAGAAATGTTACTGAGTGGATTCGTGTAATAGAAATGTTAAAGTTCCTGTGGAGTGGATTCGTGTAATAGAAATAAATATCTTCAAAGTCAAATATCTCGTAAACTATGAGGAATTTACCAGACGGAATTAAGGTGTAATGAATGTAGATAACGGACTCTATTCGAATTCATCGAAAAACGGGTAAAGTTTGAAGTTCGAAAAACAACCCGCCCGCGCGTGTTGATGTGCTAAAAACATACATGGGAGCAGGCCCGGAGATCGATGCTCGGAGTGATTGGAGTATTGAATGAGCGATCTCGCCGGACATGCGTGGTGGGCGTGATCCAGGCATACTGGAATAGGCATTTCGGTTAAAAGGTGTACTAAATATTAACCCCCTAGAAAAGTGGGGGGGGGGTTATTATAATAAATTGAATACGTGCGAAATTTGATTAAATGAGACGGTGAACTAGATCGGTGGAAGCTAGTTTGAGGTACATGGATTATCACCAAAAGGTAATAATTAAAGTGAGTTGGGAAAATCAAATAATTAAATAATTTTATTTAATTTGAACTGTTGAGCACGGCAACAGAGCAGGATGGGGGAACATTCTTGGGAGGTTTTGGTGGAGTAAGAGATGGAGTTTGTATTTTATATAAATAATGGGATACTCTGATTGTGGTATCATGATTTCTTATGTTTGCGTGTTTTGATTGGTTGGGAGAATCGAATGAAAGCCGAAATACAGTAAGCTGGACTTTTCACTCAAATGTTGGTCAGCAACACAATGACGTTTGGATCTTGACTGTGATTGGATATGACTGCCCCGTTAAAACAGATGATGTTGGAATTCGCATTACGGCTAGGATTTCTTATGTTTGCGGTGTTTGGAGTAACAGAGTGAACAGGATGATAACCGAACAATAGTAGGTTTGACGCATCGCTCAAATGTTGGTCAGCGACACAATGACGTTTGAATCTTGGCTGTGATTGTGTATGAACGACATAAATGAGACTAGAGGGGAGTCTAACGCATTACAGCTTTTCACTAACGTGTTAGCTTGAGACTAGCAGGGAGTCTAATGCATTACAGCTTTTCACTAACGTGTTAGCTTGAGATGAGATTGGGAGTCGAACGCAATACAGCTTTTCTCTTACGAGTGAGCTAAAGACGAGAAAGGGAGTCGAACGCATTACGGCTAGGATTTCTTATGTTTGCGGTGTTTGGAGTAACAGAGTGAACAGGATGATAACCGAACAATAGTAGGTTTGACGCATCGCTCAAATGTTGGTCAGCGACACAATGACGTTTGAATCTTGGCTGTGGTTGTGTACGAACGACATAAATGAGACTAGAGGGGAGTCTAACGCATTACAGCTTTTCACTAACGTGTTAGCTAGAGACTAGCAGGGAGTCTAATGCATGACAGCTATTCACTAACGTGTTAGCTTGAGATGAGATTGGGAGTCGAACGCAATACAGCTTTTCTCTTACGAGTAAGCTAAAGACGAGGAGGGGAGTCTAACGCATTACAGCTTTTCACTAACGTGTTAGCTAAAGACGAGAAAGGGAGTCGAACGCTATACAGCTTTTCTCTTACGAGTAAGCTAAAGACGAGAAAGGGAGTCGAACGCAATACAGCTTTCACTTACGTGTCAGCTACTTGGAATGTTGGGAAACCGGCACTTTGTCATGATAATAAAACCATTTTATTTAACATTTCTTTTTCAGCTATTCTTTTTCAGCGCAGCACCTCCATACATATTTTTTACATCCTACAGATACGCCGTGTTTCAAGCAAAATTTATATTGTTTATCACACAAAGTTATCTATATATTGTGTCCACAGAGTGGTTCCTTTATAACAGGTGTACGACGGTATGTGTGGTGGTTGCCCCCGAGTGGTGGGGGGGCTTGGAATATTCGATTACTATATGGATGGATTTGTCCTTGATCAGGGTGCGCGTTGGTAGGAGCGTATCCTCTTCGCCACACCCATTTTTTTTTAATTTAAATTAATTCTTAATTTAAATGAATATTATTTTCTATTACATTTCTTTTCTTTTAATAATGGGTGAGGCGTTGCCATTAGTATTTAAGTGTTTTGCTTATTTTACTTCCAAGCTGGGGCAATTACCGACATAGCTAAATTAAGTTTCTTTGACACACTCGAGGCACTGATGTGGTCTTGGTTGAGCCACGACTAGACTACTCAAAGAATCTGGATTACTATCATGACAAAGGGGACTAAATGATCACAAGCCAAAGGGAATTTAATTCCAACAAAAGAATGGATCTTCAAGACATGGTCTTGTTGATTCGTTTTTTTATTTTTTTATTTTTTTAATTTTATTTTTTTATTTTACCTTTCTATTTTTATAACATTTTCTTTTTTTAAACATTTTTCATTTTAATAACGAGGAAAATTCATCATGGAAATATGGGCCAGGATGCGAACAGTTACACTAGTATGTAACCTACATTTAAGACTGACATGTAATTTTGACCTGCTAGAATGTAACGTATCAGTGTTACTTGGCCAATAAATAAAACATTCATTCATTCATTTTCTACGCGAAAACTTTTCCTGAATATAATTAAGTATAATTATTTAAACATATGAACTACAATCACAATAAACACACAAAAGTTAAGAACCTCCTCCTTTTTAATAATCGGTCAACTGTACAATCAAAACATCATTTACTTGTAACCGTAGTAGGTGCACTTTTTTATGAAAGAGGTATTGCGAATACGAACATTTACGGTAACTGTTTAATTCATTTATCTAAAAATAATGTGTAATACACACACATTCATTAGATGAATATAAAACAGCTTGATATACGAGACGGTGTCCAAATCAACTCGTGCGCATCGCAAGTTCATAAATGGAAACTACTTAATCATAAAATATAAGTGCTAGGGCAATAAGATTGAACTTCGCGGCCTTTTAGCCATTGACCTATTCAATACAATTCAATTCAATCATTTATTCAGCAAATTGGCCACATAGGGGCACTTTTACACGTCAGAAAAAGAATTTACCATTTATAATAACATAGGGACGCACAGTGCGTAACAGAATATATCAGAATATATGGCGCAAACTGACATTAGAAAATACGTTCCAATATGCTAATAACGCCTCTTTATAATGTGTCAAGATAAATATTTTATACAAAAGTAAACCTAATCAAATCAAATCAAATCAAAACTATAAGACACTTAAGTATCAAATTTACTGAGCGCCAAACGGGTGCGCTAGTCGTTCGGGCACCCGTTTTCACGGGCCATTTTTCTCCGGCTGGTTGTGAATCATCCATCATCATCATTTCAGCCGATAGACGTCCACTGCTGGACATAGGCCTCCCCCAAGGCGCGCCACTCAGACCGGTCCTGTGCCACTCGCATCCACCGCGTTCCCGCGACCTTTACAAGGTCGTCACTCCATCTTGTTGGAGGCCTACCGGCAGCTCGTCTACCGGTTCGCGGACGCCCCTCCAGATTGTGACCACTGATTGTGAATCCTTACTTATAATAAGATCAATGCTTTTAGCACATGCATGAGTAAGTTTGATCCATTGGCCCGGTTCGATAGAACAAAGCGTTATTCAACTGTTTCAGTGCAAAACATTTCTAGGAAGATGTTTAAGTGGTAGCGGAACCACTTTAAACCATAGACGTAAATAATATAGACCTGGTCTAACGTACACGTAATATGTCCCCACTTCCACGGTGTCCAATCCAAAGTTCTGTCACCAAGCGTGCGTGTTTTGAAACTGTTTCTCAGTATCTAAAAACTCGTCTCGTTGTTGAAAAAATGTGACCCAGCTTTAGTGTCACGATATAAGTTTAACTTTGGATTGGACACCAATGAAGTGGGGAAACATGACATGTATCTACGTTAGGTATGATGATACGAGAAGTATTATTTATGTCTATGCTTTAAACAGAAGGAATTATTCATTCACATTTCAAAGATAGCCTTTATAGCGGAAGTCCAGTTCATTTTGACTACTTATTTCTAGTCTATGAAATTTTCAATTAGGTAGTACATGATTTAAATAAACTCTATTAGGTTTGTATCTCTGTGGTTGTTTTGCACAATAACATTTTACTAGAAATAACGAAATAGGTATAGATAAGTATTTACTTTAGGTATTTAAAAGAAAAACCGGAATGAAACGACGCACAAACATATTCGAAAAGCGTCTCATATCATAAAATATTTGTTTCTTTTTATCTTTATCTTAGTTATACAGTGCATGAAACTCTGTTAAGTATCAGTTTTATGTGGTAGACAAAATTCTAACCTTAAAGCAATTTTTTGGGAAAAATAGATTTATCACTGTATCAATCATTTAATAGTACTACATAGCCTGCCTGCCTGGGATTCCTTTATTTACGCTTCAATAGCCACAAATAGTCAAAAAATACGCATTTTGAGGGTAGAATTTTGTTTACCAAATAATATGTACATCTAAGGATGAAAAAACTATATATAGGAAAAAGCGAGATGAATGCCCTAAGAGTAACTATCGTCTTGGTTAGGGATGTAACGCATTCGAACTTGATTCGTACCATTTGAAAAAATCGCATTCGCAACAAATGATAAGAAAGTTTTGCGAATGCGAATGAGTGCAAGTTGCGTCTAGTTGCATCTTCGGGTTCCCTATAAAGGCGGTGAAATCGGCGAAAAAATCATGACAGCAGAGGATAAAAAGCGGCATTTTTTTCTAATCTTTAGTAACAAGGTTATATAAAAGCGAAAGTAACTATTTCTGTCTGCCTGTCTGTCTGTTACCTCTTTAAGCTTAAACTGCTGGACCGATTTAGATGAAAGGCATTGAAATAGTTCAAGTCCCGAAGCTACTTTTTATCCCGGAAAAACGTAGAGACGTAGAGATCTTCTACTATCTAAAGACCCGCGCCTTCACATTTCAAAACGCTTCAATGTATTTAAAAAGCACCACCAACACTCTTAACACATGTGTGCATGCTGAGACAGCCATCAACTATGCGTTGAGAGTGTTGGTGGTGCTTTTTCAATAATAATAAAATAATTGAAGCGTTTTGAAATGTGAAGGCGCGGGACTTTAGATAGTAGAAGATCTCTAGTCGCGGGCAAAAGCTAGTTGACAGTTACCATATTGGATTTCGAATACTTGGCTTTTCGTTATTTTAATTTATCTACCTATGTTCCAATTGCTCTTGAGCTTTTTTTTATATTATTATGTCGATGGTATAGGCAAATGAGCTTCTTGGCTATTTCTTGATATTTTGTTCAATAGGGATAACGACAACTTTTTTTTCCTTAGTCCATCAGAAAGATTATTGAAAAGTATTGGACACGTATTTTTTCTTTTTTCACGTAATCAAACGTATACGCATTCATCATCATCATCATCATCATTTCAGCCGATAGACGTCCACTGCTGGACATAGGCCTCCCCCAAGGCGCGCCACTCAGACCGGTCCTGTGCCACTCGCATCCACCGATTGCGGCAGGTTGTACAGAAGACCGAAGAGTATAACCTCCCCCTTTGCCTTGCATTTGTGGACTACGAGAAAGCCTTCGATTCGATCGAGACTTGGGCTGTGCTGCAGTCTCTCCAGAGGTGCCAAGTTGACTACCGGTACATCGAAGTGTTGAAGTGTTTGTACGAAAATGCCACCATGTCCGTCCGACTACAGGACCAGACCACGAAGCCTATTCCACTGCAGCGGGGAGTCAGACAAGGAGATGTGATCTCTCCGAAGCTGTTCACCGCTGCATTGGAGGATGCTTTCAAGGTGCTGGACTGGAAAGGTCGAGGCATCAATGTTAATGGCGAGTACATCTCTCACCTTCGATTTGCCGACGATATTGTAGTCATGGCTGAGACCATGGAGGACCTCAGTATTATGCTCGCTGACCTCAGCAGAGTTTCCGATCGAGTTGGTCTTAAAATGAACATGGACAAGACGAAAATTATGTCTAATGTCCATGTTGTGCCAACTCCCGTAATAATCGGAGGCTCTGCGCTCGAAGTTGTTGACCATTATGTATACCTGGGACAAACAGTCCAGTTAGGTAGGTCCAACTTCGAGAAAGAGGCCAATCGTCGAATCCGACTCGGCTGGGCAGCGTTCGGGAAGCTTCGCAGTGTCTTTTCGTCCAAATTACCGCAGTGTCTCAAGTCGAAAGTCTTCGACCAGTGTGTGTTGCCAGTGATGACTTATGGTTCCGAGACGTGGGCGCTTACGATGGGCCTCATAAGAAGGCTCAAAGTCACTCAGAGGGCAATGGAGAGGGCTATGCTCGGGGTTTCTCTGCGTGATAGAATCAGAAATGAGGATATCCGCAGTAGAACTGGGGTCACCGACATAGCCCGAAGAATTGCGAGCCTTAAGTGGCAGTGGGCGGGGCACATTGCTCGCAGGACTGATGGCCGATGGGGCCGGAAACTTCTCGAGTGGCGCCCGCGAACCGGGAGACGAGCTGTCGGTAGGCCTCCAACAAGATGGAGCGACGACCTCGTGAAGGTCGCGGGAAACCGGTGGAAGCAAGTAGCACAGGACCGGTCTGAGTGGCGAGCCTTGGGGGAGGCCTATGTCCAGCAGTGGACGTCTTTCGGCTGAAATGATGATGATGATGATGATGAAACGTATACGGAGATATATTGAGTTGAAATGTCGCGTGACGTCACGGTTAGGTTACGATTTATACCTAACGGTGACGTAGTTAGCCCCTACCCTCCAACTTTAATGCGTTTTAACTTAGTCATTCGTTGTTAATTTTTATAAAACAAAAAAATACGTGTCTAATATTTTTTTATTACCTGACTGATGGACTGATTAGAATTTCGATTTCTTCACCCTGTCGTCATCCTTATTGCTGTTGAGCCTCTTAGCTATTTTTCGTATTTGAGAATGTTTTAAAACTGGCATTTGGGACATCCCTAGTCTTGATGGCTGGATATCCTCCACTGTACGTTTTACAGCATTTTTACCGCGTACGTGACAAATCTGGAAAGTTCCATCTGAAGCCTTTACACCGAGTGACTCGGGTATGTTTAAGAGGCAAGTCATCCCTGTAGAGCACAATAAATCCATACTAATAAATCCATACTTATAAATGCGAAAGTAACTCTGTCTGTCTGTATGTCTGTCTGTCTGTTACCTCTTAACCTTAACCGCTGGACCGATTGATATGAAATTTGGCATGGAGATATTTGGAGTCCCGGGAAAGGACATAGGCTACTTTTTATACCGGAAAAACGCATAGTTCTCGCGGGAACGCGATAACCGAATTCCACGCGGGCAAAGTCGCGGGCAGAAGCTAGTACATATATAAGTCATTAATAACAACAGCTCCAATGACCTTTAATATACTAGTTTATGCAAAAAGATACAGCTATTATTAAAAAAGATAAAGAAATGTAATGAACTTGCGTATTAAGTCGGTAATATAACTAATTAATATTCAATGAATTTTCAACTATTAAGACTATTAATACTGTTCAATTCTATTCATAGGTCATTAGTATGGATAGAAGACTATCAACACTAATAGGTATTATAAATGTAATTCGGTCCGCCTACCTGTCTGTCACATGCTTAAACTGCAAAAGTAAAGCTGCAAAGCCTGCAAATCAACCAAACGATATTATAAATAACTTGTAAATTGAATAATATTCAAGTAACCGTTATAAATAAGCAAAACAGAACTGGCTGCAGTAACCGGAAAGCTGCACGATAATGGCTGGCGCCTACAATATAGCGATTAATTGATTGAGTCCACATGTGAATTATTGCAGGAAATGTGTCAGTTCTTATCGAGTGAATCACAATTACGTCTAATCGCGATTCCAGTCACAGGCGGTAACGATTTTACTGTAATAAAAACTTTACTGAAAACAAACATATTTAAACACGTTATTAAAGTAATTTTTTTTCGTTATAAACATTAAATTTGAAAGCCATAACTTACAGAAGTACTGAGGTGGTATTTTTAATGACAATATCAATGTAAGAAGCCGTGGTGGCCTAGTGGTTCGACCTACCGCCTCTCATGCCGAGGGTCGGGGTTTCGAATCCGGCTCGCACCTCTAAGTTTACTTATGTGCGAAATTCAATTTGAATTTACCACTGAGCTTTTCGGTGAAGGAAAACATCGTGAGGAAACCTGCACGCATCTGCGAAGTAATTCAAAGATGTGTGTGAAGTCCCCAATCCGCAGTGGGCCCGCGTGGGGACTATAGCCCAAACCCTCTCGTGATGAGAGGAGGCCTGTACCCAGCAGTGGGACGCAAATAGGCTGTAGTAGTAGTAGTAGTGGTATCAATGTAAAAAAGGCGATTTATATACCGATATAATTCAGGATTTTATCTTGATTTCTAATGTCGATCCGTGATCCTCAAGAACATCAAGAAAAAAAAACATATGTGATGAAATAATGAACGAGAATAATGTATTTTTTACGAATACCGGTACGGGTTGTACTTTCTATAATTATTTTTTATGTAAGTAACTATAAAAATGAACAATAATTAATTGATGTCAATTACTATTCGTTCTTGACTTGGACCATTCCATTAGATCTTTATTCGTTTCAGTGAACATTATAGTTTTAGAGGCAGCTGTTGACTACCGAATTGTCCAGAATATTGAACCAAGATGTCCTATTTAGGTACACGGAAAAGCTTTATAAGTACACTACTACTACTACAGCCTCTTTGCGTCCCACAGCTGGGCACAGGCCACCTCTCATCACGGAACGGTTTGGGCTATAGTCCCCACGCAGGCCCAGTGCGGATTGGGGACTTACGAGAGGCTTTGGGCTATAATCCCCACGCGGGCCCAGTGCGGATTGGGGATATACACACTCTGTACACTTCATCTTATATAAAAACTCGATTTACACTCATAATTATTCTCGAACAATAGTAAGTGCAAATTCACAAATATACATCGTAGGTACTTGACGAAAGCGTGCACACTTGCAGGGAAAAAACGCTTGAAAAATTGCCGCGCGAAATCTTCAAGTGAGATCTTGCTGGACTAAAATTACCTTCCCTTTGTGAACATACTCGTTCCGTATTTGCTCCACCAATCAACGTTAAGCAGGCAGTATTTTCTGCAGACCGTACTTGTGTTTATCGCGGTCACGCAATGATGTCAGTCGCCCGAGCCTCGATGGATGGACGTAAATTGTGCACAGTTTGGCCGTAACACAAAAATGGCAAGCTGTTTTATATTTTTAACGCTTGTTATTGCAAATATACATAAATACTATTATTCATTTCATTTCATTTATTTAATTCATTAACAGTATGCATTGGAAGCCGTGGTGGTCTTGTGGTTCGACCTACCGCCTCTCATGCAGAGGGTCGGGGGTTCGATTCGAGCTCGCACCTCTAAGTTTACTTATGTGCGAAATTCAATTTGAATTTACCACTGAGCTTTTCGAGGAAACCTGCACGCATCTGCGGAACAATTCAAAGATGTGTGTGAAGTCCCCAATCCGTGCTGGGCCCGCGTGGGGACTATATCCCAAACCCTCTCGTGATGAGAGGAGGCATGTGCCCAGCAGTGGGACGGAAATAGGCTGTAGTAGTTGTAGTAGTAGTATACATTGTAGAATATTATATCACTTTAGGCTTCAAAATTAAAACATATCTTAAAATACAAAATAAATAAGTACTGCATAGTATTTGTATCTGCATTTAAATTATTATCTCTTTAGTAGTCTATAATTACACCATTCTTTTATATATTTATGTATGATTGACAATACAATAACTCGGTCGGTTAACTTTTAATAGTAGATTTTTTTACATTCCCATTTTTTATCCTTTCCTATCTAATATTTTTAATGAAAACATTCATGAAGATCAGTTAAGTTTAGAAAGCTAAACATACTTACTTATTTATTTTCTACATTCTACTCGACGAATTATCACAATTAAGAGTAACGAAAACATTTTCCAAATCGAACGTCGTCGTTTACGCAAAGATTCACGCACAGGCCGGTTCACACCGAATGCGTCTGCGGCTTGCCTTAATCTGTATCACATTAATTCCTATAAAACCTGCCAAACCGCTTGCGAGTCGTGCGGCTGCTCTGCGTCGGCCGGGCTTAACGGTTTACCGTCAGAGTGGAATATTTTCAAATACATAATCTGTATATTGGAGTAGTTAACTAGAGGAAATCACCCTTCTAATGAAAAAGGTATCGTTAGATTAGATACAGCTTTGGCACTAACGTCGTAGACTGGCGTTTGTTTATTTTCAACTTGACATTGACCTCACATTTTGTTACTCTATTCCGCCATTTTACTGGGTGGCTTCGAATTGGTAATGCACAATCAATGTTTTACACACATCTTCCCTTTACTAAGTCTCATACTGCTAATTTACTCAAAAGTAGTGATTTTGATGATTCTTTTTTTATCAAAATGTCTAAAGGTTTTTTTTCTGACTCAGGTAGGTATATAAAGTTTCACCCTTTCGACGTTATACGTTGGACCATTTTATTCCAACTTTCTGATCTTTATGTCCGTGGCTTCTTGAAAGTATTTGCCGGGCCTGGAAACCGCGTGGCAGTGCGACTCAAACCTTTGAGCGTCAGATTGAATTCATCACACTAATTCCCATGTCCAAAAATTGTAGTTCTTAAGTGAAAAATCATCCACAGACAACCACAAACTACGTAATTAATCACTTAACGTTTTTTTTTCTCCAATTGCCAAAATAACCAGTCAATTGAGAAGAGTGCTTGGCGGTCGTGGCCTAATTTTATTTTTACTGCAATCAAACGGGAGACTAATTATAACTGATATTAGGTCATGGACAGACGACACCATTGACCTATAAGTAATAATATATGGACAAACAGTGCCTAACAGAATATGTCAAAATATATGGAGCAAACTGACATTACAAAATACGTTCCAATATGCTAATAATGCCTCTTTATAACGAAGGCCAAACGGGAGCCCGAGCTGTTCAGGCACCCGTTTTGACGGGGCCATTTTTCTCCGGTTGATTGTGAATCCTTACTTATAATAGATCAATGGACGACTGTATTTTGCGGACTTATCACCTTGACAACGGGATTGAGTGACAGCGTGACATCATATAGGAAAGCAAGTCATGCGGTGTTGTTATAGGATTCAAGGAACGGGAATGTTTTGATGATTTAATATTTTAGTGTTTGCATACTACCAATTGGTTTCAAACAAATCGCACTTTGCAGTTGGGAATGGCATATGCCATTATCAAACCAAGCGCAATTTAATGAATATATTCATTAAATTCCGCTTGGTTTGAAATGTCAAATGAAATACCGAAATATCAGAAAATATCATTCAGTCGGTCCAATTTCGTAGTTATAGAAAAAAATACGATCGTGTTGAAATGAATTTCCGAAGACAATTCTCACTTCAAACCGCTGGACCGATTTAGATGAAATTTGGCATGAAGATAGTTCGGGTCCCCGGAAATAGACATTTTATCCTTTTTATCCCGGAAAACGCATAGTTTCCACATGAACGCGATAACCGAACTGCATGCGGGCGAAGTCGCGGGCAGAAGCTATAGTCACCTATATTCGGCCAAATCGTTAGAACGGTTTCTAAGATAAGTACCTAGTTAAATATACAAGGTCCCTTTAAAGTAGGTATACGTTATTATATAAATAGGTATATCTGCCATCGATTTTAAAATCTCCCGCAAATCTGTCGCGGTCAACACGCTTTCAAGGAAAATCATTTATATTATTACACTCACACTCAAAATAAAGCTCTATTCTTGTTTATCGCCACGAGATTGTATACCAAGTTGCGCTGGACTATATCCAACCGTTGTTTATCCGCCGTGATACAATGATGGCAGCACAGTTCAATAAACAGTCTTGACAGAACAATCGTGCGACATGTTATGGACCTGCATAATTAAAATGACTCTACCTAGATAAAAAAATCATGTTTACAAATTTGCAAGAGCTAAATTGCGGGTCTTGAAATCATTTAGAATAATTGAGATGTGGACATTGACCTATAATAACATATGGACAAATAGTGCCTAACAGAATATGTCAAAATATATGGAGCAAACTGACATTAGAAAATACGTTCCAATATGCTAATAACGCCTCTTTATAATATGTGTTAAGATAAATATTTTATCCAAAAGTAAACCTAACATTATAAGATTTAAGGTGAATCGTCACGGCTGAACCCCATACAAAAAACTGCTCACGTAATCTTCGACTACGACTGCTTTTAGTTTCTTTTATCGTTCTAATAAAATATTACATTATTTCCCGAGCGCGCATAGATCAAAAACACCGCAAAAAATCAAAGAATAAAATAATTATAAGCATTTCAAAACCAATAAAATTTCGGTCGAACCAAGCTTGTGTGAGAGAACGTTTACACTGTAAGCATCAGGCCAATATGGCGTCGTGGTCTATGAACAGCTGATCTGCTAGTGCTAGTGTCCGTCCGATTCCTATTAATTTCCAGAATGCTCACAAGATGGCGTTAACCCGCCGTTACATAGTTGATCGCGTAAATCGCTTTTTATGAGTTGGAAAATCATTGAACGAAATAGGTAAGTAAGTACCTATACAAGTATTTTGTTGTTTATAATGATCAGATATAAAAAATGTAATGAGCGGTGACATGTCAGAAGACTGCTAGAAGAAATAAATCATACCTATCTCTTATAAGTATTTTATTCATTTATGTAAGAAATAAAAATAGCTACTTATAATAAGAAGTAGGTAGAGATCTTCTACTATCTAAAGTCCCACGCCTTCACATCTCAAAACGCTTCAATTTTTTCATTATTATTTAAAAAGCACCACCAACACTCTCAACGCATAGTTGATGGCTGTCTCAGCACATGTGTTGAGAGTGTTGGTGGTATATTGAAGCGTTTTGAAACGTGATGGCGCGGGACTTTAGATAGTGAAGATCTCTACCTGGCCTGGGCGATCGAGCTCTGCTTAGGACATTTTATCTCTTATATAGTACCTATAGATAGTACCTATATATAAAATTCTCGTGCCACAGTGTTTGTAACCAAACTCCTCCGAAAGGGCTCGACCGATTCTTATGAAATTTGGTGTGTATGTTCAGTAGGGCTGAGAATAGGACGTAAGCTATTTTTCATACCCACCCAAAAAGAAAACTATGGCGGTACGAAGTCCGCTGGGTCAGCTAGTTAGTCTATAAAAATTGATTTTTGCTGTAGGTAAAAAACAAAAATAAATTGACCAGATAGTAGACCACTCGAGCGTAGAAAACCCGCATTGTCTACACGCTCGCTGTACCAGTTATGCTGACGAGTACATATAATCTACTACTACAGTCTATTTGCGTCCCACTGCTGGGCACAGGCCTCCCCTCATTATGAGAGGGTTTGGGCTATAATAGTCCCCACGCGGGCCCAGTGCGGATTGGGGACTTCACACACATCTTTGCATTACTTCGCAGATGCGTGCAGGTTTCCTCATGATGTTTTCCGTTGCCGAAAAGCTCATAGTAAATTCAAATTGAATTTCGCACGTAAGTAAACTTAGAGGTGCGAGCCGGAATCGAACCCCCGACCCTCGGCATGAGAGGCGGTGGCTCGAACCACTAGGCCACACCACGGCTTTTAGAACATATAAGCTGTGAAATTACCATGAAATTACCGATCATATGCGTATGCGTAATAATAATAGTAGGTATCCAGATTATACAAATTGTGATTTGAAAAGTGGCATTTTACAAAATTAAATTGTTTTGGGTCCTGAATAATGTTTAGAATCTACGGTACGTAGCTAGTATCTAAACTTTAGATACTAGCTACAATGTCAGTTATACATATAAATCGTAGGTAGGTACAAGCGAAATAAACTAATGATTTATTATTATTTACCTACTACATTTAGATTTACACATTGATGTTTCGACCGGCGTGCAAAACGGAACTCAATTAGGAATAAAAAAAAAAACAAAAAGAGACATTGACATTTTGTTGTGGTTATAATCATATGTACCTACGTAATGTAATGTAATGTCCCGCATTTGCCCGCAAATGCTACGTGCTATTTTCATCAATGCCTCAGTTGTATATTCTTTGGTGTTCTTTGGCCTGAATCCGCGCGCCTTCTAAGTTGTGTTTTGCTATACCGTGATGATGGTGATGGTATTGATGGTGGTGGTGATGATGATGATGGAGATAGTGATGTGATGATGATGGAGATGGTGATGTGATGATGATGGTGACGACGACGAGTAGTATTTCCTCACAGTTTGAGAAAAGCATTGTACCTATAGACCTCGGCCGCAACAGCATTGCCGGACTCGTACCTACTAAGAAGGCGTTCGGTCCGGCAATGCGCTCCTTAGCGGCGTCTGCAATAATGTACTATTTGTACTTTTTACCGGAAAACGTCTACAGGAACAGCTAAAAAAAAGAAATATAACTTTGTATGGGAATCGCCTTCGGGTGATACGAAGTTCATTCACCCGGCCAACCTATAGGGTCATTATTTATAAATGTTTATAATATAGTATGGATGGATATCACAGTCTCTTTTGGCTGTAATAAAATTGTGACAAAAAGACGCTCGGTCGCCTGTGACTTGCTTTCGCAGTAGCTGTACCTGCGCTGTACCTACTGCCGCCGCCGTCGAGACGTCCGATAGCCCGCGTCGCGTACAGCCGTCGAGTCGGCCGAACGGTAAGTATAGGTAGGTTCCTACTTACCTAGCAGAGCGGTTGATCGACATTCGTATTCTCGTTGTTGGAGATTGGTAGTAGGTACAAACAATGATACAAGTGGAATATGAATTCGGAATATTTTAGAGGTGTTTGTTATTTTCCTGGATAGGTATACCTAATTAGTACATACCTATTTTACTAGAATTGAGAGGATGAATATTTTTTATGTAGGTGGTAGGTAAACGGAACTCTATACTTTGCGCGTACCTATAGGGTATTACTATTAGTCCGTTTTCTATTGGGAATGCTTGTATGGAGAGGTCGAAATTTTGAGTACAGCAATGCCATTTGGTAGGAATGTTATACACATTGACCTTAGTCCAAAACGCCCGGTAGCCACTTTGAACTCCTCGACTGGTGGGGGGGAGGGGGGGTTAAAGTACAGAGCTCCCGGCGTTCGGAAAAAAATTCCTGTCGGATTCGTTTGGACTTTTGAGTCAAGTTTGGTGTCGTTTTCAGGTAACTAGATGATGCCCAATTCATTCCTCATACCAGTTTTTAGGGTTCCCTAGCAAAATAGGACGCAATACTTAAAATAATAAACTTTTATTAGTAGCGAAATGCAAACAAACCCTCATATTTTCATATTTTTGTATGAAATTTGGTTTATAAAAAAATACTGTCTGAAAGCCCATTTAATGCAGAATCTAAAAACATAAACAGTAAGTATATACTTTACAATTTTCAATGAAAAATAAAATATTGAATGTACTGCGACGGTCGTCAGCGCAGCGTAGTGGGCGGTAACAAGACCCGAAAAACTGTCAATGTCAACGCAAAAAGCTTTTATAATATCAATAAATTAAAGTGCTTACAATAATATCACACTTGTTATAAATATTCTCTTAATTATTATGAATTAAAACAAATGTGTTTTTTTAAAAAAACACACGAACTTTCGCCTTTATTACTTTAGTGTCATTTTTAATCATCTTCAATTTATAAACGAATTCAGATAATGTTGCCTGACTTCGTAGTCAGGCAACATTATTAAAAGTAAAGAAAAATAATAATAGAACGTTTTGTGAATTAGTTTTACCTCCACAATTACATAACTCAGTACATTTGAGCTGGCGTTTGAAACATTGCACCTGGAACTTCAAGATTTCACGCACCGACATCTTTTTAATTCTAGGCATTCTTGAGCAGCCGGAGGGCTTTGGGTCCACAGTGGCACCCAAGTTTCTTCTTCTTTCTGCCAAACCCATTCATATCGGCAAGAAATATTTTGCATCGCGTCTTCTTTAGGCACTTTTTTTGTAATATAAAATCCATATCCATATTAATTTGGCATGGAGATAGTTCGGGTCCCCAAAGGACATAGGCTACTTTTCATCCCGGAAAAACGCGTAGTTCCCGCGGGAAAGCGATAACCAAATTCGCGAAGTCGCGGGCAGAAGCTATTTTGTTATTATAAATCTGGTCAAGAAATTGATAATTTAATAAAGGCGAAAGTTCGTGTGTTTTTTTTTTTACTTCTTCACGCTCAAGAGGCTGGACCAATTTTGATAAAATTCGGTATGGAGGCAGCTGAAACCCTTGAGTAATACATAGGCTACTTCTTAATAGCGGGTAATACCGCAGGGCGCCGCTAGTATAATATTAAAAAGAAGAAAATCAGGTAAAGAGAGAAAAACACATTTGTTTTAATTCATAATAATTAAGAGAATATTAATTACAAGTGTGATATTATTGTAAGCACTTTAATTTATTGATATTATGAAAGCTTTTTGCGTTGACTTTGTCAGTTTTTCGGGTCTTGTTACCGTCCACTACGCTGCGCTGATGACCGTCGCAGTACATTCAATGTTTTATTTTACATTGAAAATTGTAAAATTTATACTTACTGTTTATGTTCTTAGATTCTGCATTAAATGGGCTTTCAGACAGTATTTTTTTATAAGCCAAATTTCATACAAAAATATGAAAATATGAGGGTTTGTTTGCATTTCACTACTACTAAAAGTTTATTATTTTATATATTGCGTCATATTTTGCTACGGAAGCCTAAAAAACTTGTCGTGAAGCGACAATTAAGGGGTGAAGGTGAGAGGAAGGAAAGAGTAGGTATACACAATAAATATATTTACAATAAAAGAAAGAAAACCTATTTACAATTATTAAAAAAAGGTGATGGAATATGGGGGAAGTGGTGAGAAGTGGTGTTATGAAGAGCGGTGTGGAGGTAAGTAAAGTTGAGTCAGGGTGTGGGACGAGTGAAGGATGATGTGAAGGTTGAAGGAGCTCGGGGTGGAGAATGATTCAGCAGCACGGCGTAGTGGAAGGGTGGCACAGGATATTGGTGAGTCGGAATCAGGAACAGCGGCACAGGTCTTTACTGGACGGTGGAGTTGTGCAGGGTCAGAGCGACGCTTCGAGGTTCAGCTGGTGGCTGGCACGGAGTAGTACTGCTGCAGGGTGGATCAGCGTAGTGGTGACGTCGCAGTGGACCGTCTCTGGATGGCAGAGTGATGCCACAGGCTCGGTACACGTAAAGAGCGGCACGGATGATAGTACAGCGGGTAGAACGTCAGAGGAGATGGAGCCAATGGCTTTCACAACGTAGAAGGTGAGTCTTTGTACGGATATTTAAAGTTGTCCGCACACCAACTAGAAGGACTTTGTGCGGATAGATTTTAGAGTCGTCCGCACACCAACTCAGAGATGAAGTAAATTATTAAGTTAGCACGGCCAAAAGGTTGCCAGAGGCTTTGGGCCTTTTTGCAGGGTCCTGGGGGCTGGTCGACCCCCAGGACAAAGGTCTTATAATTTCGACTGCTCCGTTTGAGAGCTGAAGAAGAACTGACCATCCTTGCGGCTATATCGATAAGGAAACCTTGGATGGAATTTTTAGAGAATTTGAATAAAATTAGAAATAGAACATCAAATTTATCGCCCACCAGCGAGAAACCTATCATTTTACCAAAGGATTGATATGTCGTGACCATAGTAACGGGTATCAACAACATTGTCAACTACGTCAATATTTACAAAAACCACTATTTCACCGAAATTATAAAGGCAAAATTGTAATGTTCAAGTAATTCAAGAAGGAAAAATAATAAGAGGTCGCGACAAATACATTGCCGCGACGTAATTTGAGTGTCGGATCGGTAAACGCGAGACAAAGAAGAAGCTTGGATGTACGTGAGATTATAGTGTTATAAAAATGTGTTTGTGTACAAGGGATCCGATGAAACGTTATGTTTTTAATTGCAGGAGCATGTTAATGATGAGTATAAATGAAAGTGTAACTTAAAAGGTAAGTAATGATATGATACCCTACAAACTGGTATAAGGAATGAATTGGGCATCATCTAGTTACTTGAAAACGACACCAAACTTGACTCAAAAGTCCAAACTAATCCGCCAGGATTTTTTTTCCGAGCGCCGGGAGCTCTGTACTTTAACCCCCCCTCCTCCCCTCCAGTCGCGGAGTTCAAAGTGGCTACCGGGTGTTTTGGACTTAAGTCAACTTGTACACCATTCCTACCAAATGGCATTGCTGTACTCAAAATTTCGACCTGTTTCCCAATAGAAAACGGACTATATTGATAAATCAATAAACAATATGAATTTCAACAACGATGATACACCTGATTCAGGTACTTACTTGCATCGCGATTCTTATAAGAAATTACGACTCTCCCCGACTAGGTGAGCATTTTCACTCAAAAGTGTACCACGATGAAGATTCAGGTTTTATTTTTAAAGTAGTTAATTTCTTAATTTTTTTAGCCAGAATAAAGAGTATACCTTAAAATTTATGAAATTTAACACGGTCCCCCTGAAATATCCTTAGTTTTTAAATAAACAAGGAACTTAGCTGACATGGTAGTCAATTCCTGTCAGTTATGTTACTATATGGGCATTTTCACTCAAACTTGTACCCCCTGGTTTTGACAGTGTCCCACTACTTCAATATTTTATTACTGCCAAATATATTTGTTTGTGAATATTCGAATGGCATCTATATAAACTATATTCCTTAAATTATAGATTTCATCCCTAAATTCAAGTGAATTATGCTAAATGTAATTATTATGATTTTTTAAAGCCGCTCGGGTAGCACTTTTTGACGTGTCCCACCCCAATGTCGACTTTTTTAAAGTTGAATAATTAAAAAAGTATTGGGAAACATGAAGTCAATTGATGGCGTCCATAATCTACATTAGTTTGCTCGTCACAGGAATGAATATCGTAATAAAATTAATAATATTTCATATTAAAAACTAAATTTACATAGTGGTACCGAAAACTGTTGCCACCTGACATGTCAGGTTTGTGACCGCCAAAACGGGGCCAGAAAACCCACCAATTCATTTTTTTATCATATAAATAGCAACATTGAATGCCACTTGACTAGTTAGCCACAGGTTTAAAAATCCCGCGTGCGCAGGAGTGACGTGAAGCGAGGTGAAATTCGGTATGGAGGCAACTGAAGCCCTGGATTAATACATAGGCTACTTCTTAATAGCGGGTAATACCGCAGGGCGCCGCTAGTATAATATTAAAAAGAAGAGAATCAGGTAAAGAGAGAAAAATACATTTGTTTTAATTAATAATAATTAAGAGAATATCTATTACATGTATGATATTATTGTAAGCACTTTAATTTCTTGATATTATAAAAGCTTTTTGCGTTGAAATTGACAGTTTTTCAGGTCTTGTTACCCTCCCCTACGCTGCGCTGACGACCGTCGCAGTACATTCAATATTTTATTTTACATTGAAAATTATAAAAGATATACTTACTGTTAATGTTTTTAGATTCTGCATTAAATGGGCTTTCAGACTGTATTTTTTACAAACCAAATTTCATACAAAAATATGAAAATATGAGGGTTTGTTTGCATTTCGCTACTACTAAAAGTTTATTATTTTAAGTATTGCGTCATATTTTGCTACGGAACCCTAAAAAATTGGTATGAGGAATGAATCGGGCATCATCTAGTTATCTGAAAACGACACCAAACTTGACTAAACAACCCAAACTAATCCGCCAGGATTTTTTTTCTGAGCGCCGGGAGCTCTGTACTTTAACCCCCCCTCACCCCACCAGCCGCGGAGTTCAAAGTGGCTACCGGGCGTTTTGGACTTAGGTCAACGTGTATAACATTCCTACCAAATGGCATTGCTGTACTCAAAATTTCGACCTGTTTCCCAATAGAAAACGGACTATTACGCGGTTGCATAGACATATATAATACTTCGTAAGTATAAAAATCATTGCGCGGTTGCCATTCCGATTCGCGGAATAGACGCGCGTCTCAATAGCCCTGTCCCGCTCTCTCCTACCGGCCGACCCTATGCCCCCGCGCCGCGCGCGCCAGCCACTCCAGCCGCCAGTCAGTCGCCAACTTTGAGCCATCACAACGCACACGCTACATTTTTGAGAAGAATTCACGATCACTTGTGATTAGGGCTTCGCCGCATACCGTGTTCTCATTTTACATCCGCCAAGACTCCACCGTGCGTGACAACTTTGTTGTTGTATTCCAGCGAGTGTTCGCGCTAATAGAATCGCTTCAACGGTCGCAGACTGAAGCACTGAAAGAAATATTTCGACGCCGGTAACATGCATGGCCGAGGGCCAGGGCACTCTTTCCGGCTGCAAAGCCACAGGAGTCGGTAGAAACCTTATTAGTGCTTACGGAGGTCGCCGCCCGTCACATCGTATAGGTATATTATATTTTCGACGCCGCAAGACAGTCAAAACACTGACATGTTTATAGTGAGACTCCCGGAGAATGATATCTCAGAAAGAGCGCAATTGGACATGACTTACGCCCTCCTTTCTAATCTAATAAGATAAGGAAAAGAGTACGGAGGGAGGACTTGACAAACTTCAAGGAGCTGCCCTTTCGTGCGAGAAGTGTGGAGGATTCTGTCGACGAGAAGGAGAGGACAGAGGAAACCGAGCCTTCAAGCGCGCCGTGCGGTAGCAAGGCGCCCTGCGCGGCGGCTGCGGCGCCGCAGTCTTCGCCCGCGCCGACTGCCCAGACGCCCGCGTCAACCCAGGCGAGACCAATTCCCATAATTACTTTGCGAACGCACAACGTGTTATCAGTGAAAAAATAAAAGTGATCAAAGCTTTTATAGTAGAGATCTTCTAGTATCTAAAGTCCCGCGCCTTCACATTTCAAAACGCTGCAATTTATTTAAAAAGCACCACCAACACTCTCAACACATGTGTGCGTGCTGAGACAGCCATCAACTGTGCGTTGAGAGTGTTGGTGGTACTTTTTAAATAATAATAAAAAAATGCAGTGTTTTGAAATGTGAAGGCGCGGGACTTTAGATAGTAGAACATCTCTATCTAGTCTCGGTCGTGTTTCGGTAGTGAAGTGCGTCCGTTCGACTCGGTAGTAGCCATGTCCCTGCCCTTCATGCCAAATACCTTCTGATATTATAAATGCGAAAGTAACTCCGTCTGTCTGTTACCACTTCATGTTTCAGCCGCTGAACCGATATTGATGAAATTTGGTTTGGAAATGGTTGAGCCCCGGGGAAGATTACTGGTCACTTTTAATCCGGGAAAAGTGGACAATTCCTGGGGAATCACGATAAACGAATTCTACGCAGATGAAGTCGCGGGCAAAGCTTGTATTTTATAAATAACTAGCCTTTCCCCGCAACTTCTATGTGCAAAAATATTAAAATGTAAAATCCCGTTCTTTTCCCTTCCCGTGGGAATTTCGGGAAATCCTCTCTTAATGCTCCCCTACGTTCCCTAAGGAACCTGCACGCCAAATTTCAGCTCTCTACAACCAGTAGTTTCGGCTCTGCGTTGATCGATCTGTCATTCAGTCAGTCAGTTTCTTGTTTTATATATATAGATATAACCGCTATTTTTTTGATCACCAGGATTGAATGCGGCAATACAACCCGCTGTCATATCATCTCAGAGAGATCCTCTAAAAAAACTGAATAGCCAGATTTATTATTATTATCCGTAGAGTGTGATCGAGTAATCTTTTGTCTCTATTTCAGATCAAACATCTTCTGGAATGCCTTGGATCTGTCTTCCTAGGAGGGACGAAGTAAGCTTTCTGGAAGAGAAACTTTCTGGAAGAGATTACATTTACCTGTGCCTGCCTGTCTGCGGCCTGTGAGTAACAATGAAGAGACATTGTGAAACCAATCACTGCTAATCAGAACCAACCTTATCATGTGTAAAATTGTGATATATTTTGTTATACCTATTTTAATAAACTTGTCAGACATGTGTAGCAATTTTATTTTCGTGTGGCTGTGTGGCAATAAAATGTAAACCAAGAAAGAGAATATTTACTTACTGAGATAAGATAAAAAGATGAAGATAAAATGAATAATATTTGGAATGCAACACAACATTGTCTACTCTCAAACTAGGATTACCTGTGAGACGGACTGGATAAATACATATGCAAATAAAGATCCATGACATGAGTACAAATATTCATTCTCATCATAGGTAGGTAGGTAGGTACCCTGTCAGTCGTGTAGGTGTTTAGATATTTTGATAAAATAATACAATATTAGGAATTTGTAAAGTAAATTATGATATATTGAATTGAACTATTTAGTTGATAATATTATATACTATACCTTGGACAGCTCATCGCACCAACATCTCGGTGCTCAAAGAACTCAAACTCGACCAACAATATCCGTCCATGGTTCGTCTAAGCCGAATCGTCAAATACTTCGGTCACATCTACTACTACTACTACACAGCCTTTTCACGGCCCACTGCTGGGCACAGGCCTCTCATTACGAGAGGGTTTGGGCTGAAGTCCCCATGCGGGCCCAGTGCAGATTGGGGACTTCATCTTTGAATTACTTCGCAGATGTGTGCAGGTTTCCTCACGATGTTTTCCTTGACCGAATAGCTCAGTGGTAAATTCAAATTGAATTTCGCACATAAGTAAACTTACAGGTGCGAGCCGAAATCGAACCCCCGACCCTCTGCATGAAAGGCGGTGGGTCGAACCACTAGGCCTCCACGGCTTACCTTCAGTCACATAACTCGTGGAAATCCGACAAGTTGGAGAGACTAATGCTGAAGGGAAAAGACCCAGAGAGAGGAGGCCGAACAGGTGCCGCCGGTAAATGCGGCGATGCACCAGGGCGAAGATCGCTGCACATGGAAGACCGCCACAAGAAGTATGTGCCGGAGGAGGAGGATAATGTAACGAAATACACACGGATTTTTATCCTTTGATTAAAAATAGTAGTAGAAATAAATAATCATATCTAGATTAAAAATATTTCTATAATGTCAAGTAAAATATATCAAAAGTTTCACTAGTTTTATTTTTCCCCTTTACAAATATTTATTATAGAAAAAAGAAAAAAAAAATACAAAAAGTTGAAAAAGTGAGGATCGAACCCACGACTTCCACGATTTATACTTCATAAAAAGAAATCACAAAAACCACAGCGCCACAGAAGCTCTGTGATTCTCGGCGAAATTAAGCCTTGGTTTCCACTACGTTTCACTACCTCAGTATGTGTGCGTGAGTTCATTCTCGGCAGACTTGTCGCCTTTTTTCCTAAATGAAAGGTGATGTACGGATAATTATGTGAAATTGAGATGTATAATATATCCCTTCAATCGCATAGTCCATCAAAGTGTACCTTTGGGCTTGGAATTTGGCGTAAATCCTGAAAATTACAATATCTACCACCCGCGCCATCTATTATCGTAGAGGCTACATAAAACCGTGAGTTATCACCTTAAGTGTCAAATTTACTGAGCGCTAAACGGGTGCCCGAACTGTTTGGGCACCCGTTTTGACGGGCCATTTTTCTCCGGCTGATTGTGAATCCTTACTTATAATAAATCAATGGATGTGGGTGATTTTACTCTAATGATTTT
This sequence comes from Aethes cnicana, assembly GCA_963971205.1. Lineage (NCBI taxonomy): Eukaryota > Metazoa > Arthropoda > Insecta > Lepidoptera > Tortricidae > Aethes > Aethes cnicana. Next base: position 9,262,882 of record OZ020285.1, read on the forward strand.
GATGAATTATACATGGTTATAGATTGTACGTGAAAATAACACATGGACCGCATTTTCCATTGACTTAATCCAGTTGATTCAATGAGCGATGGACGCCGATGACTCGCGCATCGCCGGAACACAGGGATCGTTAAGTCCGTCGTTAATGCGTAGAGCTGGGAAGTAATTCATCTATAATAATATATATTTTTTTAATAATTTAATATTTTTTATAGATTACGTATATATATTTTTATTTAAATCCATAGGTACTTAACTGATTGGAATCCATACTTCCATACTTACTTAATTATTATAAACGTGAAAATGGGTTTGTTTGTTTGTCCTTCCTTCGCATTGCAATGAGAGGACCGATTTTGAAGCAATTTAGTATGGAGTTAGTTTGAGACCCTAGGCATAACATAGGATATTATATTCTACGGGAATAGGTTTTCTACGGATCAAACCAGTTTTTTCAATACTTCATAATATAACTATACATAGTTCATGTTATAGTTCTGTTGGCTGGAGAGTGGCTTAAGATTTTTTACGGTGAAATAATAATACCTTAAAAGGATTAAAATTGTGATAAAAAAGAATTATGTTTTTAAATATCAAATAACATGTTAATTATTATTTAAACCTACGGTTTCGGGTTTATTCCGTAGCGGTTAATTTGTGGTAGTAAACGTAGAATTAAGCAATTTTAATATAGGTGTTGCGGTGTTTTCCAAATTGAAAATAATTATAATTGGCTGCAAGCCCTCTCCGCGCGTGATTTTTACATTATTAATTTATTTCGATAGGTACCTACCCTTTTTATACTCGTATTATAGCGAGCTTGTACCCGCGATTTCGCCAGCAAGGAATTTCATACTAAGCTTCCACCCCCCTTAATTTCCCTAAAAGAATGTTTTCCGGGATAAAAAGTATCCTTTACTTTATTAGGATGAAGCGTCAAAGTAAATATCAGGGTCAACAATAGGTATGTTCTCGGTGCCTCGAAGAAGATTTTCAAAGATAATCAAAATATTCATTAATCAATGTGGAAAATAGTCGTAATACCTATAATGGGCGACTTATCCAAAATAAATAATTACTTAGTAGGTAAGCTGAAGTTGCATAGGTCCGATCATAATTGCGCATAGATAAATGATACAAGAAGAATGGCAGAGCCCATAATGTAGTCACTGCGTTCGGCTCACTATCTAACTTCAAGTAGCGGTAGCAACTGCTAAACGTTCGGGTAATCGGGGTTCAGCTACTGGACGCTAGATGTCGATCTAGTGTTACCCCGGGTCTGGGAGCACGCACTGCAGTATGGGCTCTGCCACTCTTCTTGTATCATTTCTCTATGATTTGCCGAAGGACGACTAAGCAGATGAGTTTGTCGAGTTGAGACCAGGCAAAATAAGAGTTAGGACACACTATGAAACGACGATGTATATTACCTAGGAGATGACTTATGCAGAATTAGTGGCAGAAACTGGAAGCTACATACAGCATGGCCACGGAATCACCCGCCTGAATCTATAGCCTGCGCGAAACTCGCGCCCAACTCGCCCTTACCGTCATTTGTTTCATCCGGAGATGGCGAGCTATGCAAGAGGCCCATGATATTGATGATTATGTGGATTGATAAAGAGGGTGATGATTACGAAGATTGTCACGACGATGATGCTGTCGATCAAATTTTCTTGATAATGACAAAGACGCCGTGATTAAATATGTTATAGATAGTCATAGATATATGACTATCAAACTATGAACACAAAGCTCCTTCCTTCTTCATCTATCTATCTATCTTCTGTCTATAATAATTCAAGGGTAGATAGAGCATCATTTGGAGCAACATATAAGCTATGTTTGATTAAAATCGGATGTCGGAAAGAAAAGTTATCGGCAATTTTATATTCCACGCGTACGAATTCCCGGGCAGAAGCTAGTTTGTGAAATAAAATTGTTGCACATTTTCGTGTTTTTTTTTTTGATGTCTATTTCGAACGCGATCAATGATTTTGCAATAAGTATGCCATAGAAACGGATATCGTGGTAGCTCTTTACCTAACTGTAACCCGTCATGCAGGTCACACCTCAATGACGTACCTACATACTACAAGTTTAATTTATTTATAAACAAGTTCGTGACAAAATGTTAATACTTTTATTATCACGAACTTATCCTTGGGCACAAAAACTCGATGATCGTAAATCGTAAATCAGTGAGCAATTAAAATTGATTGATGTGTAAAAGTTACTTAATTTAATCAAGTTTTACTTACTTAATTACAACCATTGAATGGTGAATGTATCAGGAATATGGTGGTAGCGTGTAGAAAAAACATATTACCCAGGACTTCTCCTGTGCCTAAATTTTAATATGCCCATTTCTCGGGACTTAGCCTGACTCCGTGCCAATTCTCATCTAAATCAGTAAAGCGGTTTTAAAATAAAGAAGCCACGTTAAGTACGTAGGGAATAGAATATTTAAATTATTATTAAAAAAAAATACAAGACTGGCTAGCTTAAATAACAATGGACTAAGTGCATCTATCTTATATTAATTAGCTGCTGGCCAAGGGTTCCGTGGCGAACGTTTTTATTGTCATTGCTGGCATTCGCTATCCAATTATTGGCACAAAATAACACCTAGTCTTGTTGGAGGCGTACAGACAGCTCGTCTCCCGGTTCGCGGACGCCACTCGAGAACTTTCCGGCCCCATCGGCCATCAGTCCTGCGAGCAATGTGCCCCGCCCACTACCACTTAAGGCTCGCAATTCTTCGGAGCGACGTCCTCGTGAAGGTCGCGGGAAACCGGTGGAAGCAAGTAGCACAGGACCGGTCTAAGTGGCGAGCCTTGGGGGAGGCCTATGTCCAGTAGTGGACGCCTTTCTGCTGAAATGATGATGATGATGATGAACCCCTAGTCAACTAAGTATTTACGCGGTAAGACCTCCTGCTGTAAGCCATACTTTATGTGTAATTTTATGTGTGTACTGGTTCCTTTAATGTGTGGTGTTCAATCACTAAATAGTATAAAACAAAGTCGCTTCTTTAAAACTAATTAACGGATTTTGAATGGTAGTTTTTTAAATATATAAAGTGATTCAAGAGGAAGATTTTCGTATATAATTTGTTATAGTTAAACGCTCAATTCCCGCAGAAACGCTATAACCGAATTCCACGCGGATGAAGTTGCGGGCAGAAGCTAGTAAAATATATTGTATTGTATTGTATTTTCCGTTGATAAGCCCATTTGAGTCTTATTCACTCGTAAGAATAAGCTGGTAAGCTGTCCCAATTTTGAACTTTCTGAACGACACCGCTTAGCTTTTCATAGGATCTTGTAATGTTTTTAAAGTGCAAGCGATATAGAGTCTTGTCGTCATTTCAAATGATTTTTTTTGTGGGATTCATCTGAATGAAACCTAGGTCTAAAAATAAAACCTAAGTCCTAAGAGAACCGTTTGAATTTTGAAACGGGGAACCCTAAAAGTGACCTTGAATGTATTCATTTGTCATTGTGGACACTCGGCCAGATAAACAATCAAGCTAATTTGAACATTGTGAAATAAAAACTTCCAATGAGCTTCAAGAAAACGTATATAAAAAGTTAACTGCGCAAATCATAGTCGTATCTTGCATGTAATTAATTGCATACCTACATTTTTCTCACTCATTTGCTTTTCGGAAATCCATACTTATATTATGCGAAAGTACCTAACTTTGTCTGTCTGTCTGGTTGTAATGTCTTTTACCTCTTTACGCTTAAACCGCTGGACCGATGTATATATTTGGTATTGGGTTAGTTTGAAGACCTTTTATCCTATTTTTCAACCGACTTTTTTAATTTGAAAGGTGAGTCGACAGTGTAATACTATCCGTGATTTAGGTAATAAATGGAACGCCTATTTTTTAATTACTTATCTAATCTTTTAAGAAAATTAACTTAACTTACTTCTATATACGTATCTCGTAATGCAACCCTAGCCGTAATCGAACCGGCGACGTTCACAAACTCTCTATCATTTTAGCCGAAAGACGTCCACTGCTGGACATAAGCCTCCTCAAAGGCGCGCCAATCAGACCAGTCCTGTGCCACTCGCATCCACCGCGTTCCCGCGACCTTTAGCAGGTCGTCGCTCCATCTTGTTGGAGGCCTACCGACAGCTCGTCTCCCGGTTCGCGGACGCCACTTGAGAACTTTCCGGCCGCATCGGCCATCCAGTCCTGCGAGCAATGCCCCGCCCACTTCACATATAGTGCCTAATTAACGCGAATTGAACCATCTGTGGCGTTTCAATGTATTAATATACCCGATTGAGAAGGTCCATGACCTTCTATTTCATTTACGTTATCAATGACTCTCACTAAAAGGTATAACAATACCTGTTATACCTCTATCTATAATATACTTATAATTTTCCCAATACATACTATTTTAAAAAAACTACGCTAGTTATGCATAAAGTCATAACGTTTTTAATGACATAAAAAAAATATTATTAGAATTAATTAATTATAATATGTATATACACATCATATGTTTTGGTGACGAACGTTTATAAGGGAATAGGCTTATTATTGTTTATGTTCAGTTTACGTTATGTTTTTTCAAGTGTATTTCTGTTGTTTGTCCAAATAAATAAATTCGGATTCTGCAGTTATTTCAGATTATAGAAATCTTTCGATTACTTCCATGCATCCGTTCCATCTTAGGCCTCAGGGTAGGCAACGCAATCAAGATCTTATGGTTTCTTAATGGTGGAATAGGATTTCGGTGTCCATGGGCCGCAGTGACCACTTACCACCAGGTGGGCTGTGCGCTCGTTTGCCTATACCATTGGTATAAAAAAAAAACTAAGATCGGTCGTCATAAAAAAACAGGTAAATACTACATATTGTACTTACTCTACAACAAGTTGTTTCTGATATTTTATTAACTAAACAATGAAGTTAACCTATCGCATAGTGCGACATTTATTTTATTGTGATGCGCGTAAGTAAAAATAAAAATAAACTCAGTGTCAACTTCGTAAGTGCTACACCGCGTACCATGTTAGTTAGTCATGCTATAACGTTGTCGTATTCACGCAACGACACATGCCAAGCGTCAGAGCTGATTGGCAATTTGAACGATCGAAGATTATAAAAAGTTGCTGTACAACCGTTGTTTTATTTATGAGAATCTTTTATTCAAGTGTACGGTAAACAAAGCTGAATTGATGGTTCAATCAGCCTTATATGAATCGAACTTCATCATCATCATGTAGATACACTACCTATAACTTTGAGAGATGAAACCATTATGTAAGTAGGTACATAATAAAATATGATACACTAGAAATGCGCTTATTCTTACACTATGTTGCCAGCAGAAATCTCTAACCCAGAATATCGCGATAAAAAGCAGCTCGCAGCGAATTGATTGATAAAGAAAAGTACAAGTATTCTATGCTTTCGAATTAAGGCATAAAAAATAAATCAAATTAGTATGACGTTGATATTACTCATATATCCAGATAGTTACTCTATTGACAAGTATTTTTAACTGTAAGGAATTCAATTAAAAGATTTAAAAAGTATAAAACGTAACTTTACCTTTTAACATTTTATAATTAACTGGCTTCAGCCCGCAACTTCGTCAAGGTAACAGACAGACTGACAGAGTTACTTTTGCATTCATATAAACACTTAGTACTGATTGACAGTAGGTAAAAAACTAGAATTTCCGATCATTACCGGCTCGAGCTTAGGAAACGCGCGCTTATTAAAGCGTCTATTAATTTTCAGCTTGGAGCGGCGCCGGCGCCAGTCGAGTTGCGCCGGCGAGCACGCACGCATGCGCGATGTGAGTGACACTGTGATGATTGCTACTGTGCTGTGATATATTATAAGGATTGCGATATGGAGATTATTGTGTAAGTTGTTGTTTTTTCAAGTATTTTTTTATTATTTTTTTAAGTACCTAGGTAATTTAATGTGTTTTTCTTTTTACAATCATTAGAAAGTAAAGAATATCACCGTTTTGTTTATCTTCAAAATATTTTACAGAATTAGTAACCGAGTTGCAAAAAGGAGGAGGTTCTCAAATCGTCGGATGTTTTTTTATTGTCAGTAAATTAAATTCCGCATTGAAGTGCAAATCACTTAAAATTACTTTTTGCAGATATTTTTCTTTTTTTTTTAATCAAACCTGTTAATTTATAAGACAAAATAATCGAAGAAAAAACAAATACCTATTAAGTTTAAAAAGGAACCATGCTATTTTTTTCTGATATAAATTTAAAATACCGATTTTTATAAATTAAGATAAATTACATATTAAATAAACGGGAATCACCGGCTTTGCATACAAACAGTATTTGCATACATATGTCTTTTAAATTCAAACACACGGTTCGACCGCGTCAGCGAAATAATACGACCAAAATAAGTGAGCACACTGGTAGTGTTGAGTTCCATACAATTACGCGACCTATTTACTTTGGTTCTCCCGCGCGCGCGCCGAATCCAAAAATATGCTGAAACCTGCAATAACTGTCATTGTCAATAACGGAAGGTAAACCCGTTGCATTACACTAAATTTTATGAAGCTACGTGACAAGACGCAATATAAAGCTCTAGGAATCCACTGCTGCAAAGTTTGACAAACATTACATTTCGTGTCAAGTTAAATCACGGGTACCTAAAGATCTGAATTTACAGCCTATCAGGTGCACTGCAATATAAACAAAATAAGTCTCTTTATTGTTTTCTATGTAGAATTATCATTTCATTTTTACGATTATGTTTCATATTAAATGCTTTTTTCATCGTCAAAACTATCTATCGTAATAGTTAGGCATGAATATGTCTGCATAGACTAAGTAAGTACCTATTAAAAAACTAATTTATCATGAAATGCCTTCATGTAACACTTTAGAAAGTATCATTACCTACAATTTAGGCGATAAACATTACATTATTGTCATAGTCAATAATACATAGGAAAAGGGAGATTCCCAATCTAGCTGCTTTAAGTGCGCCGCGACGCGTGAGCGCAGCGATTGGGAAGCTCCCTTTCCCTATGGTAACACTTCGAATAGAGCCTCAGGGGCCTCATTCAAGGCGCAAAAGGGATTTCATAGGGAATCTATAGGGAACGTCGATACTTCACGGCATTGAGACTGAACTTTAAATAGCTTGAAATAACTACCACCATCGTTGCCAGGGCTTCTTTATTTCAAAACAGCACGAGAAAAATAGAGCTACATCATCAAATATCACGAGACTCATCCATTTATTTAGCCCCTGTTCAAACGTATTTTAAACGCACTCTTAAAGATTTGAATTTTTATGTAAAATAGTTGTTTAAAAATAAAATTCCATTTATTGCATCTTTAAGCACATTAGTTCTTTATTTATTATAGTTTCAGCTAAAACATGAATTTAAACCGGCTTTAACTATAACTATGTTTAATCGTGAACTCTTCGCAAGCTTTTATTTACCATAGAATGTTTATTGCCATACCTTTTACCCCACTGCCCTAGAAGGAAAGTTATGTTTTTTGTATTCGAGTCTGTATTTATTTGTACCTATGTATTTATATTTCTTTGACACGCTTGTGAGGTGTCGTTAGATTCGCCTTGTTTGTGAGAGTGACACTGGCTATGTCAAAAGTTTGTATGCAGATAGTACTATTACAGTCAGTTTTTTTATCGAGGTAAGTATATTTCTTGTATTTTTTTTTTAAATACCTATAGGACATTTAAACGGTTTTTCAGTACAAAAGCATACATTAATACTGCGTAGTTTTAATATTACTAGCATTTGATTTTTTGTTTGCTCTGTTGTATAGTGAACCGTCGTTTCTTGGCACGACGTTATTCGGAAAATATACAGCATTTAGGTAGGTACTTAATCACAGTTAATTTGATAGAATGAGCATTCTGTGGCGACGTGAAATAACAAGTGGGCAAAACGATAAAAAAGCTCGAGTGAGCTTTACTAAATGAATGGATTAAAGAGAGTTTAATTAATTATTATGTAATTTTTGGGTGATTATGGTAAGTAGTCCTAGTAGTACTGTCAGACCTCGAAAATCAGTAATACGCTGCAAACGGTGTTCAAAGCATGAAAATCGGTACGATTGATCTTTAGTCAATTTGAATCACTTGACCCGTAGCACCAAAAAAAGAAAAAAAAGGAGGGATGTTACGTCGTTATCTTAATTTTTGAATGGAAAAATAATATTTTAAGTTCTGAAACCTATCGTGTGTGATATCAAATTAAAAGGCTTTTTGAGAAGGTTCTAAAAATATATCTTTAATAATATACCTCTTCTTTGTATTTTTATGACAAAGAATATTTTCCAACTGAGCAGACCTCGGTCGCCCATATCAAATGCATGTTTCTAAAAGACGGTCGTAAATCAATTAAAACCTTGCAATTAATACCTTGACCTCCTGGTATTGGTAAGAAGATTATCAGTACCTATCTCATAAAAGCTCAAGATTTTATTCAGATCTGTCAGTTTCTGGTAATTTCTACACAGGTAAGTAAAAGTAGAGAAGACAATTGGGGCCTTAATAATTTATTTTAATTTTTGAAAAAAACAATTTATACATCGAGTCGAAGTCAATATGACGGATTAAAAAATGATTAGTTATAAGTATGTTGTATTTGAATTTACCATGAGCTTTTCGGTCAAGGAAAACATCGTGAGGAAACCTGCACGCATCCGCGAAGTAATTCAAAGATGTGTGTGAAGTCCCCAATCCGCAGTGGGCCCGCGTGGGGACTATAGCCCAAACCCTCTCATGATGAGGGGAGGCCTGTGCCCAGCAGTGGGACGCAAATAGGCTGTAGTAGTAGTAGTAGTAGTTATATGCCAATAATACACTTAACGGCAATGAAATTTTCGTTGAGTGTAGGTATAACCACAGTGAAATAATCCATACGTATTAAGTATCCATACATAAAATCGTGAATCGTTTTTCATGAAATTCGGTATGGAGCTAGAGGCCACGAAATAAAGTAGGTATAGTTTTATTCCCGATATATCCACGAGAACGCGTTTTCTACGATTAAATTTCCATTATTTTACGTCACCCATGGCCGTAAAGTGTGATTTTCTGCCCGCTACGCGGTGAGAAAATCTCACTTTCTGGCCAAGGCAAGACGTAAAACTTTTGACAAACCACGGGCGGTAATTCGTTAAGCCCCAGACCGCATATTTATTATGCACAGAAACCTGCGATCTGGGACATTTACGAATTCACCACCCTAGGTCTGTAATGTACTATTAATACTTCCTTAATATTACCTAAATATAACAATCTACTTGTATAAAGTATCATCCGGTGCTAAAAATCGATGTCTACTCTGAAATAAACTCGAAATTGGCTGAATCAATTTTAATTCGGTTTATCCACTAATAGACAATTAAATGATTAGGAGGAAGGTTTCGATGCATAAATTCATTATTCTACTACCTACAAGTAAAGACGTGGTGGCCGGTAGTAAAGTTTAAATAATATTAGCTTCTGCCCGCGACTTCGTTCGCGTGTAATTCGGTTACAGCGTCCCCTAACTAACTATTCGTTTACCCTGGCTTAAAAGTAGTCTGGGATTAGAACTATCTCCACGCCGAATTCGGTCTAAATCGGTCCAGCGGTAAAAGCATGAAGAGTAACTGATAAACAGACGGACAGACAGTGTTACTTTCGCATTTATATTATCAAGTATGGATGTTAAAATTAAGGATACAGCTCCACATTCATCATCATGCATTGGAATTATATTTTGACCTCTTGTGTCATGTCTTATGATAACCACTATCAAACATAATTTATGTGTAATTACATCCAAATAAACAATTGCTTATTTCAAACAAACACCGATACAACACGTAATAAATCAATCAGTAAAAAACAATTGAAATATTCAAAAGAGGCTTGACAAAACCTTGAAATAGTACATTACAGACCTAGGGTGGTGAATTCGTAAATGACCCAGATCGCAGGTTTCTGTGGCCCGAACCGAAGGTGAGGGCCATAAATATGCGATCTGGGGCTTTACGAATTACCACCCGTGGTTTGTCAAAAGTTTTACGTCTTGCCTTGGCCAAGAAGTGAGATTTTCTCTCCGCATAGCGGGCAGAAAATCCCACTTTATGGCCAAGGGTGATGTAAAAATTTAAAAAGGTATCAAAACTCCCAATTATCAATAAAAGGAAATAAGAAATATTGGTAGTTCATACTCCTCCAACAAGCGTAAGTAGGTTTTAAGTTATTGTAACAACAAACAAACAAGTTTTGCTAATTTAAATAAAATCCTGTTCGTCAGACAGTTCGTCCTTATGTCACAGTACTTTTATTAAGGCGCCTTTTAAGGAATATTTTAAAATTTCAATTTTGGAAAGCTGCGTATTGGCAGCGGCTTGCCAACAAGTTATATAATACGTGACTTCGCCTTGTTTCGGTAAATATTTTTACAAAATTTTGTCTTGCATCCATTACAATTTCTTGAGCAACAGAAAGGGTTTATTGTAATAGATAATTCTGGAAACACTGTTTATAATTTATTTTAGACTAGCTTCTGACCGCGATTTCGTCCGCGTGGAATTCGGTTACAGCGTTCCCGCGAGAACCGAGCGTTAAACTTAAACAAATTATATTATTAAATCACTCTATCTATTAAAATTTGGGCTAAAATTTGAGTTTGGGCTATAGTCCACGCGGCGCTGGCCCAGTGCGGATTGGGGACTTCACACACATCTTTTTAAATAATTCGCAGATGCGTGCAGGTTTCCTCGCGATGTTTTCCTTCACCGAAAAGCTCAGTGTTAAATTTGATTTGAAATAACTAAAATCCGTATAAATCTCAATTAATTATGAAATGAATATAATGTTTTTTTTTTTCAAGTAAGAAAATAAATGAAATCTAAAAAAATCACCAGAAAAGCATAGACATAAATAATACTTCGTATGCACCCGGCCTAACGTAGATACATGTCATGTTTCCCCACTTCATTGGTGTCCCATCCAAAGTTAAATTTATATCGTGACACTAAAGCTGGGTCACATTTTTTCAACAACGAGACGAGTTTTTAGATACTGAGAAACAGTTTCGAAAAAAGTTTTTATTAAAACGCTTATTGTCACGCACGCTCGGTGACAGAACTTTGGATTGGACACCGTGGAAGTGGGGACATATTACGTGTACGTTAGACCGGGTCTATATTATTTACGTCTATGCCAGAAAAGATACAAGTTGGTGGCGCTAATTTGATGCCGCACTATAAATGTTGTCTGACGTCAAAGCTATGATATAATATTATTCTAATTAGTTGAAGCCGTGGTGGCCTAGTGGTTCGACCTACCGCCTCTCATGCAGAGGGTCGGGGGTTCGATTCCGGCTCGCACCTCTAAGTTTACTTATGTGCGAAATTCAATTTAAATTTACCACAGAGCTTTTCGGTGAAAGAAAACATCGTGAGGAAACCTGCATGCATCTGCGAAGTAATTCAAAGATGTGTGTGAAGTCCCCAATCCGCACTGGGCCCGCGTGGGGACTATAGCCCAAACCCTCTCGTGATTAGAGGAGGCCTGTGCCCAGCAGTGAGACGCAAATAGGGACCCTAACTATCTCCGTGCCAAATTTCATCTCAATCGGTTCAGCGGTTGAAGCTTGAAGAGGTAATAGACAGAGAGACAGAGTTACTTTCGTATTTATAATATTAATATGGATATAGATATTTATTGTACTTAAGTTAATGTAGATTAAATAAACCCTTTACATTCACAAAAAAAACAAGCTCATTTGTATTTATGTCATACAAATGAACTAGTATTTCTTATTTGTAATCACATCGCGCTACGAGCTTTAAAACTAACGATCTTTCAATATACATTTAGTATTATAGTAGAAATTCACTATAAATATTATTTTTTGGAGTAACCTTAAAAACATCACGTTTAAATTGAATGGGTAACTTCAATAATTTTTCAAGTTAGCTAATTAAATAAAATTCATACATAGCGGAATTCGAAATCACAACCTTCGGAACTGCAGTCAGAGTCACTACAGACCACCCGTATGCAAATAACAATATCCATATTATTATTAATATTATCCATATCCATACTTATAATATTGTAAATGCGAAAGTAACTCTGTCTGTCTGTCTGTTACCTCTTCACGCTTCAACCGCTGGACCGATTAATATGAAATTTGGCATGGAGATACTTGGGGTCACGGGAAAGAACATAGACTATTTTTTATCCCGGAAAAACGCATAGTTCCCGCGGGAATGCGGTAAACGAATTCGACGCGGGCGAAGTCGCGGGCAGAAGCTATTAATAATATAAATGCGAAAGTAACTCTGTCAGTCTGTCTGTCGGTTACCTCTTCACGCTGCAACCGCTGAACCGATTAAGATGAGTCATGGAGATAGTTGGGGTCCCGCGCTACTCATGGGCTACTTTTTATCCGGAAAAACGCATAAGTACCTAGTTCCCGCGGGAACGCGATAAACCGAATCCCACGCGGGCGAAGTCGCGGGCAGAAGCTAGTAATTATTTAAACCTCAAATCAAACTCAATGAGCATGTATGATTTATCCAGGAAATTATAGGAAAAAACACAAACATTCCAATAAATATCATGATCTTATTAAAAACAAAACGTCTTTCCAGGAATGTATATTTATCTGGAACTAAACCAACAGATTTATTTACTTTGGCACTGGATTAATTTACGGTAATGCCGTAAGTCCGGCTTCGGCGAAATTAATCTAGACTTCTCTTTGAACTGTTTTTATTGATGGAAATAGGAAAGGAAAAAAATAGGTAAGTATAACATTCCTTTTATTTTCATTATATTATTATATGACTAGCAAACCCGGCGAACTCCGTTTCGCCACCTTTTCTTTGCTATAAACCTCACGGAGCCCGAGACCTTTCCAACGAATGCAAAACCATGGAAATCGGTTCGTGCGTTCTGGAGTTATAGCGTCAGGGAGGAAAACCCGACTTATTTTTATATAGTAGAAGACTAGCCGGTTTGCCCGCAACTTCGTCCCGCGTAGACTTACGAGTAGGATCGGTTGATTCATGCATAGTTGACGGACTCTTGGTCGTTAAATATGGCCGCCGAGCTGTCATTTCATACAGAAACGTCATTTTGTTCCATGCTAAAATATTTAACGTTAACTTTAACCAACGGTTTAAATCAACCGACCCTTAGAATTTACCCGTACCTGATGATACTACTCGTATACATAGAGTTATAGAAGCATTGAAAAAACTCGTTTGAGCCGTAGAAAACCCGTTCCCGTTGAAATATCGGGATAAAAATTATTCTATATTGTTCCCAGGGTCTCGAAATATCTCCATACCAAATTCCATCTGAATCGGTCCATTCGTTGCGCCGTGAAGGAAGGACAAACAAAACAAACACACTTTCACATTTATAATATTAGTATGTATATTCCTATATCAAAGTTAAAACGTTTGTTGGTCAGACCCAAAGACTTCATATTATGTAGGTAATTTTTAAACTGTTTATTCATTTATTTTTATAGACCATAGTGCATTAAACATACTTTTGAGCTTGTAAGTAATGCAAAATCATCATCATCAATTATCCATATAAACAATGATAAATCACCAACCCGATGATCATTTTATACAATACAGTACAAGCTTCATAGTTGATGATACATCTGATGGCTATTTTAATTGAAATAATAATGGATTTTTCCTTAAAATATTAGTATTTAGGGACAAATAAGTGCGTAATTTATTTCAAGGACGCTTCTAATAAGATAAACTTGTATGTAGGTATCATCAATTTCAATTCACCAATTTGAATTCCAAGTTCAATTTGAATTTACCACTGAGCTTTTCGGTGAAGGAAAACATCGTGAGGAAACCTGCACGCATCTGCGAAGTAATTCAAGGATGTTTGTGAAGTCCCCAATCCGCACAGGGCCCGCGTGGGGACTATAACCCAAACCCTCTCGTGATGAGAGGAGGCCTGTGCCCAGCAGTGGGCCGTAAATAGGCTGTTGTAGTAGTAGTAGTATGTATCATACATTACACGGTCGGGAGCACGTTATTACCTCCAAGAACGTGCAAGCTGTGGAATGATCACTCTTGACGGCGCTTAGATTTGGAGATCTTCAAGGAGCGAGTGAAATAGGGCTCTTAAGAGATTTTACTCCCAAATCTGGCAACGTCGCAAATAGCTGTCAAATATTTCATTGTTTTCATTAATTTATGAATATTACTGAATGAAAATATGAATTGTCGCTCTATTGTTGAATAAAACCTTAAGTATGGATTGCAACAATTATCCTGGGAACATGAAATATTTAGGGTTACGGAAATAATATCGTTTGAAAACTTTCCATCGCATTTTCCATGCGTTTTAATGTAATCTTATCATTTGAATGCTTAACCAACAAATATAAAACGAGACGCGTCATTCAACCATAGAATGATAACTTTTTCTTTAATTCAGTAATATTGAGTAATTAATGAAAACAGCGAAACATTTGACAGCTAAATGCGACGTTGCCAACTTTCAGGATAAACCCTCTTAAAGGCCGGGAACGCATTTGCAAATTCCCGTGGTGTTTTAAAAATAATCATTAGCTTTAAATATATGACTAAGTCAAACATGTTAAGCGAGAGACCTCATCATGTTCTTATTGACATGTATTAATGAACTCTTTTATACATGATGTATTTCATTATTTATTGACATTTTGAGACTGTCGACATCTATGGAATTTATATTTATTTGACTTTGATTATGTCAAATATTTTCATAATTTTTTTCTGGACCCTTGGAGACTATACATCTCTAAGATCTTAGATTTAAGTTTAAGTTAGGGACTATACATCCCTTCAATGTAATTTTAGTACGTACCTATATGTATATTTTATACATGTAATGTAAATTTTGTAAATTTTGAAAAAAGGCCTTCTGCTTGAGTTTGTTGCGACGCTTCTTCTCAAGCAATGGGTCTAGGAAGCGCTGGTAAATTCTTTTCCTGACGTGTAAAAGTGCCGCTATGTGGCCAATTTGCTGAATAAATGATTGAATTGAATTGAATTGTTGCACATGCATATAGAAGTAGCGAATAACTACAGTAGCTAAAGTAACACATGAACGACGATGACTACCTCACATCAAGCAGCTTGATTGTTTGTTTGCCCCTGATTATATAAATAAAAGAAATAGAAATAATCACAAATATATAACACTAGCTTCTGCCCGCGACTTCGCCCGCGTGGAATTCGGTTATCGCGTTCCCGCGGGAACTATGCGCTTTTCCGGGATAAAAAGTAGCCTATGTCCTTTTCCGGGACTCCAACTATCTCCATGCCAAATTTCATTTCAATCGGTCCAACGGTTGAAGCCTGAAGAGGTAACAGACAGATAGAGTTACTTTCGCATTTATAAAATTAATATGGATTTTTCAAAGTACGCACGACGGCCGCGGACTATCGACTTTAAATCTCCACCGAGTTCTCAAAGCACTCAAAACTTACACCACTTGTTTCAATTGTAGACATCAAAGTTCACCGACGAAACATTCTTATACGAGTAGAACTCGAATACCCATAAGTAGTATTGAATAGTAGCGCTGGCCATTTCTGCCGTGAAGTTAAAAATAAACCTATGTGAATGTGACAATAGAAACCACGCACACATACGCCGTTTTGAGAACACGAGTAACTATTTGTCTTTCCTGCTGCCTGCACTGCCCAAATACCGGTGAATGGTGACATTTTTATTTGCACAGTTAAAGGAAAGGCTCTCGAAGATATTCGGGGAATATTTTCTTTGTCTTTTAAAGGACAAATTAAATTATTCTTGGAAATGTCGTGGACTCAATGTATAACCGAATTCCAACGGTTATCGTGTATCGGGATAATATGTATTTTTCCGGGATGATAGTAACCTAAGTCTGCTCGGCGCTCGATCTATCTCCGTACTAAACGTCATCTAAATCAGTCCAGCAGTTTAAGCGTGTAGAGGTAACATGACAGACACACATAGCGAGTTACTTTCGCATTTATAATATTTAGTATGGATTATGTAGTTTATTTGGTATTTAATGGAAACGTCTATAAATAAATGAAATAAAGATAACCCCGATTTCATTGCGGTTGTCTGTAATAACCAAGAAAAACTGATTTCCCAAAATCCTTAAAATCTTCAGAATCATTATGTGAATTCGGCAATCAACAAATTAAGACAAAAATTATGACTTCTATATAGTATAGAAGAAAAATAAGAAGAAGAAGAAACATTTATTCGCAACATCGCACATATATGTTTACATAAAAAGAGAAATAGACGAGAAGAAGTGATAGTTGCGAAACGGTTTCAACTCAGCATATGTTGGCCTGGCTCCAGAGTCAAGCCAACGCTGATCTTCCGCTGAGACCGCTCGGTGAAAAGACACAGATATAGTAGAATGAAGTAGATACTTTTTACCTAAACCCCGAAAAAATTCATCGCACATCTAGATCAAACAAGATGTGAACAATGAATGCTGAAATAGCCAATCTCCTTACGTGTTTGCAGTTCGAACATACGTCACAACTTGACAACCAAATCCGATTCGGGATAAAAATGGTGTTGCCCTTTACAAGTATCACGACCCGGTTTAATCCAACCAAAAGATTTATCTTCGACCAAAAATCCGTACCTATATTTGCTAAGTTCATTCGCAGGCTAGTCTATCAATCTTGCGCTGCGTCGCGTTTTCCACCAAATATTTTGCCGGTGATTTAGCGGATTGTGAGCTTTATAGGTTAAGTGTTAAGGGACATGTGGACTGTTTGTTTTCATGTGTTTACACTGGAGGAGAGAGTCGCTAATGTTGACACCCGCACTTTGGATATTTCCCGACGCTACGTCCCCGCTGGCGTTTGCTAACCAGTTGACCTAGTAAGGAGTTCTTTGATGTGAAAAATTGTACCTTTTTGCATTAATTATTGTTATAAAATTAGTTTCGGTGATTGATTTCACAAATAAAATAAATAAGTAAAAGCCTTTATTCTCTGACCATTTTGTACGATTTCGACTTAAATTCTATGGCAGGTACTTAAAAAATACGCGTTTAAAAAAATCAGCCGCCAGTTTGTTGATCAAGTTTTCCCTTAAAATGGGTCTGCTCCATTTTCTTCTACTCGTCTATGGTCTTAGTAAATCTTCGCCATATTATTGGTAAATCATCCTCGAATTCATAGTTTTCATCAAATGATATAGGTCCACTCCATTAATAGGTGCTCATATTTGACTATATATTTTTTTAGAACGCATTCAATTACAATGCATTCTAATCTTTTCTCGGTAAGCTTGAAACGCTTCAAAATATCTCACTCGTATTGATAATAAATAGATTGATTCTTCATAAAATAATTGCTGATGTATTTCACATATTAAACCGGCATGTCACTGATTTATTTATTGCTGTTCCTTATGTGTATATTTATAAAGTCATTATACCGTGACCGCAAACTTACGTAAATGTATACTCATACTCATATTGCAGAACCTTGCATTGAAATATTGCCAAGTAAA
Source organism: Aethes cnicana (assembly GCA_963971205.1). NCBI lineage: Eukaryota > Metazoa > Arthropoda > Insecta > Lepidoptera > Tortricidae > Aethes > Aethes cnicana. Next base: position 9,280,451 of record OZ020285.1, read on the forward strand.
GTCAGCAGCTCAAGTGTGCTATCAAAGAGATCAAAATTATTTACGCACGCTCTTATTCTCTAGACAAGACGATCGAACGTAGATCGTTTTGATCTCATACCTAAGCAACTTGTGTTGCTGAGTACACTTGGAACGGTTGGATGCGTCGTCCATCAAAAAGGATCTCGTCCGCTTGGCTTTGCCAAAAGTTTTGACCCCTTGACAATGCGTCATACTACACTCAACAGCAATGAAAACGGGTCACTTTGTATAGGATTTTCCATACAAAGTGACCCTTTGTCATAGCTGTTGAGTGTATTATATTGTTTATTGCAGTAATGTTTAATTATTATTCTCTTCATTAAAGACAGCATTGCTTGCGGATTTATCGTAGCTAAATAAATTGTTGATCGAAGTTTGATTCTGCGATCACTGACCCACACAAATAGGTACTATTGCAATAGTCGAATTTATATTTGCCTCTTGATTTCTTATTTACTACTCAATGTCTCATCATTTAATAAAAATATGTAATTATCATTAATGTGTCACGAGATCTAATTGATTGAGCCAGTTCAGTATCCATAGCAATTTTTTTTACTGAGTCTCAAATCGCGATACGAGAAACTTTTGGTGTAGCAAATGAAACATGTACTTGACCCGTTTTTACTGGGTATTCCCCACACCATTGACATTCTAGACAGTCCCGAATATTTGCGGGAAATGGCACCTGGCCGATATCCAACTTTTTGACCGATTTATTGTTACTCTATATTTACCAACTCGACAACGGCTTGTATTAATATTCGTTCAAAAACTAAAAGCTTTAACAAAAAATAAATTTAGTTTTCCTATTCATTCATTCACTCACTAGCAACGGTCTGTAAAGTTGCCACTGCTGGGCAAAGGACGTCTCTCATAACGCGAGGATCGTCATAGTGAGGGCTCAGTGCGGATTGGGGACGTATAGTTTTCTTATGAAAGTTGGATGTATGTTTTCTTAGCCAAAATGGACAGCTCAGTGGAAAAAATCATTCAAATAATTTATTACAATTCATTTTGCTATTTTTGTTTGGTATTGTAGTGTTAATTATTCTGCTTTAAATAAAATGACACATCAGTGGCATAAAATTTACACCTAGAACCTTTTCAACCGGCTATAATATATACTTATCAAGTGAAACAATCAAACTAGGTATTTTCACTTTTAAAACTTTACAATTTTAACAGTTGAATTAAACTTTAAATTTAAATTTTGTTTCTCTGCCGCATATACTTATATTTTGTTATTTCACATGGTCTGATTCCCACGGGACAGGCTCAGCCTAGTGTGGGGATCACAGTAACCTATTAAAATATTGTATTTAATTTGAAGGTAAATAAATAAATTTCATTTCATTTCAAATTTCATTTCATTTCATTTCATTTCAAATGTGTCTCGCTTTATGGTAACGACTACATTTAAAGCAAATTCTGAAATATAACAACGAAAGAAAAAATTCAAGAATCGATCGTCAGAAATATAGAGTAAATAGTTCTTACAGTATTTGATTTGACACTCCTCTTCTAAACATACCTCAGCCAAGTGTCACTTATTCGCTCCTGTGACACTTGCATCAACCGTATTGCCGCAAACATCTTTAGGACGCTTCATTTTACTGGATTTATATTTAAGTTGATGTATTGATTAACCAACTTAAACGACATTAGCTCTCTCCCAATGTGCGGACGCCATTTAATAATTTAATATGCATCTAATAAGCCACCTGATCAAGCTAAATGCGTGTTGTCATGGATGACTATAAGTAGGTCAGGGGTGATTAAGTCATCATATCCTTGTTACTCAAATGACGATGTTTGTAATTGGTATAGACAAATGAGCGCACAACCCACCTGATGGTAAGTGGTCACTGCGGCCCATGAACGCCCAAATCCTATGATCCCCCATTAAGAAACCATAAGATTTGGGATGATTTACACATATTTTAAAAGTCAAAGTTAGGTAGGTACTTAGTTAATAGACATTAAATACATACCGTCTAATTATACTGACAAGAAGAAACAATAAAACATGAACCCCCATCCCCCATTAAAACATTATCAAAGTTCATGACTTTGATAATTTTAGCAGGTTTTTATTTTGAGCAGTTTTGTGTTATAAAAATAGAATCCACGTTTTAGAGTTAATGGTACCGGAACATAATTATATTTCTCTTAAAATTAAAAATGTAATAGAAATATAAAAGGTGACGTAAATGGATTGTTTATAGGGATAATTTAATTTGAAAAATAGACTACAAATCAGTATCTCGAAAAGTTTATTTATTTCTAGAATGTGTTATTTTTACCCACGGATCTCACACTCATAAAACTATACACATCAACATAAATTCGCCATACGTAAGTGTCAACCGGGAACTGTCACGAATAGCATAATGGATTGTCGCCTACGTAATCCACGTTCCTGATAATCTCTAAGCGTCATCGCTGTATCTAATTCCGCTGAATCATACAACTTGTATGACATAAGACTATGTGACTTTAGGATTACCTTTACATTCCTTTCTACTCAGAGTAAGTAAACAGAACGTGACTTTATTTGCGGTAGAGTCGCCATCAGATATATAAAAGCGAACACGGTGATCATAAATATGTGAATATGCACGAAGGTCTTGATAATAACATCGAGATCAGATATTTATGATCTCCTTGTTCGCTTCCATATTATTTGTTTTCGACTATACCAAACCAGTTACATTATACGTAACATTCAATGAAATGTTACCTTCATTTTTAATATCAAATAGCCTGTCCTTACAGTTCAAGTACTTCAATAGCCTTATTTACATCCCACTGCTGGGCCTCCTCTCATAACGAGAAGGTTTGTGCTATTGCTATTTATACCTACTCCAGCTTTATATGTATACTCCAGTACCAAACACGGGTCTGCGGATTGAGGACTTCACAAAGATCTTTGAAATTACTTCGTATAGGTATGCGTGCAGGTTTCCCTCTGAATGACATAATTAGATTCGGTTGTATCAAAGAAGCCGTGGTGGCGTAGTGGTTCGACCTACCACCTCTCATGCAGAGTGTCGGGGGTTCGATTCCGGCTCGCACCTCTAAGTTTACTTGTGTGCGAAATTCAATTTGAATTTACCACTGAGCTTTTCGGTGAAGGAAACAATTGTAAGGAAACCTGCACTCATCTGCGAAGCAATTCAAAGATTTGTGTGAAGTCCCCAATCCGCACTGGGCCCGCGTGGGGACTATAGCCCAAACCCTCTCATGGTGAGGGGAGGCCTGTGCCCAGCAGTGGGACGCAAATAGGCTGTAGTAGTAGTAGTAGTAGTAGTAGTAGTAGTAGAAGGCTACCTCGGCTAGGAGAGTTTACATTGAAGTAGAATAATAAGTAGCATCATTATATAAAGTAGATATGAATACGAGTATACTGACATTGTAGTGGACGACAAAATGCATAATCTTGTGAACGTTTATAATCGTGATGCAGACAACCTTGTTACAGTTGGAAGCTCTTAAAATAAACAAGTCTTTGTTCAAGAAGGTAGCTAAGAATATAATTCGGCATCGGATATGTTTACGGAAGTAAAAAAGGTATTAACCTATGAAAAAATGTTTTTACCGGAACGCAAAGTAAGTACCTATTTCACGTATGCCTTAAATGAAAAGGCCCACCTAAACTAAATTAATGTGTCCAGTAAAAATAGATTCTTTAGTTTTGAGTGTGTTATGTTAGAGGCACTAACACCGCATTGGTGGATAGTAATTATAGAGTTTAATTACCTGTCACCTGCAAGTTTTGCATTTGATTAATGGACATTTAATGGTAATTTACTAAGGCTCCTGACAACACAATTGCTCTAATAAAATATGCATTCTACTACTACTACTACAGCCTATTTTCGTCCCACTGCTGGGCACAGGCCTCCTCTCATCATGTACCTACAATACAGAACAAGGCATACAGGACATTCGAAACGGTACACAGCGATAGGGAATCCCTATCACTAAATAAAAAACGAGAATATTTATCGGGATAGTTATCAGTGTTATACTTACTATCCCATCAGTGATAAACCGTCTCCATATGATTATGATAATGAAGATATTTTATTATTGAAAGTATTTCGATTCGCTATTAGGAGCCAAGGTGTTTTTTTACTCTTTTATGAATGTTGAACCATTGAATGGATTCTGTATGGAACTTGAGAAACCTGATTAAGGCCCGGTTCCTATATCCACGAAACGCTTCGTTTTGCCTACGGACGGTTGATTTTTGACATTTGTTCCATAGAGAATCTGACAAATTTTAACCGTCCGTAGGCAAAACGAGGCGTTGTTTGGATATAGGAACCGGGCGCTAATAGATATCATCAGGAATGTCGAATTAATTTAACGTTAAATCAAATTGATGTAGACAGCATCAGATAATGGTGTGGTCATGACACTATATTATAAATAAATATTTAAATACCGTGACCATAAAGAAACATCGAAATTGGAATTTCTAATTAGTTACGCCTAAATGTCTGAAGAAAGCCGTATTCAAAATCGGTCTGCTGTTTTTTTTTTTTAATGAAAGGCGTAACATATTGTATGCGTACTCTTTAAACTATTAGTATGAAAACATTTGGATTAATTATTTTATTATTGAATGCAAGCCGTATCCTTCAGATTCTTAACGCTAGGTATACCTATTAAATTGAAAATTGTTTGTAAAACTCTACTAGAATGAATACACACGCTGTATTGTAGTGCAAACCCTTGTAGTATGTAAGAACATTGCACGTGTTTTTTTTTTTTCAAGATTAGAAAAGTGTAGTTATTTTTCAAGTGTTTGGACTAACGTCTTGGTCTGCTTAAGGTAGAAACTTAATAATAAGACTAATTAATAAAATCCTAAAATATGAATTTATTTTATTTTTCAGATCTCTTTTACTTACAGCTATCTGATTTTATTTTAATACATAATTATACCCGCATCAGTGACATCAGAGCTTTTTTTCCGCTTTTGCCATAAACACAGCACACATAATCCAAAGTATCATCTGTCACGATTCTATTTACAGATAAAGGTTCCTGGTGGCAACATTGACCCTTGTCAAAAAGGTTTCGCAATTGCAAAAAGACGTTCGATCTGAAATATCAGTACTTATCTAGTTTCAGTTTTAATATTTGTATGCTTTAGTAATGGACTTTTTGAAATATTCGTGGTGAGGTTTTTCGGTGACATTTAAAACGAATTACCTACCTACAGGAATACTCGACTTGTTTTTTTACTCCACTGCAAATCCAAAAGAAGTTTCATGATTTTTAGACGCATCGGAAATATACTTACTTAGATGATATTGATTTAATATTTCTTGTCAGTTACTTGTGATTTTTTTGGGTTCTTCATAATTATCTTTGACTTCTAAGTATTGTGTCGGATTACTTTTTTGTGATTGGATTTCATAGCAGAGAAAGAATATCGAAAAAACCTCTTTAAAAATGTATACTTTTTATTTAATGCTCGAACGGGATGGACTCAATTGTCCATTTCTTATTTATTCGATCGGTGAAAACATGAACTACAAAATGTTACTACAGTTTTGAGATACACCTATGTTTTTTTTTTTTTTAATTAAACGTCAAAAACATGTTGCTTACGACCTTTCAAAATGAGATAACGCCGCGGTACACTTTCGTAAAACACGCAGCGTATTTCCACTCACACGCTTAATTCACTAATCCGATTTTGACGAAAGAGGTGTTATTTCTGTAAAAATATTCCAAAATGTTTTCGATCCTCTGACTTCCCATGTTAGCTGTGTTCGGCAAATGCCGTGTCACCAGCATCGAGACTTGAAATTGATATCGCTGCTCAAAGCCGGGGCATTATCAGGAGGGTGTAGTCGAACGCGATAATTACTCGCGATAAGCCCGTCGCGTTATGCTAATGTCCCCAGGGCGGCCATCTTTGGCTTTTAGGCTGGCGCCGGTGGAAAAATCAGTTGTATGTGCAGGTCACATAGACATTTCTGTGTTACCTTAGTTTTCGATCTTGATTGGTACAATCAATTATTGATTTTTTGTTTAATTGAGTTTATATTGCTAAATTTTGATAGGTAGGTATATAAATAGAAACTTACTTAGTAGTCGAGTGGTTTTTGTTACACTTAAGTAGGTACCTACTTGTGTTTTGATTTTATTTTTAGTGTACCTACACTATAGATTAATAAGCAATCAATTATTTCTTGTTGTTATTCTGTATCGTTTGTCAGGGGACTAAATGAGAGGACTTTTCTTAGAAAAACTGTTACACTAATATAATTTTATGATGCTTAGAAAGATGCCTAATAAGGGATTTAGAGAAGGGATTGAAAATTACAGAGAAACCCCACATTTGGTGAGTTAACTCCTATAAACTGACAGTATTAAAAAGTGACCCAGGAGACCTTAATATTTCTAGTTCATACGTTCATGACGTTTGTTTCTTTGCACTCTTAGCCTGCTTTGTACGCAGGTTCCGTCAAAGTTTATTTAATAAACATTACCGGCTATGTGTTTGTAATATCAGTAGATAAGTGTTACAACAAAAACATGATGGGAAAGTACATCAGACGCGATGTCATCTTATGTAATGATATCCAGTTAGCGAAGTTTCTGTGAGACTTATTTCGTAGCAGAAGCTCAACATCGAGCACGGGGTTGAGTCGTTATGCTCCTAAGTTTTGAGTAACTTAGGAGCATAACGACTCAACCCCGTGCTCACGTCACTAGTATTTGTTAGTATTACCCCCTTTATAGTCCCGCACGTGTCGCAACTATTTAAGTTAATAACGTCTTTATGCTTCAATTTGCATGCAGTTTAGTGATGTCTGTAAACAAGTAGGTACGAGCGCAGACTTGGCTAAGCTATGTTGAACAGATTAGTGGCTCAAGACAGTTCAAGTTCGGATGACGAATGGAAATCACTAAAGTTTAAGTTTAGAGTAACAACGTGAAATGTACGAGAAGTCAGACGTGGAACTCCTGTATAAATAACCCTATAACCGGTAGATTTTGAAGTCTATATAACCAGGCCCTTATAATGTACTCTTTTTGCTTCGAAAAACGGCACCTACATTTATTCTCCCGTAGTAAGAATGTGCAGGCTGTATAATAGTATCCCACCAAAAACATTCTGTAAAAAACTAGCCAAGTCTCGATGGAGCTGCTTGTTTATCCCTAAAAAGTAATGAAATCTAGACAAATTCGTGCCAAGTCTAAGGTTCCTTACTGCGATTTCTTTATTATTATAGTTAATGTTGTGTGACTTGGCCGTTTGTACCCACTAACGTATTACATAAAGAATGTTCAACTTTAACTTCAACCTCTGATGCTCGGGATGATTAAATTTACTTTATTAGGAGCTATGTATTTACAACTAGCCGATTCCCGGAGACGAACCGGGAGACGGGCTGTCGGTAGGCCTCCAACAAGATGGAGCAACGACCTCGTAAAGGTTGCGGGAAACCGGTGGAAGCAAGTAGCACAGGACCGGTCTGAGTGGCGAGCCTTGGGGGAGGCCTATGTCCAGCAGTGGACGTCTTTCGGCTGAAATGATGAATGAATGATGATTCCCGCGAGACATATAGATGGCTATAGTTATAGAAGTTTTGAAAAAACTGGTTTGACCCGTAGAAAACCCGTTCCCGTTGAAATATCGGGATAAAAAGTATCCTATGTTATTCCCAGGGTCTCGAACTATTTCCATACCAAACATCCAAATCGGTCCTGTCCTTTCGACGTAAAGGAAGGATAACGAAACAAACACATTTTCACATTTATAATATTAATTAGTACATGTTTACACAACTTAGAAGGCGCGTGGATTAAGCAATAATAGACTCTGCGTCAACGGCTTAAGTGCTTCGCCACGCGCCTTCTAACTTGTGTCGTGCTATACCTGCCTATGGATATGGATATTATACTTTTATCCGGCATTTCAATATTTTTAAAGGAAATTCAATAGATAGTATAAAAATAGGCATCGAATTAAGTTGCTATAAGTACTTAATTAAATTCTTCAAAAGCTTTATTTGGTACAGACTTCCTTCTAAAATGTGTGGGTCTGAGATATTGTTATTTTTCCATCATTACACAATACTGCAAGATTAGGTGAGCAAAAATATATATTTTGTATCGATAAATATTTTCCCTCAAAGTTTTATTAACAATCCGCTCATAGTATTAGCCAATATATAGTTTCTATGATACGATACTGGCACGTTTCGTAATTGAAATCATATTTTCGTTTGCTTTTCGGTTATATTTAACTATTGTTATTATTTATTACTTTATTGTCTCAAATTTCGAACAATGAGTCGAATAACAAATTATAAATAAGTACAATAAAACCTTCGTCATGAACCTCTCTAACTATAAATAACTAAAAACTAATGAACGTTTTTGACTGAGACGGAGAAGGTAGACGCAGCCTTAATTTATAAATATGTTGTGATGAAGCTAAAAGCTTTGTGTCCTTATGTTTTATTTTTAAATTCCATTTAAAAGATCCCAAAGAATAATCAAGTACTTACCAACCGATTAGCATTTTTAGGTACAACGTACGCAATCGCCATTCAAATGGTTGCAAATAAACTGATTAACATAAATTGATAGTAATTTATATGCATCGCTTTGCCTATTTAAAGATACTTTACTAGACTTCGAGGTGATAATATTGGGGATTTGCACTACATATACGAATATAATCTTTACTAGGAGGTTAGGGGGCTAAGGCAGCCGGTGAAATTTCTGGCACAGGGGAATCATCGTAGGCCTCAGGTTAGGCAACGCATTCTAGATCTTATGGTTTCTTAATGGGGGATCATAGGATTTCGGTGTCCATGGAACACAGTAACCATTTACCATCAGGTGGACTGTACACACGTTCGCCTATACCATTGATATATAAATAAGTTTTTGATCTGCGGAAATTTTATACACGGTGGGTCAGACCCACCGTATCGGCTATCGATTCTAAGTATATTGTATAGGTCTTTAATTTTTTTCGAGTTGGTAAAAAAAAAAATTGTATATGGGATTGGTTGTGTGAGCGACGCCTGAATCCTATACAAAATATATTTTTTTACCAACTCAAAAAAAATTAAAGACCTATACAATATACTTAGAATCGATAGCCGATACGGTGGGTTAATTATTTGCCATATTTTCTGACCCACCATGTATACTTACCTACATGTAGGACAATAAGTTACTGGCATAATGCATATGGGTAATTTGAAGTTAGAAAAGGAACAATATGAGTATCACTTCATTTTAAGAGGCGTTCAATCTTAGTTCTCAAGGTTGTGGTTACGCATTCGTAATTCTTATTATTCCTTACTAGCTTCTGCCCGCCGCGTGGAATTCGTTAATAGTATTCCCGCGGGCACTATGCGTTTTTCCGGGACCAAAAGTAGCCTTCATGTTGACCAGAGTTACAAACTACCCCCATACCAAATTTTGTTGCAATCCGTTCAGTAGTTTTCGAGTAAAATCCTGACATACAAAGGTACATACAAACATACATAACAGACATTTTTTTTCTAAATATCGTTATGTTGTGTTCAGTATCGTTTATATTGTCCCCTTGACTTGATCATCATCATCATCATCATTTCAGCCAAAAGACGTCCACTGCTGGACATAGGCCTCCCCCAAGGCTCGCCACTCAGACCGGTCCTGTGCTACTTGCTTCCACCGGTTTCCCGCGACCTTCAAGAGGTCGTCGCTCCATCTTGTTGGAGGCCTACCGACAGCTCGTCTCCCGGTTCGCGGGCGCCACACGAGAACTTTCCGGCCCCATCGGCCATCAGTCCTGCTAGCAATGTGCACCGCCCACTGCCACTTAAGGCTCGCAATTCTTCGGGCTATGTCGGTGACCCTGGTTCTACTGCGGATATCCTCATTTCTTGACTTGATAGTTCCTTTTATTTTCAAGTTTCAGACGAGACTTCTTCTACAGACTTATTATTTGTATAGATATAGATGACCTTATGATGCTTGGTCTTAAAATCAATTCCATATTTTTTTCTTTTAAATTTGCATAGGATTCAGGTTAATTATTAATGAAATTCACACCGCCACCACTCTATTAGAAAGGTCACGTTACATTTTATTAAGGTACCTAACAAAAAATTGTGTAGATGGGAATTGTTCCAAAACTCATTTTATTTGAAACATAGGACACCTTTTTTACTAACGTCATTGAATGACAAAATGACATGATAATATTAAAGTACACGACTTTTACCTACTATCAATATATGGATACCATCAAACGCCTTGTACTTATAGGCATTTGAGAAGTATATAATTTTCATGCAAAGCATGTTTCAATCAAAGTTGGTTCATGAATAAGAAAGTGATAAACTAAACTCGGCATAACCTTGGAACTAACGCTTTCCCGATCCCCAAATCCCACATACAATAACAACCCACATCTTAATTTGCATACGAATAGGGCAGAAGTGAAAATCACGGCGTTCTCTAATTACTAACGCTCCCTTCAATTAATACATGTTAGAAATGCCGGATTACGCCATACCCAATAACTGTCTTATCTACGCTAACGCTGAGATATCATGCTGGCGTTCAATTAGGATAAGGACACACACACACACTACTACAACAGCCTATTTACAGCTCACTGGTGGGCACAGGCCTCCTCTCATCACGAGAGGGTTGGGCTATAGTCCCCACGCGGGCCCAGTGCGGATTGGGGACTTCACACACATCCTTGAATTACTTCGCAGATGCGTGCAGGTTTCCTCACGATGTTTTCCTTCACCGGAAAGCTCAGTGGTAAATTCAAATTGAATTTCGCACATAAATAATTTCAGAGGTGCGAGCTGGATTTGAACCCGCGACCCTGTGCATGAGAGGCGGTAGGTCAAACCACTAGGCCACCACGGCTTTTTTACACACACACACATACATAGATTTACACATGCAATGGGTAATTTGAAAACCTTTTGAGTAAGTAAAGTACTTAAACATAATATGTAATAAATTAAGTTTCAGATTATTATTATTTCTCATTACTTGTTGAGAAAATAGCAGTTAATTATATAGTGATAGAATGTAACTTTTATACGTTAACGCCGAAAGCTATTGATCAATGTCAAAATGCTCACAATAACATAAATGTTAAATGGGGCGAGAGAAATGAAGAACAAATTGCCATTTTTAAAAAATATTGTAATGATAGGCTTAGGCTTGTAAATTTTCCTGATCTGTTCCGGTCATGTGCAGACAAACAGTGTACGAATGTTGATCATAGACTAATTATTGACAATATGTATGCCAAGATTGTGTCGACACTTAGTGAGGGATCGATTGCTAGCGTTGGAAACAAAGTAAATAAAAGGGCCAAAAAAAAAAAATGTGTCATAGGATGGAACAGACACGTGGCGGAGGCTCATAGGCAGGCTCGGTTGGCGTTCCAGTCGTGGGTAGAGTGTGGTAGTCCCAATGGTGGGCAAGAATTTGATCAAATGATTGAATTGAAAAGAATATTCAAGTCGCGCTTACGGTGGTGTCAAAATCACCAAGACCAGATCCGAATGGACATTTTGGCCTCCCACCATTCCAAACATGACTTTAGGTCATTTTGGAAATGTACGAAAAAGTATAACACAAAACCGAGTTTGCCCGTGACCGTCCAAGGCGTGTCTGATCCTAAGGATATAGCAACAGTATTCAGAAATCACTTTATTGTGAAATCACCCTTAGGGACGTCTGCATCAGTTCCCAACTCTGAAAACTGTAGCGGGGGCGCCAGTACTTTCTTTACGGCGAGTCAAGTTTGTAAAGTCATCACGAACATGACTAAGGGGAAGTCTCCGGGTCACGATGGGCTTAGTATTGAGCATCTGACGCATGCTGGGCCTCATCTATCGAGGGTGCTATCATTGTTTTACTCACTGTGTGTTTCTCATTCTTATTTGCCTAGTGACATGACCAAGACGGTGGTGGTACCTATAATTAAAAACAAAACTGGAAATATTTCAGATAAATGTAACTACCGGCCGATATCTTTAGCTACTATTATGGCGAAAATATTTGACAGTTTGCTTAACACGCAATTAAACAAATATCTAAAACTTCACGATAATCAATTCGGGTTCAGACCGAATTTGTCTACAGAGTCGGCTATTTTGTGTCTTAAGCATACTGTCAGATATTACACAAATAGAAAAACGCCAATTTACGCCTGTTTCCTGGATCTATCGAAGGCGTTTGACCTTGTCTGTTATGATATTTTATGGGAAAAATTAAAGAAAATTAACTTGCCCGATGATCTGATTTCTATATTTAAGTTTTGGTACTCTAGCCAGGAAAATCGGGTCAAATGGTCAAACGCCTTATCCGAGCCGTACAGGTTGGAGTGCGGGGTGAGGCAGGGGGGGCTGACGTCGCCCTCGCTATTCAACCTGTACGTGAACGAGCTGATCGAGACGCTCAGCAGCCAGCACGTCGGCTGCCATGTCGACGGCGTGTGCGTCAACAACATCAGCTACGCCGACGACATGGTGCTGCTGAGCGCCTCGATCTGCGGGCTCCACACGCTCCTGGAAACGTGCGTAAGTTACGCTGCTACACATGGCCTCACTTATAATGTTGCGAAAAGTGAACTAATGGTGTTTAAAGCTGGAACGAAATGCCCTACGAGTGTTCCACCTCTCACTCTTAATGGTAATCCACTAAAGAGGGTGTTCAGCTTTAAATATCTCGGCCATGTCTTAACCGAAGGTTTAAAAGATGACGCTGACATGGAGCGAGAGCGTAGGTCGTTAGCGGCGCGAGCTAACATGATTGCCCACAGGTTTGCACGTTGTTCAAACACTGTGAAAACAACCCTTTTTAAGGCGTACTGTACCTCCCTTTACACGTGCAACCTGTGGGCCCAGTATACTCGAAAGTCGTTGGACGCCCTGCGCGTCCAATATAACAATGCGTTCAGGGTGTTGCTGCGACTGCCGCGCTTCTGCAGCGCCTCGGGCATGTTTGCGGAGGCGCGCACCGACTGCTTCTACAGCACTCTGCGCAAGCGGTGCGCGGCCGGGCGCGGCAGAGTGCGCGCCAGTCGGAACAGCATCCTGGCCATGATCGCGGACAGGCTGGATTGCCCCTACATGGGCCACTGCATGCACCTTCATGTAGGGAGAAATCGCGCCTATTAATTTTAATTGAATTTGATGTGTTATTTTATTTATTTGATTTGTTATTTTGTATTCTTTTGTTGTATTTTAATTGTAAAAATATGGATCTTGGTTATTCGAAATAAAAATTATTATTATTATTATTATTATTATAGTTTTTCATTTACATTACCAAAACTGTTCTGTTCAAATACATTTTTCAAGTAAAGGGAAACCTTATTGGCCATATAATTGTATCCTAGAATTAAGACTTAGCTAACACTGTATTAGGGCTGTTGGTTTTCTTATCAATGAATAAATAAATAAACTAACAGCCATCGTTGAGTTTTCTTGATGGTTATGTTTAAGTATTCCTATGAAACTGAAATAATAGTAGTGATCCCACTATGATACTTCGATCATACTTCACAACCTGGTGGCTGGTTCGACCTACCTCTTCAGCGATATAATTACGTTGGTTAAGATGCGTTTGTTTTTTTATTACTTAACAGGAAAGCTACCAATAATTGCAACCACTATTAAATTTGGTCGTAAGACTTATTATAGAGGCCAGATTCACGAGACCTTGTCTTTCAAACTTATAGGAGTGAAATATAGAGAAAAGTTTATTACAACTGACAAATAAAGCAAACATCTCTATCAAACATCAATTTTAAAAATATTTCATAAAAATACCTATCCTATGGCCAGCATTGCCGACAAGGATGATGTAGTTATTGACCATTAGTAAAGTGAGAAATAGTACATTGTGTATTAAGGGCGGTAAACGGGGAATTGCGGTCGAGAGCATTTATAAGCCCGATACCGAAGGTTGAGGGCTTTAACAGGGCTCGAGATTGCAATTCCTATTTACATACACACAGACAAATACTTATTGCAAATAAAATAAAGATGTGTTTTTGTTATTAGATAAATTTGGTGGATAAAAATCTATTTCAAAGTTTCATGCGTTTTCTGCTCTTATGAAAATTTCATTTCGTTTATCACAAACATGTTTTAAAATAATCCACCAAACAGCTTTGGGTTAGAACAATATCAAAACATAGACGTAGTGCGTAATGCAAATGAGAAATTCTCTCGTGTTGATATTTTAGTCGAACATGAAATTGCTTTCATGAAAATTAAATTACATATTCGTATGGGGTCTGACGACGTTACTGTGCCAGGTACAAATTACTGTATTTACGAAATTAGTTTTATATTTTAATTTGATTTACATTTTAATTCGTGTAGCTTAGTGTCGTTTTCGTGGGTGGATTATGGTGTATCTGTGAACTTTTCCTTTAGATAAACAGTGCGATGTTAGGGGGTGTCAAAAAATAAAAAGCTCAAAATTCTGAATTGATCAAATTTTAAACAGCTATAAAGTGAATATCGAAATTTTTACTTTTTGAGCACCGGTATTAAAATATATTTATTACCAAAAAGCTTTACCAATTCCAACAAATTTATACTTGTGTGGAGATTAACTACTTAAGATATAGAAAGTTAGATAAATTAAACAGATTATTATTATGAAGATCTAGGAAGAAATCATTTTGCAAAAGCGCCCAAGCGTTAGCGCTTGCCTAAATTTGTTTAAACTCCGAGCAAACAAATAGCGCAGAGAAAGGGTAATTTATCGTTTCCGTATTTAGATTTTAGATAGTAGAATCTTTATTCTGAATTCCAAGAGACCAGCTGGGATACTGGGGTAAAGACGATTTGCAAATGCCGATACCAATTGTATTACGGACGTGCTGCCATTTGCAGCGAGGGAGGCGAATGATCTTCAGAAAAATTAGGCAAATTCTTCGTTCCATGAAATGATTATAATTTTCTTTGCAAGCAGTAGGATGTTCATGATTTCCTCGAAAAATATTTGAAATATACTTCAATTGCTGGTGACAGCTGGTGCCTTCAAGTTAAAAGGCTTTTTGCCTCAGAGCAGATTAATCCTGACAGATTTGATGCGTAACTTCGACATTGGATCTTTGAAACACTCCACAGGCATACCTACTACTAATTTGATTTACTCTCTTGTTCAAACTAAGAATTCTTTATCTGGGTAGTTGTTTAGGCTTAGCGCATTGGTTAAAGCAGTAGAATAACACCGAATTATGTCACAACTTGTACTGATCAAGGTCGCACTTAGTTTCGGTGAGAAAGTCAAAGCAAAACTCAGGATCCAATTAAACCGTTTTCATTCTCCATACAATTTCTCAGAATAGGTAATTCGCCGCTTGAACTTATGTAATCTAAGTGAACACAACGATAGCGCGATGTAGAAAATCGACGTCCCCGTAACAGCGACATCTATCGGCGACATAAATCAATTTAGCTGATTCTCAGCTTAAACATGTATTAATTAATAATCGTACATACATGCGTCGGTCACAGGTAGCGAGCAAGAGAGCGCGAACCATAGATACAGTTGGGGTTCCAACAGTAGTGTCTGTTGAAATTCATACTCCTGATTATGGCACTCCTGATAATGACTCCAATTTAGCTTTAGCGATAATAAGGAAAATTATATACAAATTGCCTATAGTCAGTAATTTATATTTCACTTCAATAATTTAGGTCCTAGTAATATCCCGGTACAAACTAGTTAAAATAAATGAAGTCAAACCCACACGGCAACTGTCAAATAGTAGTTAATTTACCATGCTGAAATCAGCGGCTTGAAATTAGCTTAGTATATGCTCAAGTTTAATAAACTATAGTAGTAAGTATAGTAGTAGTAGTAAGTATTAGTAAGTCATCAACAAAATTCTTTTTCTGACGTGTAAAAGTGCCCCTATGTGGCCAATTTGCTGAATAAATGATTGAATTTCAATTGAACACGCTACATTGCAAAAAAGCACGATTTTTTTCTGAAACTGATATTTTTTGCCGTAATCCGTGTTAGTTTAGTGGTTTGACCTGGCACCTCTCTTGAAGAGGGTCGGGGGTTCAGATGTAGAGAGTTTACCACTGTAATTTTAGGTGAACGAAACCATCCCGAGGAAACCTACACGCACGAAAGTAATTCAAGGATGAAATGAAATGAATGAGAATGTATGTGAAGTCTCCGCAATGGCCCGCGTAGGGACCATAGCCCTCTCGTGATGTGTGACTCACCTGTGCCCAGTAGTGGGACGTAAATAGGCTGTTCTAGTGGTGGGTGCTGTTAGGAAGTGAGTAACACTCATCTTAAGAGCAGTAACTTTACAGTATGTTTAACTTAAATCATACATAAATAGGCATACATAATTCCGTATGGGAACCGGTAAGCAGATCTGCATCATTATGCAATGAACAAGTTTAAGTGTCGACAAAGCGACTGCCTCACGCCGAGGCTGTTGTAATCACAGTGCTTACGAGTATACTAATTAATAATAAGTCTGTAGAAGTCACGTGACCGTTTGTATGGCCGCGTTTAACTCGACAACTTAGTGTAGTTGTCCGAGCCGACCAGTGGGTCGGATTACCAGAAACTTTTGTATGGGGGTAGATAATGACACGGATCAGCATACGTACGAGCTTTGCTCTGGACGGAGATGAGCCGAAAATCCGTACGGGGTGGTAAGTCGTCACCGTAAGTGAATTCGTCGCTCCACACGCCGCAGCGGGATTGCGACGGCAGTGTGACATCCGCCTTAGTAGAAGACAGTGAGTAAAGATTCGAGTTATAGAATAGACCGCCATGAAAATTGCTAACATAGCGTCAAATTTGAAATACACGCACACGACATAAAGTATATTTTACGCTGTAAGCTTTGACGGCATTGGCCAGCGGTTGTCAAAAGGTTACTGCGAATTAGCGGGGTACGAATTGTGGATGAGTAAACAAAGCTTTTATAGAGGTAGTTAGCATGTTAAGAAAAGGTTTTGTTCATGTTACTGGTTAGCAATTTATTTACGGCTTTGCTGAACATAAGCATATTGCACAACGCACCATAAATCTATAGGTAGATAGGACATATACATATAGGGCCGGTTCCTATATCCACGTAACGCCTCGTTTTGCCTACGGACGGTTAAAATTTGACAGATTCTCTATGGAACAA
This sequence comes from Aethes cnicana, assembly GCA_963971205.1. Classification (NCBI taxonomy): domain Eukaryota; kingdom Metazoa; phylum Arthropoda; class Insecta; order Lepidoptera; family Tortricidae; genus Aethes; species Aethes cnicana. The sequence goes on from OZ020285.1 coordinate 9,297,675, forward strand.
ATGTCAAAAATCAACCGTCCGTAGGCAAAACGAGGCGTTTCGTGGATATAGGAACCGGGCCTTAATCAAACAGCAAAATAAAGATGTGAATTATTTTCCTCCATGTAAGGGCTCGTTTCTGAAAGCGAAGGATTTACTTATAGGTACTTTTCACATGTAGACAGAAGAATTAACACGGAAAATAATGAATGCTTCGTGTGAATAAAATCGGAAACGGTAATAACGTCAATTCAAATTCTTGTTCCTCATAATCATCATCATCATCATCATCATCATCATTTCAGCCGATAGACGTCCACTGCTGGACATAGGCCTCCCCCAAGGCGCGCCACTCAGACCGGTCCTGTGCCACTCGCATCCACCGCGCGTTCCTCATAATACTAGTATACATATACACAAATCAATGAATCATAATTGTACCTAAACCATGTCTGATGTGAGCAATTTTGCACAAATAAATAATTAGTGGGTAGTAAGATACACCGATATTAGGAACTCGCCTTCGGCTATGTACATAAATCCGAACCTGTTGCTTTAGTTAGGTAATACTTGGTAATACCTCACTTTATGCACCGTTGCATGAATAAGGTGTTCGGGGGAAATCGTTGGCATTTCAACGGAACAATAAATTTGACCCGATATCTTTCGATACGTCTTATAATTATTGCGTACCTACTTCAGTAAAATAAAGTTTCTGTGTTTATTTTATCGTGATTTTTAAAATCGCACAGAAATAAAGCGATATCTACGGAGGAGGTCATAGAACAAGAAGCATCCTCACAGGATGTCTTTACTTTTAAGGGGGACACTTTTGGGAAAGCCAAATGAAAATAAAATGGTAAATTCTTTTTCTGACGTGTAAAAGTGCCCCTATGTGGCCAATTTGCTGAATAAATGATTGAATTTTGAATTTCAAAATCCTTTCAGGTCGCATCGCCTACACGTCTATTGGGCACTATAAATGACGCATTACATCATAGCCTTAATGCAACGGCATTAAATTTCATCAAGTTAATGCTATTCCTGATTGGCAGGCGCCGGAAATAAGGCATTATACTGTTTCCTTAGGTATGTTTAAAGAAGTGGTGCGTCATTTTTTTTTAATTCTCTGGTTTTAGCAGACGAAATCGAATTTGACAATGAATATAAGCTTGCAAACTGTACTAAATACATAGTCCGTAAATCAACTATACATTTATATATGTGGTTAATGGTGCTGGTCGCACATATATTAATTTGCTATCTGATCTGTTACTTGTATACACTGTGTAGCGACTGTTTTTTGACCCAAATAAATAGAAATATATAATATTTCCATACTCATATAAATATTTATTTTACTTAAGTACTTATAAAAATAAATGAATGTTCCATCCTAATTATTGAACAAAGAGTCTAAACAGCTAAAACACCGACATACACAGTAATAAAAAAGTAGTTCTAAATGAGATACCAAATAGTAACATCAAATAACGGTATGTCTACATAACACGAAGTTCATTACAGATATTCAAATTGAACTAAAATGTAATAACCGTGTTGGATAAACTTCCTGGCTGAAGTTGCTAAAACTCAATTACCGCGCGGTTAACGGGAGTCAATGCCGTCATGCGTTGGAGTATCAATCAATCCTTTCTAAATTCTAATCCATATCTACCAAAATTATACATGTAAATGTGTGTTTTCTTAGTCGTTGGTTATCAAAACGGACGACGCGCGGTCCCGATGGCTGAAGAGTATCTATAGGCTAGAGAAGTATAAAAAATTGAAGCTCCTTGGCTATTTCCGATGTACGCCGTAATGTAAGGAGTTTGACAGTCTTATATAATTACCAGAGATAGGACAAATTTGTGTCATTGCTCGCAATAATGTGGACATGACTCCAAAATTAATCAAAATGTTAATCAATTAATTAAAGCTTGGCAAGTGCCTATTTAGACCTGATTTATATTTTTGATGTAAAAAGAAATAGACTGACTGCAGAAAATTTGGAAAAAATACTGATTATTTTCTTTAATAAATCTATACTTTAAGAAACTTTTGTATTTATTGACTAGGAATTAAAATTTAAGTCAAGTAAGAAATTAATTAAATGATTACATATTTGATTAATTTTGGAGTCATGTCCACATTATTGCGAGCAATGACGCAAATTTGTCCGATCTCTGATAATTACATTGACTCTGATATGTAATAATAATAATACAATTGAATCTTCCCAGTAAACAGAATAGCAATGATTCCCTCAAGTGGCCGCGTTGCCAGATCATGTGAACTGGGGCAGATTTATTCCCGACCCAGAATAGTTCCCGCGCTGTCAGCGTTTTGAGTACAGCCCGACGGCTCGACGTGGATGAATGAAAATTGGAGACAGTTTTTGTTTTGTTTTTTATGTTGGTTTGAGAACATGGAAGGAAGACTACCCGACATTTTTATTCTACTGCGAGAGATGTCAGAGTTAGCCACGGTATCTAATTTATAATTATAACTCTTGTATTAATAATAAGTAATAAATAAATAGTAAATATACTAATGAAGTCCATGTCTGTAATTTGAAAACTAAAAAAAAAAAACGATTTTGTCGAGAGGAACATTATAAACGATTTTTAGGGAAATTGGCTGTTTGTAGGTATGTATAGATAGATATTCAGCTTTAACTCAAAAAATACTACTTAGTTAAATTGCCACAAAATTTTATGTGGGAGTGGATTACGATTTAACATTACGGCCACCGGGATAGAACCCGGAAAAACTCATAGTTCCCGCGGAATCAATTTCACAGAATTCCGCAGAGACGAAGTCTCGGGAAGAAGCTTGTTTGACCAATACTTCAGTCAAAAAAAACGTTAATACAACTGCAACTGAAATATGATCAAAGTCACTTACTTAACTTAGAATCATTAGCTATTTTCAGATAGAATTACCTACATATAGTAGGTAACATAGCTTAATTGGTAAAAGTTCAGTTTTTTTCTAATATTTGTCACAAAATAAGGCTTCCTTCAGCCCCAGATGACTAAAAATGTAAGGTAAAAACCTACCACCGAAAGTAGGTTAATATTTTTCAAAACCTTCCCTCGAGGTGACAAAAAGCACTGATGAAAACTGCATCTTTAAACTTCACTAAAAAATGCCTAATTAAAACCAGCTTTCGTAGTTGAACGTTCGCTTTGAGAAGGCAAATCTTCTTTCTTTCGCTATTCTGTATTTCATCCAACAATGTTTTTCTAAAATCAACCTTGCTTATCAAAATACACGGTTTTATTTGTAACGTTTACAGTTTTCTGTGATAAGAGGTTTCTGAATTAGATAAAAAATCTCGTCGTCCGCGCAGTGACGCTCTATTTGCTCTCTAATTGCACTATTTTATAACACTCTGTAGCTTTGTGATGTGCTTATTCACTTCAGACGTTCTATTATTAGCTTCGTTATTTTACAAGACGCTTCGTATGTACTAAATAAAACGTATGGATTTCGTGTATTTACCTAAGTATAAAAACTTTTTGTATGTTTTCATTAGGGTTAAAAAGTTTTTTCACTCTGTTCTGGCATTGAATTAATTCAAACTACATCAGTTTGCGGCTCTCGCGGTTGAGACTCTGGGTCCCTGGTCGGCAGACATGAAAGCTTTCATGAGGATGTTGTCGGCCCACTTGATCGACAAAACCGGCAACCCAAGGGCTGGCGCTTACCTCTCGCAAAGGATTTCTTTAACAATCCAGAGAGGTAACGCTGCCAGCGTTATGGGCACCATGCCGCAAAATGAAATTTTGGAAGGGGTGTTTTTTCTATAGTTATTTTTAGTTCTAGTTTTAAATTTTATTTTTAATTCATTTATTTTATTTTAAAGTCGCCGAATTTGTATATGTATCTCATTATATTTACCTATTTGTATTAAGCACTTAAAAACAAAACGAATAAAAAACTTCTTAAAATGTAAAAAGAAAACTACATCAGATCTAATAAATTTTACAGAAGACGATTGCTTGATGCTTACCTACCTAATAATATAATAATATGAAAAATCCCATTTTTGGCTGTTCCGGGGGAATTTCGGCAAATGATATTTTAGTACTCCGCTCTCCAAGAAACCTCCATGACAACCAATGTACCATTAATGATGGTATATTGGTATTGATGTTATACCTACACAGTCATAATTTCCATGTCGTAGACACCCTTTAACCTACCTTCCAGGCGCATATGTATAGAAAAACTAACTGTAAGTAGTGTACAACTGTACTTATACTCTTTTGTAACACTTTTTTATATAAAAAAAAAAGTTTTGCAATAACGAATCTATATTCGAATTCCGAATCTGATTCGAATCGCGGAAATTTTCAACCAACATCACTGATTAAGTAATGTCTATGTTGGTAGCCGTAAATATAAATTCACTTTAAAATAATCAATTTGGATACCATTATTATTCACACATGAGCGGATTATACATTATTTATTACACAGTTACAAAGAAGTTAAAATGAAACTTTACGTGTACACCGGCATATAATCCTCAAACACGTTCAACTTTATACAGGCATTACATTAAAACTAAACGGCTGTCGCGAAATTAATCTGCATAACCAATTGAGGCAAATTGAGTGCATTAAGTGTCGTTTACGTGTCGTTCGACACCTGTACGGTAACTTACATACTTATAACTTACATAACACATAATGACGGTTATTAATCGCTGGTCATTTAGCGACCGGATGAAAGGTTTTTTACGTCATCCTTGGCCGTAAAGTGGAATTTTCTGCCCGCTACGCGGTGAGAAAATCTCACTTCCTGGCCAAGACGTAAAACTTTACACAAACCACAGGCGGTAATTCGTAAAGCCCCAGATCGCATATTTATGGCCCTCACCTTTGGTTCGAAAAAATGCTATCGAGTTTTCTAGTATAACAGTGTTACTAAAGAATTAATAGAATTTTTAGGTACCCATTCCACTCTAGGATTTTTCGAACAGTGCTGAAAACTAACGGTTTACAGGCCACTTGCTTATTTGTATTTTGATATTATTATTATTATTAAGAGCCTACTGTGTCCCACAGCGCTGTGGGCGGGGCACATTGCTCGCAGGACTGATGGCAGATGGGGCCGGAAAGTTCTCGAGTGGCGCCCGCGAACCGGGAGACGAGCTGTCGGTAGACCTCCAACAAGATGGAGCGACGACCTCGTGAAGGTCGCGGGAAACCGCTGGAATCAAGTAGCACAGGACCGGTCTGATTGGCGAGCCTTGGGGGAGGCCTATGTCCAGCAGTGGACGTCTTTTGGCTGAAATGATGATGATGATGATGATGACTGTGTCCCACTGCTGGGCAAAGGCCTCCCCCCACTTTTTCCACCGTTCTCGATCTTGAGCGCCATCTGACCAGTCCTTTAAATAGGAGTCTAGTTCATCGCTCCATCGCCGTCGAGGTCTGCCGCGTTTTCGCCTGGAGTTGCTGGGCTTCCACTCTGTGGTTATCTTGGCCCACAACTCACTCGGCACCCGAAAAACATGACCTGCCCAGTCCCATTATAATTTTGCCGCTTATTTTGATATAATAAAGGTTAAGTCATTATTCATAATCATATTGCTCCCGACCGTTTTTAGTAACGGCGACTGATTTACTGGGGCTGAGAGCGACGCTGATGAGCTCGCTTATTTATTATTATATTATTATGTTGATAAATAATCACCTAAGTACTTTAAAAGACGCCATAAACAATGAACAGAGGGTGAATAGGGGCTTCATGAAAGTACGCATTTCCTTTTCAGAAATCTCAATGCACTTTTAAAATATAAAGGATATCGGAAAAACATTAGTCTTGGCTGAAAGGAGATATGAGCGAAGGAACATGGACTATTCAATGCTTTATATTGATTTGCTCCGGTTCTTCTAGGACCGGGAAACGATAGCTTTATGACAAACCTTTAGGTACCTATCTGTCGTCTATGATTTTTTAACGTTAAAAATTACTTTTCTTCAATTGAAACTAATGAGCTGGTAAAAAAAAGAAACTGAAAAAAAAATACTGAACATCTTCCTGTACCCTACTAAGAATTTTGCTTCAATCGAGTTTTTGACAAATAAATTAACATATTCAGAGTAGATGATTCTAGCATCGAAAACGTTAAGTATTTAGGCAAGTACTCTACTCTCACGGGAAATTAGGTTTAGTACATCGTTTATGTAGTCGCGTTTGGTTTTCTAGTATTTTCAGGACTTACGAATAAAATTAGGCAGAAAGTGGCTATAACATGCTCGCCCCAGATAAGTATAAAATTAAATCGTTGTTTATAAAATTTTGTCATAATATTCAACAGTGTGGAAACTACGAATACAATCAATGTAACACATTAAGCTTTTCATATTTTAGGGACACTCTCTGAATATTCTTAATCATTTTCCTGTGTTTTGCTTTTAGACTATATTTATTTATTTATTTATTTAAACTTCATTGCAAAGACAAAATGTATACAATTAGCGGACTTATATCTGTCAGGCTTATAACTGTCAGGGTTTGTTTTATGAACCTCAGACTCATCAGAGATGATCTTTGTTTACGAGAGGACGTACGGTTGTAGAGATCTTCTACTATCTAAAGTCCCGCGCCTTCACGTTTCAAAACGCTTCAATGTATTTAAAAAGCACCACCAACACTCTCAACACATGTGTGCGTGCTGAGACAGCCATCAACTATGCGTTGAGAGTGTTGGTGGTGCTTTTTAAATAATAATAAAAAAATTGAAGCGTTTTGAAATGTGAAGGCGCGGGACTTTAGATAGTAGAAGATCTCTAGGTACATTATTCTAATGGTGACTAATGTCATTTAATCATTCCACATCAAATTTATTCCATACTCGTATTAAACCCCAGCCAATTTTATAGAAAAAAAGTTCACGCAGTAATAGTGCTAGTAAAAAAGTCCAACAGCTGTTGCGTGGTGTATTCATACCACAGAGACTCGAACTTTTTGGTCGGACTGCCAAGCGAACGTGCCGGTCACACAAAAATACACGGTCATACGTGACAGCCTTTTGTTTCGATTTTTATCCGTATTCTCCTCTGTTTTACTAATTTAGTAAAGCAGTACGAAGTGGGCGAAGGAAATAAAGCGAAAAAATCTTGAATTTAGGAAAAGTACTGCTTATCCTGAATTACGAAAGGCCCTTCCCTGACCCAGCATCGTCAAATTGCTCATTTAAGATCATACTTTTCTAAGAAATGTTAAAAGTTAAAAATATGAAAAAAAAACATATGTTATATTTGATTATATCTTCCTTACATTGACAGCTTTCGATACACGTTTCACGAAACTTTGCTCGATACAATTTAATTCCAAAGTAACCTCTAACTCGGACCGCTAATCCAACTTTACTCCAGTTTATTATATCAAAAAGTGTAAAACTAATTATAACACAAAAAAAAAACATATTATATGCATACATCGACAGCTTTATAAATGCCATTTTTTTAGACGGTATTTTTATAGAAATTAAAACGCGTTAAAAAGTAACTAAATCGGGCGTTCTGTGCGTAGCGCTTTCTCTTTCACTCGTGCCACGAGTGACAGTGACGGCTGAGCTGGGTCTATGAACCGCCTTAAACTTGCACTTTTAAATTGATAACAAAGGTAATCGCGTTGATTTTTTATCATCATTTGTATGGCATGTCACTGTGTTAATCGAACCTTATGCTTTCTCCGGATATGACGGAAAGTTGAACACCATATAAACAAAACAAAGAAAATACAGAAATAACATACCGCATAACGCATTAAACAGGTAAACAACAGGCGGACTTATCACTAAATAGCGATCTCGTCCAGTCAACCGCAGGATAGTGGAGAAGGCGAAATGAGAACAACGATGGGTGGTGTAAAATGATGTTCACTTTTTTACATACCTAACTACTACTACTACTACAACAGCCTATTTACGGCCCACTGCTGGGCACAGGCCTCCTCTCATCACGAGAGGGTTTGGGCTATAGTCCCCACGCGGGCCCAGTGCGGATTGGGGACTTCACACTCACATACCTAACTCACTCACTTACATACCTAAGGAATTAGTAAATCTTGCAATTTCAGCCTGAAAATGACGTTGTATTTATTTCTTTTCAGATATATAAGTGTTTGTTGTCTACTAACTTCAATAATGGGCGTACAGGCAGGTATGAAACTTTTTTATCATCAGAAATATTTTCAAGTACCGTGACTAATTCAGCAGAATAAAGGCTGTTTGAAAACATAAACCACTCTTCTTTTGTGCTTAATTTGCAATAAAAATGTACCGTGACCGTTGCCATTAGAAGTCGATCAAGATAAGTCGAAACAGCTGCTGCTAATAAGGGTGCGTCTTGGTGCTTCGTTTGAACGACTAAATAACTGAAAATTTTAAATAAAATTCCACAGAACTCATACTAGAAGTACATGAAACTAGAGCCAACTTGTTTCTTTGGAATCTAGTTGGATTTTTTTTGATAAAGTAATAGGTTATAATTATATAATATTACAAGCTCTTCCGTTAATGAGTGACTGACATGAATTTCGGGAAAAAATGGGATATATAATAACTAGCTTTTCCCCGCAACTTCGTATGCGCAGAAATACTAAAATTTAAAACCCCGGTTTTTCCCGTTCCCGTGGGAATTTCGCAAAATCCTCTCTTAGTGCTCCCCTACGCACCACAAGGAACCTGCATGCCAAATTTCAGCTCTCTACGACCAGTAGATTCGGCTCTGCGTTGATCGATCAGTCAGTCAGTCAGTAAGTCAGTCAGTCAGTCAGTTTCTTGTTTTATATATATATATAGATAGAAGATATGCGGGTTATACCGCGAAACCAGCTACTATGTTTATAGAACTTTAACAAGCTTAGAAGCATGCAAAACACTAGTAATATTTTAATCGTTTATTCTACTTTATGAAAATTTTCTTCGTAATAAAGACATTGAAACATGACCTATATCATGAGTAAGTATTAAAGGAAAACTTACGTAGTATTTTTTTAAATAAGGTGTTCAAGTTATATTTTACTAAATCACCGAATTCAGTACCTATATTTAACAAGAACGGAAAGTTTCTAAAGGCGTTTGAAGGAAGCACCTAAGTTGAAAGGCCCTACTAAAATTCAGCAATTTGTTTGCCTCCACTTTGACAAATAGCTGTAGATAAGCATTTCGTGTTAATGGAGATGTTTATGCATTAAAATAGCCCAGACATTATACAGCGTGTCTTTGGTTTTTTAACCTCTAAAGGCTAGTTAAAGCTGACTTTGGATTTAAACTAAGCTGTGTACCTGCCTATGTTTTATTTCACCAACAGGATTATTTTTCTTAAGCTTGGAAAATTAAGCAATCCTATTCGTTGAACCCAAATACGGCTTAGTTCAAAAAGAATGTCAGCTTTAAGTTTGAAAATTCATCAATGTAATCCAATACAAAAAGTTCTTGTGTAACAGCTTTACCAGCGATAACTTTTTCTGTATTTGAAAATTAAATTTTAACCTTTTCGATGCTTTCATATTTAAATTTGATTGAAGTGATCAGTCGGATGCACGTGAATTTAACGTAACATGTGATTCAATGAAAATAGAACTAAAACGTCGACATAATAAACAATACGTCATAACATTTTACATTTTATTCATGATCAAAGTTCACCTTTAGTTGTCGTTGGCGTTTTGTTGACACGACAATGCATATAAACTTTAGATGTCATTGACGTTTACAGGGTTACCGCATTCACTGCCACAGACGCATATATGCGTTTTGCTGACTTTCCCGCAGTGCCTTGAACGCACATGTGCGAAAGTTCGTAAAAAGAAGTAGCAGTAAATGCGTTAAAAATTAAATAAGTTACCTAGCTACCTAATTAATTCTAGTTGTAAGTTGTAAAAAGCCTATTATTTACCATGTATTTTTTTTTTCTTTAGTTTCAGATATAATCGACTTAATATTCGACTCGAGCGTCGATATTCACACCGACGACCTGGTCCATTTGGACACTGAAAACGGCACCGACATGTATCAAATTATGAATCCAATTTCCATACCAATCTCAAAAATGCCTTTCTCTAGTCCCGTATTAACTTACCCGTTTATAATAAACGCGGTAATAAAACTGTATGAAGTAAAGTCCACTTTGTTCTCAATACGTGACGACATTGGTCGTGTTAAGTTGGGCCTGTCCTTAATACCAGCTAGTGAAGACATCACTAGGGTAATCATAGAAAGCGACAGTTTCTCCAAAAGAAGGGTAACCTTCACAATAACTAAACCCTTGAAGAATGAAATAACCAAGTTCCTCATACTGGTAGATATACAATCCATAACACTATGGTTGGACTGCTTCAAACTTGAAACGAAAGAGTTCGATGATGAACTAAATGACATTGAACTGAATGACAAAATGACACTACATTTGGGACACTCGAGTACGGACAAGCGTTTACTGAAGGTGAGTTTCTTATATTATTAATTTGATATGGTGCTTTACCTATACATACTACCTTGCTATAAGCTTTGATAAGGCTGTTGTATAGCACGACACAACAAGGCGTGAGGCGAAACACCTACGCCTTTCACGCAGTATCCTTATTATTTGTTGTCGTTCTTTACATTTTTCTTTTATTTTCCCGTCTACCTATACATCGAAATTAATAAATTAATAGTTTAGTTTCAAGTTGGATAACGTAGGTTTGCATATTCTAAAAATCATAAAACTGTCTTGGATAACCTCCGCTACGCTAATATAATAATACCTGTTGGTATCATATCGACGAAAGTCAAAAAACATATTTAGATATTTATGGGGTGATATATTAACTCCAAAAACCCATTTCTAAGCGGCATCTTCGGCTGAAGACTTCAAACGCCGCAAATATGCTACCCTGGGAAGCAGTTACATGTTTGTGGCTTTTGGGGTCGAAACTTTAGGGCCTTGGGGGCCCAGCGCACGTCACCTTTTTAAGGATTTGTCCGCCCGCCTCATCGAGGCTTCTGGTGACCAAAGGGCTGGCCACTACTTCGCTCAGCGAATAAGCATTGCCATCCAGCGCGGCAATGTTGCCAGCCTTTTGGGAACCTTGCCGAGCGACACTGATCTGTGCCAATTTTTTTATTTATAAGTTATTTTTAGTTTTATTTTTATTGTAAGTATTTTAGTTTGTGTTTAAAAATAAAAGACATACTCCTCCATTTCTTAATCTAACGGGCGTTTCTAATGGCTCGTGACAGCGTTTTGAAACTACCTTTCCCGCCCGGCACTATACGTATGTACATAGAAGGCTGAGATTTGATAGAGGTTCTCAAATGGATGTCACATGTCTCCCATATCTTAACCTCAGGCACTCCAGTCACTCTAAAAACCCTCTCTTCGGCTACTATTTTATATGATAGTCGCATATACAAGAGTATCATTGAGTAGGTTCTGGCATGGAAAGCATTGAGCAATTTTGTGGAGAGTTAGCCTAATAACAATTGCAACACCGAAGTTCCGCTACACCCACTTATCAGATAAGCAGGTATAATAAGCACTTGATTACTACTTAAAAGGGTCTTATAACGGGGAAACTCGTTCTGGAAGTGAGTTATTAAGCTGATATAGGGTTAGATTTGTAATGCTGCGGCGATAAGGAAAATGGCCAATCAAAAATGGGAAAATACTTATCAGTTAGATAAGTAGGTACTTACCGTTTAACTTACCGTAAATTTGGAACAAATTCCATGCTCTTTGAGCGCCTTTTGGAGAAAATACCTGTAGAAGAAATTCATTAAAAGGATAAGTCCGTCCTTTATGCATGTGTTCCTTCTCTCTTTTCTGAATTGTGTTTGTTATTTTTTACAATAGGTAAACTGTTACTTACTTGGACTTTTCAATGAATCAAACTTAAATAATTTAGTAACCTAGCTGCATGTCTAAATAAAAGATGTGGATTTCTTTTTCAGTTAGTATAAACAATGTTTATTTTATTTATGATGAAATTCTTCCATTTTAATGGTACCACCACAATTAAATTATTAACCGCATATAGTTTTTAGCGTCAAAGAAAGAACGATTCCAATGCAAATTTGTGTCACACGTGCGCGTTTTTGTGCCTTGGTAATGTAAACATATTTAAATAGTTACTTACATAAAAGCAGTCTCGGGTCGTGCAAGTTTCTAGACGCTTCTAAATAATTATACCGCAAACCCGCACCAAAACTGTAGAGAGAATAATTCGCGAGTAAAATTCTGGAGCGAAATTAGCTGTCACTAAACAGCTTTCTAAATTAGTAGGCGACTCACACACGTCAGGGATTTCGTTAAACACAAGTAAATTAAATTATACGGCACGAGCGAGCTTGTATTAATTTTCTAAGGCAACTTTGTTAATTCAGCTCGCGATGCCGGAGTCTGTTAGATTTTCCGCGAATCGCGTAAGTTCGCTTGTTATTGTTTTATTTTTGTTAAATTGGTAGGTAGGTTAGCGGGTAAGACAGTAGTACCAACCTGGACGGACCTAGCGTCAGGTCCTACCACCTCAAAAATATCGTTTGGCGATTTTATACTATTGGCTGGCCAACGTCGAATTTCACTATTTCTTTTACGTGCAGAACTTATCACTGCTATTTTAGACTTAGGAACACACAGGCTACCCTAGTTATATTAATTTAATATGTTATTCTGCTAGTATATTGTGTCAAATCATTAGGATATTGTGAGTGATTTTTTTTTTGCTTGCTTTGATTTTTGAAATATTTTATTAGTTCACGTTTTAAGGTTTTTATCCGGTGATTAACAATAAAGCAATCAATTTAAGCTTGCAACAATGTAAAATAGTTATATTACTACTAATTTAGAGGCCTAACATTTGCCACAAAGGATACAAAATGTCAACATATTAAACTCGTTTCTGCAAACTTGTATTAAGTAATTTATTTCACCGAGACATACATTTGCTCTAAAGTTCACTTGGTTAATGTGAATTTAAGACGCACGTTTTGCGGTTTTGCAAAGTAAAGCGTCTAATAAACATAAAGTGACTGTAGAATTTTAACAGCACGCAGATGTTGCAGAACTCGGTCCGGCGGTTGACAAAAATACGCAGGCGTTCAGATGCGGACAGCCGATATGGAGACGGTCTAAATTAATGATAAATCGATTTACGTTTCTTTATTAGGAAATTGTGGCAGTGCATTTGCAGTTACTTGAACATAATTGGTGGATAAGTCCTTGTCTTATCCTTACCTTGTTATATCTTTTAAAAACATGAACAGTTGGCATCTTTGATCATTACACTCTTAGTAGAGTCCAATAGGTAGTCGTACGATGATTGTCCGATTTCTATAATTGCTATATTATTGATGATTCTTGCAACACTGCTCATAAGTTTTGTTGTATTTAGTGTGAGTGCTTTTAGTATCTACAGTTTATCAGCACCATGATTTTACCTCCTTACTATTCTCGTTTCTATTCATACGGCAGCTAATAATATGTGAACCGGCCGAACGTTACAGGGTAACGTACCTTAGTTTAAGCCTATTTAAATGTCGACTTGGCAGCTACGGAGGAAGGAAGTACTCTGTTCGGTGCACGTTTGAAATTTCTGCATTTTTAGATGAACGCTCCGAGTAAAAGGCGTACGAGCTTTTGTGCAATATGCAGAATACAAAGAGGTATTGTTTCATTTATTAAGTGGCGGAAAGGCTTGTTACCGAACAATCTTGATACAAACATTTCTCCAAAAATATTTTTTTTTTATCATTTATATCTGCACACGATCTTATTATTGTCAAGATATTAGAGTGGATGTTCCGATATGTATGATCACCCTTGTTCTTTTACATAATATACACATACCTAGAGGCGACTGTACATATTATTTAAATACATTATGAGCAGGCAGGATCCAATTACTCTTACTTTGAACTTTGCCTTAACATTAACATATCAAATAACAAAGTAAGCTTTTTCGTTTTCATCGCGTTATCTAATATTTTTCAGTCTCACGGGAATTATTTACAATTTCAAGTGAAATAGTGTGGCTTCGTAAAAAGTAGACTCTAAAATTTTACAATTTCTTCGAGGTTACGAGTACGTTCGTCGCCACACTTTAATAAACTTCAGCCTCCGTTGTAACCCCGATGCAGAAAAATAAACTGGGTAAGAAAAATTTGCTGCTATTCCACAATTTTTTGTGCCAGTCATGGCATTTTCTTGTGCAGTAAGATTTTGATCTTACTTTAAGTAGGCACTTTTATACGTTTAGGCATGATTTTAGGCGTCAAGAGCAATAATATGTATTACAGAGGTGTGAAATACCAGACTATATTTTTTTTTATTCAAAAAATATTTATAAAAATTACAATTATTATAAACTGAAATTTCAAAAATCAAGAAAATAATCATCCGGCATTGCACTTTTGAACGAAACAAATACTTATTACAAACTAGGTTCTGCCCGCGTTAAGTTCTTAACTGTAATGATAGCAAACATCAAAATCGGTTATGCCGTGAAGGACCACAATAAGGAGAACAGACAGACATAACTACAGATATGGTGGACAGAAAATTAGAATGATTATGTAGGTATCATGGATGACTTAAAGACATTCATCAAATCTGTATAATCTGCATCCATTTACCTGCATCTGCTTCGGACTATTTAAATAAACCAGTCTCATTATAAGTGTCTTCTAATGAAGAAATTACTTTCAGATAACCAAGTCCACGTTTGCGACTCCATCGCTCGCGTTAATCCATTAGCTCAGTCACATGTTTTGTCATATTCGCAGATGGCTGAATCGGATTTAATTTCTAACGCTAATGTTGCCGAAACTCCGTTAAATCAACCGTTATGACTTCATTAAACTAAGGCCACGGCACGTTTTCCTCGGGTAACACGTGTTACTGAGTTATTGTTTCCAATAGTGCTGAGAGAAACGTATTTTTCGGTTTGTCACCGATGTTTTCTCGAATACTTTTAGTTCTGAGCTTAAAGGCGCACTTCGTTGTAATTTCTTTATTCGTAAAAAATCCATGAATCTTTTAAGATCAGACATTGTAGGTGGTCTTATGTCAGTAATGTCTATACATTTTTCACATAACTAAAGTCCTGTTTTTATGCCTATTTTAATTTAAGTCCTAGTAAAACAGTGTTTACCTTATCATAATTTGAATTTATTAGGAAATGGAGTCATAAGATGCGCTACAAAACTTTGTGACTTTTCTGTTTCATACCTACCTTCCTTGTAAGTAATGTTTATTTAAGTAATTAAGTAAATAAATGTACATGAAGGTGCTCTATGTTTACTAACTATATTCTTTCTATCCTAATTCAATTTGACGTTAGTTACGTCGAATTTAGAAATAGTCAAATTTCTAGCGAATCTCGAATATCGAAATTGTTGGCGGCACTGGTCGTACTAAAATTTGCTAACATTAAGTTTAGTTTACGCCGAGCTTGTTTAGTACGCGCTAATTAGAGAGCTATACCACGCATATGCGGATATGCTGGAATACCCTTGCATAGTTTTTGCTTTGACTACTCACAACATTAGACAAAATCAAAATAGGTGAGGTAGTTACATTTTTACAGCGGGCAATCTTCAACAGTCAACACCCTGAACATAATGTCTGTTTCAATATATTGTTGATTCTAATATTAATGTCTCTAGTAATGAATCATACAATCGTAAAATGGAATTCAGCATTGACTAAGCACAATTGAAAAACAAAAACATTTATAAAGTTACAGGTTAATTATCGAAGAACAAAATGAAAAGCTTTCAAAGATAATAATTTTACTCCCGTTTACTTATAAATGTTTTTCAGTAGTACTTGTAACTAATACTTACTTTAGTTACGGCTGATTCTTCAATCGTCAGATATAATTTATTCTTCGGATACTCCACACAAATCGAAATTATTCCAGAACTAATTCAAATTTTGTAAGCACTATTCGACCAATAAATCTGACGATTGAAAAATCAGCCCTTGATCTTGGAAAACATTCAAAAGATTTTCTTGAAAAAATATTCTTATTACAAACGCTGCAACACAAACTTTTTGATTACTGGCTAGACATTTTAAAATTCAAATGGAATTTGAAAAATTAACGTTAGAGCGCACGGTGACGCCATTTTTATGAGCGAACGTCTCTCGAAAACGCTCGGTTTAGTGCGCCTGACGCCAGCCGATAAACATGTCATTTGCGAGTTGGGGTCGGAAGCACTTAGACGTTTTTCGTTCTTTAATTTTCACTTCCGAGTACGTTTTTAAGAGGGTTTATTCCGAAAGTTGGCCACGTCGCAAATAACTGTCAAATAATTTGCTGTTTTCATAAATTGTTCAACATTACTGAATGGCAAATGAAATAATCGCTCTGCATTTGAATGACACGTTTCATTTTATATTTGTTGGAAAGGATGAAAATGAGATGGAATCTTTGAAAATTTGACATTACGCCGTAGTGAATCTATCAAATGTTAACAATCCTCAGTCAAAACGAGACGCTTGTGGATATAAGAACCCGGCTTTAGTCAACAAGAGAAATTCCTGTTTTAATTCAGCAATATTGAGATATTATTGAAAACGGCTAGGTATTTGCGATCTTGCCAACTTTCGGAATAAACCCTCTTTAGATGATGAAACTTCATGAGTGAACCTACCAGCTATTGAGCGCGTCCTTACGAAAATCACAATTGGGCAAGTCGCCTAATTGTAGAAGATAAAGGAATAAGTAGGGTTCTCAACTTAATTCTCCAATTGGGATTTCCTCAAGTTTTTCCGCCATCAGATGACGTCACCAAGCTAAGTCGGGTCCAAAAGTTGTTAAATTAAAATTATATGGAATGTTAGTAAGTTTAATAAGTTTTCCCGAGTTTCTATAAGGAAAATAAACGCAAATAACGTAGGTACCTACTCGAACAATATCAACATCAGATTTCAACTAAATCGGTTCAGCGGCTTAAGTGTGAAGAGATAGGATAAACAGACAGTTTTATTCGCATTTGCAATATGAGTATGGATTACTCATCATCTACTTATAAAAATTGACGGATTCACAAAAATGTTTTCAGGCTTGATTTCTATTCCGCGCCACAAAAAAAATCGCATTCAATAGATAATTCAGGAATAAAAATCACCTTCCCCGAACCAGTACAAAATCAAAGGTTGCCTTTCAAATAACTTCTTATAAATAACGGGGAGCAGTTATTTTGTCTGTATAAAGCCAGTTTCCATTTAATCGCGAACTTCACTCAAAGAAAATCCAATTTTCCCTCTTCCCCGATCCGTTTCTTATTTGAGGCTTTGTGCTTTCAATGGGACATTGTTACACATACAATCTGGGCTCTCAACGACTCACTCGAGCCGCTGCATCCCGGTATTGCGATATCAGTCATGAATCATATTTGAAAAACACTACTGATGTAATCCAGGAACTGTACAAGTGTACTCGATACAAGACAATTTATTACAATATTTTTACCACAAATAAATGCAACAACTACTACCGACTACTACAGCCTATTTGCGTTCCACTGCTGAGCACATGCCTCCTCTCGTCACGAGAGGATTTGGGCTATAGTCTCCACGCGGGCCCAGTGCGGATTCGGGACTTCACACACATCTTTGAATTACTTACTTCGCAGTTGTGTCCTCACGATTTTTTCCTTCACCGAAAAGCTCAGTGGTAAATTTAGAATTTTAGCACATAATTAAACTTATAGGTGCGATCCGCGAAATCGAGCCCCCGACCCTCTGTATGAGAGGTGGTAAGTTGAATCACTAGGCAGGCGACCACGGCTTAAATAAATGCAAAGAAACTTTAAAAAATACACAAATATGAAGGGAATTCCGAGTACCTCGTACAAATATTTTGCGAAAATAGTGTTCGCCTTTATCGCGTTCATATTTCAGTGGTTTGATATCAGCTAGTGTACATAGTTCCACTATATACCTACTCGTACCTCGTGTTCATTTCACCTACATGGTATATGGATGCCATTTTATATTACATTTTGTTCATTGATCTATTATAAGTTAGTAAGGATTCACAATCAGCCGGAGAAAAATGCCCCCGTCAAAACGGGTGCCCGAGCTATTCGGTTTGGCCTTCGTTATAAAGAGGCGTTATTAGCATATTAGAACGTATTTTCTAATGTCAGTTTGCTCCATATATTTTTACATATTCTGTTAGGCACTGTTCGTCCATATGTTATTACTTATTATAGGTCAATGATTTTGTTCCTGATATATATTATTCAACTACATATGTATTGTATACGTGCCCAGCCCATATGAAACCATCGAAAGCTGCTATTTTCCTAGCTAACGGCTCCGATATATGTACCTAAGCCGTGGTAGCTTCGGGATTTGACTTACTATCTCTCATGCAATGCAAACGGTTGGGAGTTCAAACCTGGCTCGCACCTTTGTGTTTAGGTACTCATATGCGGAACTCAACTCGAATTCACCACTGAGTGAAGGAAAATATCGTGAGGAAACAACTGCACGATTTTGCAAAGTAATTCTAGGATAATTCGCATTTTTGACAAATAGCAAGTCCCCAATCCGCACTTGGCTTGCTTGGGGACTACTGAAAAGCCCTCTCATAATGAAAGGAGATCAAAATGTATCTGCCTAGCCGTAAGACATAGAAAAGCATGTCGTAGCGGCTCAGATATATTGAAAGTTCTTCGGGGTTCATAATGACATTAAAATGTACTCTACAAATAAAAGTAGCTAAAGCCAGATCAGGGGTCAGGTTTCTCCCGAGGGTCTATCCTATACTCGTGCAAAAATATCGAACGTTAAACGTACCCCGGTCTTAACTCAGCGGTAAAGTTACGCGGGGTCTGTTGCATACTTAACACCGAAGTTTGTCTTAACAAATTGTAGTCGGGAACTTGAGACCCGCACTCACGTACGGCGGGGACAGAAAAACTTGGCAGTACCTGTCCGAACAATGCACGTGGCCCCGGAGTGGAAGCTGCGCTTGGCGCGAGCCTGGGGAAACAGCGGGATCCTGGACTAAGACACGAACATTCTGGAAAGTTCTGCCTCTGTTTAAGTTCATAGCTGACTTTCGCCAGGCCTGACTGCCTTTGAAATGTCAAAATACCTACGGAACACTCTATATTATAACATTAACTTGAATACTACTGTTGTTTGCATAACGAATGGATTATCACCGGTACGGATACCAAACCAAGTTTAGAAACTATAAAAAATATATATATAAATTAGGCATACAAATTTTGTGTAGAGATAATATGTATGTGCGTGAGAGTGTTGTTGATGCTTTTTAAATTACTACTTTCCAAATACATTGAAACGTTTTGAATTGTGGAGGGGCAGGACTTCTTATAGTAGATTATGTCTATCAAGTATTGGGTACTCGCAGACACAATGCAGGTAATTCAAAAGTCAACGGTTGCTATTTGCACGGTTGTAGCATAGCAACCTGTCAACAACTGACAGCCAAACTTGAAACGAGTAGCAAACTTCCGGCCTATTTGGAGAGCCAGTGCTTTTCGTATGACCTACTTTGTGGACGTCACGTTCAGATGTGTCAAAAGTATTGACTTATCTGCTACGTGGTAACTATCACTTAATTTGTGTTTTCACACTGGTTTGTTCTTGGTGTAACTTCAGTCATTGATTTTATTTATGAACTACCTATTTCAATTCCATAATACCTACCTACCTAATATTTAGATTTCGTAAAGGATTATATGTGTATCATATGAAAGACGTTAGTACAGTGATGACTGCTAATAGGAGCGAATGGAAGAAGACAACATGTTGTGCCGACCCCACATAACGTCATCAAATGACAAGTATTTTTATATTAACAAATAACACCAGCACCAGAACGCTTTAAATACATTTATCATGAATACCAATAAATTCATGACAATTATTAATCATTTCAAAACAGACTCAATTCTTGATAGATACCTACTGTGATTTTACTATGTATCTACACAGCAAATTGCCAATAAGTTCAATTTTACGAGTAGATTACATCATGAGTCGAGAACAAGACGTAATCCATTGCAATAAATATTTTATTGAGAAATATAAATTTATCGGCTATTCATATTGTCACTATATGAAGGACGCATATAGAATGAAAAACGGAAAAGGCCACATTCATCAAAATATTTCTAGAAAGACATCTTTTCGGTTATAAATATCACTCAGATTTACAGATCTAGCTAGACAGACCTTTTTTCCATCATCGTTTGAAGAATAGCCGCTATTGAAGTACAAGCAATCGAAATAGTCTATGTCAATCGCACAATATTTCAAGTGTCTTCAGATAATGGAACACACTTTGTCTCGATTGATAGTTTCTTTCACAGATCTACGGCCCTATTACTGCCAAAGACGTCCGCTGCTGGACATAGGTCTCCAACAAGGCTCGTCACACAGATCTTTAAGCGACTTCAAAACAAGGAAAAGGTTCTCAATTCGTCACTTCTCAAGACTTCGTCAACATAAGATGTAGACTACAGAGCCCTTGTGGGCTAAGTGACTGAAAAGATTAGATTATCTAAAAATGATTGACCGTTATTTTTACCAAACTAATTTTAACCAAAATTGACGAAGATATGACGCTTCAAATTCAAATTGAAAATATTTAGTATAGGTTCGTAATTAGTATGCATTTTGGCATGTGGAGTTAATATGCGTTGTATCTATAATAATATCATTAATTTAAAAATATACCTACGTGGTTCATTATTTACATCATACTTACTCTAACAGATGGATTTAATAGATTTGCAATTTATTAATGCTGTCATCTTACCTGATAAATAAATATAGAAAAAATAGCACCTAATTTCTAAAACTAACAAACTCAACAGGAAATTCAAAATACTGCTTTGAATTCTTCTTTTCCGCTCGTGTCTTGTTACTTGCTTTTCCTGCAAGATTAACGTAAAAGTTCAAACAGGGAGGTTTCCAACCCCGGAGGGATGTGAGTGGGATTTCTGAGGTCTATTTGGTTTTTGTGGTTGTTTTCTTTCATTGACAGTAAACTGCAGTTCCGCTATGACTATGCTGGTCATTTAGTTTTGCCCATTAACGCCAGGTTCCTACTTATATTCACAAAACACCTCGATTTGACAATTTTTTTATTGCACAAATGTCAAATTTTACCCGTCCGTAGAAAAAGCTAGGCGTTTTGTGGATATTGGCAGTGTACATGACGACAGCGTTAACTAGCGGATTCGAAGTCGGCGGCGTAATATGCAACTATACTATGGTCGACGGACTATGGACCATCTAATAAGTGAATTACCACTGTGACGAAAATTTTCACAATTGACACTGTGGCGAAAACGCTTGTATGTCTTTTTATCTAACCTCATAACGAGAGATAAAGACAAAAGAAGCCTCGGATGACATTACTCGCTCCAGATGTACTTAATGCAATGCAAATAAATACGTAACAGTGACAACTTTACTGGTGTCCGTCAGGCTTTTCATATTTAGCTACGTCACACGCTGTGATCGTTTCGTCTCCCCACCACTGTCTTTCATCATCATCATCATCATCATTTCAGCCGAAAGACGTCCACTGCTGGACAAAGGTCTCCCCCAAGGCTCGCCACTCCGACCGGTCCTGTGCCACCTGCTTCCACCGGTTTCCCGCGACTTTCACGAGGTCGTCGCTCCATCTTGTTGGAGGCCTACCGACAGCTCGTCTCCCGGTTCGCGGACGCCACTCGAGAACTTTCCGGCCCCATCGGCCATCAGTCCTGCGAGCACTGTCTTTGCAGACAGCGAATACTTAAATAGGAATCGGGCTTAAGTCACTACGTGTGACAAATCTAAACGTGACGTCAGTAAAGTGGATACGTCCTACGAGAAGCACTGGGTTATCAAATATCGCAAGTCCACTACCACGTTTCATGTTTGGCTGTCGATGTTTGACAGGTTGCTGAGATAAAAACTTGTAAATAGTACCCGTCGACTTTTGAATTTTACTGTGTCTTTACGATTAATATTTAACGCACAGAATTCGTAAACTTATTTATCATTTATCATTTAAACCGTACGTTATGCATTTTTATCATGACGGACATCATTACTACACATTTTTGAAAGCATCATAAAGGATGAGTGATGGTGATAAACTTTTCAACTTTCTACTTGTCACTGAAGAACACTTCCTACAATCAACGAACACAAAAAAGAAAATTGGAAAATATATCCAAATTCCTGTTTCGGAACGCGGTAGAACAGCTGTGCGGCACTCCAAGGACCGGGAATGAGGGAAGGGATCCTCCTTAAATTTGCGTCGGCTCTCTTGCGGAAAATCCAATGATTTAGTGGGCTAAAGTCTTATCATAATCTCGCACGTCCCTCGTATTTCACGCTGAGTTAGTGCGCCGCCGTTCCACTATTTTGTCTAACTACCCGACTACCTGACTAATGAATTGTGGATTGCCATTTTATGATTTAACCATCTGTGGTACTGATTTTTTGATGCTTGATTGTCAATCAATCAATCAATCATTTACTTATTCAGCAAATTGACCACACAGGGGCACTTTTACACGTCAGAAATGAATTTACCAGCGCTTCCTAGACCCATTGCTTGAGAAGAAGCGCCGCAACAATCTCAGCAGAAGGCTTTTTTATAATAAATAATTACACACAAATTCACATTACATTTACATTAGATATAGAATACAAATTAGTATTGTATTTTCAAATCTCGGCGCAAAATCAGCGGTATGAAAGTATGACGAGTGATTGACACACTGACCAGCCCCAATACACTAAACAGCCTATTTACGTCCCACTGCCAGCAGTTTGACACAGGCCTCCTCTCATCACAAGAGGATTTGGGCTGTAGTCTCCACGCAGGCCCAGCGCGGATTGGGGACTTCTCACACATTCTTGAATTACATCTCGGACGCGTGCAGGTTTCATCATGATGTTTTTCCTTCGCCGAAAAGCTCAGTGGTAAAATTCAAATCGAATTTAGCACATAAGTACACTCAGAAGTGCGAGCAGGGATCAAACCGCCAACCCTCTGTATGAGAGTCGGTAGGTCGAACCGGGCCACCATTGGCTCATCATCATTTATCTGTACTAAGTAGAAGAAATCACGTCTGAAACTTGAAAATTAAAAGAAACTATTAAGTCGAGAGGCCTATATAAACGATACTGAACACAAAATAACCGTATGTATACGTATGTCCAGATTTAACTCGAAAAGTACTGGACGTATTGCAATAAAATTAGGTATAATAAAATTTAGTTTATAGCATTGTTCAACATATAGGCTACTTTTTATTCCGGAAAAATGCATAGTTCCCGCGGGAATGCTATTAGGTAACGAATTTCACGCGGAAGAAGTCGCGGGCAGAAGCTTAGTTACTAAGTAATATTCAATAAAGATTACTCGTATTTTATTTCGCACCTAACGATCTGCCCTCTGCCTGGTGCAATAATACAAGCAATAAACAATGCTAAATCCATTTTATCTCGCAATGGCCAAGATTGCCCGGCCCTTTAATTACGTAAACGATTACCGCCCACTACTTATCCTGGATCTTATAATTGGGCTATTACTTAAATCTTCCATTATTTGTATGAATCTCCCATTATTTATCCTTGTTTATGACATAATAAGAAAGCTGATGAGATCTGATGGACGCTTAAGTGAAATGAATGATAGATTTAATCCACATATTAACTTGAGGATACTTTACTGCTGCTTTTACTGCAACACATGTTTGTGATTTTGCGTTTTAATGATTTTTTTTGTATCATTGGTAGACAGCTGTATAAATTTATTGCTTTGTTATAGGTCCACATGTGCACACCACAGACGATCTTTTTATAGTAGGTACCTATAAGAATACCCTCTTACCTACGTATTGTATAGGTACCTACCTACAGAATTACTCATATGGAACAAACAGTAATTTAGAATGACCATATTTTTTCCTGAAATCAGATTTCCATCAAACATTCTTATCTACATACATGTGAAAACTACATGCAAATTAGTTCAGTAGTTTCGAAGATAGGCACTGAAATCAGTAGCCTTAAACTTTAGAATTGAGAAGCCGTGGTGGCCTTGTGGTTCGACCTACCGCCTCTCATGCCGAGGGTCGGGGGTTCGATTCCGGCTCACACCTCTAAGTTTACTTATGTGCGAAATTCAATTTTAATCTACCACTGAGCTTTTCGGTGAAGGAAAACGTCGTGAGGAAACCTGCACGCTACTGCGAACTAATTCAAAGATGTGTGTGAAGTCCCCAATCCGCACTGGGCCCGCGTGGGGACTATAGCCCAATCCCTCTCGTGATGAGAGGAGGCCTGTGCCTAGCAGTGGGACGCAAATAGGCTGTAGTAGTAGTAAACTTTAGAATAGTAAAGTTGTAACTTTATTTATGTTTAGGTCTCTACATTTTGACTCAGACAATTAATAACTAAACGTCTGGCGCGTCTGTGATTAAGGTTGTTGTACTGCTTAAGGCCCTTCCCTGACCCAGCATCGTCAAATTGCTCATTTAAGATCATACTTTTCTAAGAAATGTTCAAAGTTAAAAATATGAAAAAAAAACATATGTATTTGATTATATCATCCTTACATTGACAGCTTTCGATACACGTTTCACGAAACTTCGCTCGATACAATTTAATTCCAAAGTAACCTCTAACTCGGACCGCTAATCCAACTTTACTCCAGTTTATTATATCAAACAGTGTAAAACTAATTATAACACGAAAAATATCCATATTATATGCATACATCGACAGCTTTATAAATGCCATTTTTTTAGACGGTATTTTTATAGAAATTAAAACGCGTTAAATACTAACTAAATCGGGCGTTCTGTGCGTAGCGCTTTCTCTTTCACTCGTCCCACGAGTGACAGTGACGGCTGAGCTGGGTCTATGAACGGCCTTAAGAACCTTCAACTTTAATTTAAGTGTTGCTTTTGATTTGAGACAGGTCAATGACTGTCTTTCTTTGAAAAGCAAACCAGCCAATTATATACTGGTATTTTGCAACTCGAGGAAAATAATTTCGGTATTCAAATAGGAAAGTCATTAATAGTACATTATTGCAGAGGCCGCCAAGTAGCGCATTGCCGGACGAGTCAGTTAGAAGGCTGAGCGAAGCGAAGCCTTCTATTAGTACGAGTCCGGCAATCGCAATTGCGGCCGAGGTATATATAATGCTTTTCTCAAACAGCGAGGAAATACGTAAGGTCAGTCGGGGCAAGTGCGCCAGGATGGGTGTAAGTGCGCCTAACATAAATATATCGAAACCTATAAATATTACTCAACTAGTACTTGGCTGTTTACAAGGCATAGGGGCGAAATATAATTTAATTTTGTAATAGTTTTTATAAGTTATTGTAATTTACAATAACTTATAAACTATTACAATTTGTAAATCTGTTTTAGCTACACCCTTTGGGTAAAATTTTTCAATTTATGGCTTAAAATAAATAAATAAATAAATTTAGGCGCACTTACCCCACATCAGTATTTACTACTTCCATGATCGTGGATGATTTGGCCATGGAAGTTGTACTTATTACCTCCATGGATTTGTCAGTTTCTCTACAGCCGTGTCTCAAATAGCAAGCGAATAAAAAAAACACACACGACAATAATGTTTTTGCTGGCCAAGGCCGGCAATGGACAGCCTCGCGTTCTCTTTTTTTGAAAGTAACACGAACATTTCCGAGCATGTTTGAGAAAAGATACATAAGTTTTAAGAAAATTACATTGAATTTTAGCAGTAGCTAATTTAGTTTCTTTTTCTACGTCGCCTTGCCTATAAATAGAAATGATTTGCAAATGCTTATGAAAAAAAAATCCTGTAGTATATATCAAAATGTAGTCAGGCAACATTTACCTACTTTTAGTGCCCGGAAGTAATAATTTCAGCACCTATAAGTAATTAAGGCTTACGCTGTATTTAAATAACGCAAGGGAATATCTAAATATATAAAACTCAAAGGTGACTGACTGACATAGTGATCTATCAACGCACAGCCACAACGACTACAAACGCACAGACGGATCGGGCTGAAATTTGGCATTCAGGTAGATGTTATGACGTAGGCATACGCTAAGAAAGGATTTTGCGAAATTCCCACGGGAACGGGAAAAAACGGGATTTTACATTTAATATTTCTGCGCATACGAAGTTGCGGGGAAAAGCTAGTTTTCGATAAAATAATTGTATATTATGAAAACAGTGAATTTGTGCAGTTCGGATTACAATTAATAATGAGAGCAAATATTACATGAAACTCCATTTTATTTATTAAATACTAAGCTTCATCCGCGTATAATTCGGGTATGGCGTTTCCGCTGAGTGGGACTCTATCGTCTCTATCTCCATACCAATTTTCATCTTAATATGTTCATCGGTAGATATTTAACATAGCAGACAGACAGATAGACAGAGTTACTTTCGAATTTATAATATTATTAAGTTCTAAGAACAACATGCACTTTTTTTCACAAGCCCTCACGTCTGGGCCGAAGGCCTTCTTCTTTTCTTACACATTTCTCGGCTCTCAGCAAGGTTTTTGCAGCTTGCTTGGAACTTTTGAAGTGAAAACTTCTTTAGCGGTGCTGTGCACTTTTGTGATGGGGAAAAAACATAGACGTAAATAATATAGACCCAGTCTAACGTACACGTAATATGTCCCCACTTCCACGGTGTCCAATCCAAAGTTCTGTCACCGAGCGTGCGTGACAATAAGCGTTTTTAAAAAAACTTTTTTCGAAACTGTTTCTCAGTACCATCTAAAAACTCGTCTCGTTGTTGAAAAAATGTGACCCAGCTTTAGTGTCACGATATAAGTTTAACTTTGGATTGGACACCACTGAAGTGGGGAAACATGACATGTATCTACGTTAGGCCGGGTCCATACGAAGTATTATTTATGTCTATGGGAAAAAATATTAAATTCGCAACAGATCACGTGACTGTAAGACGGACACGTGACCTGATCGAAAAACTGTTACAATGTCATTGAAGCCAGTAGACCGCCGGCACGGCGTAGGAGAGGAAGTATCCCTCTCTCTTTCTACGACGTTAATATTCAAGTTTTCACTTCTGCCGGCACTCCCGGAGTGCAACCCGTTGTTTTTTTTCATAGTCCAGCCATCTCCTCTATTGTCTGCCTCTACTCTTATGATGATCACAAAATCAACATCTTTATCAGGAGGTTTTGCTTCATCGCAGAACTAATTATATTTTATTAGCCGTTTGCTCGCGACTTCTTCCTGCGTAGACTTTGAATTTGCGTACCCGATGATCCTTAGACATATATATACAATTATAGTAATACAAGTATTGAAAAATTGGTTTGACCTGTGGAAAATCTGTTCCCGTGGAAATATCGAGATAAAAGTATCCTATATTATTTCCCGGGTCTCAAACTATCTCCATACCGAATTTCCTCCAGATCGGTCCACTCGTTGCGACGTGAAGGAAGGTCAAACAAACAAACACACTTTCACATTTATAATATTAGTATTACTATGGATTTTCGGTTGCAGTCAAATCAAGTACACTGTCAATAACACAAAATGATTGAAATTACCATCTAAAACAGTACCATGCCTTGTCACATCGCACTGCGACTGCGTTTTAGTTTAGTAATTACGTCTAAAATCAATCCTTAACACAGTAAGTACTATGAATTTAGACATGATTTAGATTAAAATTTAAATGGTAAGTACTGCCTTTTATTTGGTTTTCCGCCAAGAATGCGCCCTACTTCATACAAGTTAAAATCAAATTGACACGATACTGTGATAGCCTGTTTTACTGCGTTTTAAGTAGTTATGTATAGCTACGACAATCCGTACTGTCTTTTAGGAAGTTTTATTTTTCATGTTCTCGTTGTCCAAATGAAATGGTGATTAGATACACATGTGCATCTTGCAATGCTTATTACGGATCATCAAAAAAACGAAAAATCGATAAATAGCCCGACGATACTGCGTTTTTGACCTGTTAGAATATAACGTATCAGTGTTACTTGGCCAATAAATCATTCATTCATTCATTCATTCATCGGTTCTACACGGCAGATCAGTCAGGGTCCAATCTAAGGCACTAACACTATAGGCCCACATATGGAGTGTGGGTGTGTCTTGGTAAGGAGCGCAATCTTATATGGCGAAACAGTAATCTGTTGAAAACGTGTCCAGCTGATTTAATAAGCAACAAAACACTCTCTCCTCACAACCGTTTTAGCTGCGTTTTCGCCTCAGCAGCGTCATCTGAAGGCGCTACTGCAGACTATCCGCCTAGGGGGCTTGACACTTGTGGCGACCGCAGCGCCCCCAACCTACCCGATTTGGTGTCCACTTTTGGAACTATAAAGACTGCGCTCCTTTACATCAACCCTCCATAGGTCCACAGATCCGCAACATCATGGAATTCGTTTTATAGCGTTCCCGCGGGAATTTTGCTTTTTTATATAAAAAGTAGCGTATGTCCTTCCCAGGAATCGAAGTATCTCTATAACAAATTTTATCCAAATCTTTCCATTGGTTGGTGAAGAGGTAACAGACAGACAGAAAGACAGAGATAGAGATTTAGTTTGCCATTTATAAAAGTAGCACGGATTAGCATGGATCTCGTCGACCAGCCTGAAAAAAAAATTTGCGGCAAATCAATCTCTGGCGAAACTTCAATTTTCCCAACATTCTGTGCAAAATGTAATCTTTTTTGAGATCGCTTCAAAATTTAACGAGTTCGGTAAGTCATCCTTATCATAATAAGTTAGCAATTTTATGAGTTCCTAGGCAGAGGGCCCTAGAAGAAATTGTCCGAGGCGTCACAAAAACGGTCTGAAATTCAATGCTGATGATAACATTCGGACTGCCTAACAACCCTTTTAACGCATTCACTGCCACTTCTTTTTACGAACTTTCGCCAGGTGCCACATCTGTCATTAAGGGAACATTTGCAACGCACATGTGCGTTCGAGGCACTGCGGGAAAGTCAACAAAACGCATATATGCGTTGGTGGCAGTGAATGCCTTAAAAGTGTAATTTCAAAAATAAAATGAAATTTTATACGAGTATGGTATTTAAATGCCGGCATAAAATGATAGGTACCTAATTTACAGTCTTTCATTCCGCCAAGCACTCATACATACATTTTCATTCAGCCTTTGACACTGAGCAACTCGATTTTAAATTTAATTAGTAGGTACAAGCCTTGTCAGTCTTGTACTTACGTACTTGACACGGTCCGTATTTTAAAATAGCATATTCATACTAATATTATAAATGCAAAAGTATCTCCGCCTGCTGGCTATTCGTCTTTTACCTCTTCACGCTTCAACCGCTGGACCGATTTAAACGAAATTTGGTATGGAGAGTTTGAGTCCCGGGAAAGAACATAGGCTACTTTTTATCCCGGTAAAACTCAGTTCCCCGGGAACGCGAAAACCGAATACCACGCGGGCGAAGTCGCGGACAGGAGCTATTAGTCATCTAATTATATATCGTTTGAAGCCTTTGAAGCAGATATTTCTAATGAGATTTAAGATGTCATTAAAATTGAAAATCCACTTGGTAAGTGGTTAGGTACATGTCTGTCGGACGAAGGTCATGAGTTCGTTACCTCACGTCACGGGTCAAATATTTCGAGCATTAGCATAATTACTTTAATCGCTGAGTTAGAGTAAAGGACAGGTATTTTTATTAGATAACTAAATTTTATTCCAATTAAAAAATCACCTAATAAAGAAAAGTCTGTCCCTCCGTTCATCTGTAGGTATGTTTGTCTGTCTATCTATCTGTTGCCTCTTCACCGTTTAAACCGTATAATATCTCCGGAACCATTTAACCTACCCTATTAAACATGTCACAGTATAAAGATGACTCAGACAATGCAAATGAACCTTAAGTAATAAAAAGTTCCGTCATACAAAAACAAGTTTGGAGCGGACCCTTAAAATTTCCCACTCGTAGATAAAAGGAAAATGGCAACACTTGAGAACAGACGTAGAGCAATACGGGGGAAGTTAAGTCACTGCTTAGAAAAAACGACGCACCGCCGGCGTATATTTCGTTTAATTGTTAATTGTTAATTAAAAGTAATAAACAAAGTAAATAAACAAGATTTCATATTATATTCCAGAAAAGAAAATATTGGCATATGATGATATGATAGCTATAATATAAATGCACTTTGTAGTGATGTTATAGTTTTATCTCAAAAGAAGATATTGCGTTAGGTTATAACATTATAATTGATACGTCATTTATACGTTAGTAAATAACAATTATTTGTAGTTATAATAACACGCCATGCAATCGTATTTGACGAAATAGTTACGTAGGTACTCATCCATAAAAATAAGCTTCGCCACTTTACTAAAGTTACAATTACTTCTTACCTCATCACTTCTCCCTAGAAACGGTTTTGCCAAAAGGTGTATCATCTGTTCCTATCACCAAGCTGTGGCCTCGGTATTCAAACGTCAGGGCAGGTGATGTATCTTCAGGATATATGACTGTACTTTTTGCAAAAGTTTACAACTCCACGCGTGAGATTTACGGCGCGAAGGCTCACTTACAAATTAGCCGCTCGTTTTGAAACAAATTTCAGTTGGAAAGAGCTTATATATTTTTAAAATTTTCTCTGTCAAACGGTTCTGTTTTGATATTTTCATGTTATTGTGCCTTCGTTAACAGCTAATTCGAATATGATATATTCTTGAATATTATAATACTGTGGGAAATTAATGTAGAAATATGATTTGATAGATTGCAAGCTTTCTGGAGACACTAATTTTAAGCATGTGTTTCTTTTATTACCTAATAGTACATTATTGCCGTGGCCGGGAAAGTAGGTCTTTGCAGGGTGAGTACTGGTTTAAAGGGCCGAGGCTTGGCCGAGGCTTGGCCGAGGCCCTTTAATATGTACGAAGCCTGCAAAGCCTTTCTCGTGCCGAGGCTTATATAGTGCTTTTCTCAAAAATGAAAAAAAAACCGTGATATTAGGTATTCATAATACAGCATTGACACGCACGCAAAGATAGTCAAGTACTTACAACAAGTCCAATGGAACGCCAGTCTTATTTCGTATTTGACTTTAACAGACACACTAACATGGCAAGTTAAAAACTCGCATGTAGATTTCTCGTTTTTTATAAAAATTTAAACCTTTTATTAATTTTTAAACCAAACTAGTAAACTATTTTCATGAAATTTAGCTAAATAAATCTGATACAAGACATTACAAGAACTCCCGCTCTTTATGGATCGCTCTTTTTTTTTAAATTCCGTTCTGAAATACATTGCGCTGTTTCAGACACGGATAAAAACGTTTCGTTTCGCGTCAATTGACAGATACAGAACATGCAGACTTGGCTGTTTGGGAATTCCTTCGCGTATTTATCAGTTTAAAAAAAAAGTACCTGTACGATAATGAAATTTCATACAGGCAGGGAATGCCCTGCGCTTATACATGCGGCGGAAGTAATTTCATACAAATTTCCGGATCATGTAATTGAGTATTTTTTTTTTAATTTTTGACTGATCGTCAATGACGCACTTCGCGGTCTGATAGAAAGCAAAACAATGAGGAGTTTCCCGGCCATTTTTGAGAAAAAATAATTTGTAATAGGTAGGTACCCCAAAATTACATGATGTTATTGAAACTACAAAAAAAACATAAATGAAATATTATGTATTTCATTTATGTTTTGTCATCAAGTATCATGTGATACTTGTCATAAACTTAAGTGCAGCCTGTTTGCATTTTTAGGTGTACGTACTTGTTTTTTTTTGTAATTATTATTACAAATGACAAGTAAGTATCTACTTGTTAACGATAATTATGTATCAAATTATTTTTAGTAAGCTTGCCAGACCATTCATTTTGTTTTTATGGTTGTTTTTTTTTGTACGAACAGTCTGTACTCGTACTTACTCATTTGCAGCTTTCAGCCTCTGTGCTCTGTAATTTCGTACTCTGTTGAACGCGAAAGCGTTTCACATAAAACTCAATTTGCGTTACTTCTCGTGTGTTCTCATGAATTACGAATGAAATGCTATTCATACATACTTATATTCTTTTATGATTATTACTTGGATTGTAGGAAAAAGCGTTATCACTCGGGTGTGGAGGCGTAATACTTTAATTGGGTTTGCTTTGTAGGTTTTCAGAATTTCTTTTGCAAGATATTTTGTGTTTTATGTGTTATCTTCATTCGAAATTCGAAAGAAGGTTCAGTGATTTATGTTTAAAGGAGCTTAGAAAGATAAAGAATAACTAAAATCATAATTCTTAGATGAAATTATTTCCTTGAAAAATTTAAGTAAACCTGAAAATTTCCAGGGACTTCAGGACTTTCGTTATTTCAATAACATTGAAGGACATTTTGACGGCCGGATTGGTCCAGTTGGTAGTGACCCTGCCTTCTGTTCCGATGGTCGCGGGTTCGAGTCCCGCTCGGGGCAAACTTTGTGTAATGAACACGAATGTTTGTACTCGAGTCATGGATGTTTAGTATTTATATATGTATGTATTTCTCTATATAAGTATTTATATCGTTGTCTAGCACCCATAGTACCTACAAGCTTTGCTTAGTTTGGGGCTAGGTCAATATGTGTGAAATGTCCCAAGATATTTATATTTATTTATTTTTAATTTTTGTTAAACAGTGTTGAAACATATTTTGCAATTTAAAGTACCTATATTTTTCCAAGTCGGTACCATTTTCTTTTCAAATTGCGATTTTGATGGTGGGATCCATGAGAAAATGAGGGAACTCATATTGTTATGGATCCCATAGTCATTTACGTTCCATGAGACATGTTTGGAAACTTCAGCCGTAAAATAACAATAATAGTTATAATAACAGCCTTCAGACTTAACTACTTAACATTTCATACTTTTTTGTATGTCGGAGTTTGAATGAGACCTTTGTTCGTTTATAAACTTGAAAAATATATACATGGTGGGTCAGAAAATATGGCAAATAATTAACCCACAGTATCGGCTATCGATTCTAAGTATATTGTATAGGTCCTTAATTTTTTTTTGAGTTGGTAAAAAAAAAGGATATGGGATTGGTTATGTGAGCGACGCCTGAATCCTGTACAATTTTTTTTTTTACCAACTCAAAAAAATTTAAAGACCTATACAATATACTTAGAATCGATAGCCGATACTGTGGGTTAATTATTTGCCATTTTTTCTGACCCACCATGTATACAAGAAGGCGAGGATAAGAAAATCTTTTATTTTATTCCACAGTGCACACATATATGTGGAGTAAACGAATTGTAATTTTTTGATTTAGAACCAATGCAAGACTCTTACACTATTGTTGTTGTATTCAATAAAACTTGACATTGCAACTCAGTGTCTTGTTGCAATGATGTCATTAGAATTCCTTTAGCACTATTATTTTTTGTCAACTAACTTTACTGTTCGTTTGAACTTTAAATCTAATGCTTTTTAGTGCCTATAACATCTGAACTGGATTTTATTACCCTGGTTTAGTGTGTCAAATTCTATTTTCATTTAATTGGGTTAGTAAATCTTGTCAAAATGGTTTTGAAATAACATCTAGTCGTAATTATTAAACTCTGACACTTAAAACGTTTATCTCGATATTTTTGATGAAGCAATAATGTAGAGATCGCCAGGGAAATGATGCTCTCTTTTAAATACAATAGGTTCTACTACTACTACTACTACAGCCTATTTGCGTCCCACTGCTGGGCACAGGCCGAGAGGGTTTGGGCTATAGTCCCCACGCGGGCCCAGTGCGGATTGGGGACTTCACACACATCTTTGAGTTACTTCGCAGATGCATGCAGGTTTCCTCACAATAGGTTCGTATTACTTATATTCCGTACAAGGAACAGAAGAGTTTGTTCATTAGTAGCAGCTATTCACCTACATAGTCAAACAGTCTGCGTGGCAAACCTTTTGAGAGAGGTCTAGATTCTTAAAATAACTAAGGTTTCAAACCTCTTGTAGGTTAGTTCGATTATAACATTACGTTTATTTTGCTTTAACGAAAACATCAAATTTCATAAACGCTGGCGTGTCGATAGCAAGCGAATCCTTCATAGTCAGTTTCATTAAAATCCCAGACCGCCTCCCACACAAAAGAGTACTGACTCCCGTCATATTTTTAATCTTCTATCTGAACAATGAGGATGGCTCCAGCGCACAGAGAGTGATGTTACACATTTTATCAACGGAACCTCCTCAAGTAACCACAGACTAATTTATTTCCCCATAAAACGACGCACCGACAGCCAGATTCCAAATAAACTACTTAACGTCACAATGATCTCCGGTCTGAGTTTGTGTAATATGCACGCATATTAACTTATGTCGACATCAAGCCAAGGATTACTCTCCTATATTGCCCAGTGAAAATATTTCTTATTTATAATATCCTGCTCTTTGCAAATGTCACTTTTAAAATTACCAATTTTAGGGCTCAAATTATATTACTCATCCTGAGAGGTATTCTAAATTCGCGTTCAGACAGTTAATACGTAATATTTTTCTCTGTTTTAGGGAGCAATCAAAGAAATCAAATTGCACACAGATGTGTATGCAAACTTGGTGGATGACATATGCCGTTCGGTGAGTAGTCTTGATTTTGATACTTGCTAATAATTATACAGGTCAAAAAGTTGGTTAAATATTTTTATTTGATAGGTTAATTAATTTATATTTTGTGAATAATTTAAGAATTAATAAATTAACTTTGGCCTGCATATTTGACGAATGAAGACTGACATGTAAATATGTTAAGAAATGAATTTTGTATTCCGATATAGAAGTCCTTTTTAATAGACCATAATACTAATAACTCGAATAATAATTCTTTATAGTATTCCTATTAATTGACTTTTGTTTGTAGAAGCTCTCAATTTAAATAGCTTATTTGTGCACGTTGTTACATACTGGCCAACTGACTTGTTTTTAAAACATTTAATTTCCATAAACCTTAACACGTTTCGTTCATTGTGTTTTCAGGATTTTAAGTTACCCGAGAGTGTATGTATGTCTTTGATACCTACTATAAAAAAATACTATTTTCTATGTTAGCTTATTGTGTCTTTCTTGTCTTAACGGAAGCAGCCATTTTAATATTTCCTACTTATTTATATACTTTAATAATGAGAAAGTGATTTAATGCACCGCATAATGTTACGCATAAAAATTGGCTTACCAAATCTATTTTATCTGCTTACGGTAGTTACGTAAATACACGTTTATGTATGACTTTAAAACTGTATAATTATTTTCATAATTATTGTAATAATACTTATATAATATAATGAAAAGCCGGCGAATTAAAAGATCCGCCGAAGAATTAAAGATCAGTAAAGTTTTTACCTGTCCGACGCTGGCTGCTAAGCACTGTTTGAATTGAATATTTTTGTGCGTAACACGAGTCATTTAAGCACACTGTGATCGAATGTAACGTGTATTAATATATTCAATATATCTTCCGTAGGCTGCTCTAACGGCTGATGGTCGCGGTGTAAGTGTTTTTCATATCAACTTTTCTAGACTTAAATTAAGTACTATCAAAAATAAAACCTTTAGTAACAGCTGACCACATCAATTAGGCACCTAGTCCACCTAGTGTTAGGTACCTCTATAGTTCACTTAAATAGATTTTTCGGCCTCAACCTTGTGAACACAGCCAACTGTGTATTGCAGTGGGATTGTGTTTTATTTGTAGTAAGGGCGCGAGATATTTATAGTCGAGTGGAGATAATCTACTATAGGAACTCCCGCGCATCAACGCAAGTCTCAACGCATAGTTGATGGCTGTGTCAGCACGCACAGTGTTGAGTGTTGGAGGTGCTTTTTAAATACTTTGAAGCGTTTTGAATGGGGGCTATCGCGTGTGAATTTGCCACTAGAGGCGCTAGTGTTGCGTGAGGTCCAATAACATTCACTTTTCACCGGTTTTGGCGGGCTTCGTGATACAAATTATTAATTTCTTTAATTTACCTGTTGAAAAGTAATCTCTTTCGTGAAATTTTCGCAAATATGTATTATTTGGCGATGAATGTAAACGCTTTGAAACAAAAATATAAATTCCGAACAAAACGGAACTGCACAACAATGCGACATATCTACTGGATATGTGATAGTTATTTATAATTAATAAACTTAATGAGATTCGAGATTTAAAACTTAGTTTCGGCACCGATCTTAATAGAGTCGTCTTTGACAGCTATACCTCTGGACCTTAGTCAACAGTGGCGCCAACTGGTGAGCAAAGAAACGATAGTCCCCATTGTGGAGGTGCGGGACTTCCTATAGTAGATTATCTCTAATATTCGTAGTTTTTGATGTACTTATTTATAGAGGTGCACTTACCCCACCCCGATGCGCTTGCGAGATAGATTCTAGAAATACTTAACGCGCAGACAAGGTGCAAAGTTGGAGTGGTGAGCTGTAAATGTAACCCTTTTATTGTTCAATAATCTGATTATTATCATTGAATTATTCAATATTAATTTAGTAGTTTTCAATTATTTTTTTTCATTATCTGAACCATGACATTTTCTGACCAAGAACTAATTGGTAAATAGCACTTTCAATTCATTGGATTACAAAATTCAAACAATTCGTAAAATTAACTCTGTTCAATTCCACTTTTAGGACACTCCTGAAAATCTAACTGCTGTAAGTGGAAACTAATTTTCTAATTGGCACCTTTCTTTGACAATTGGCATTTTTATTGGCTCGGAATCATTTTGTTCTGCTTTTGTATTAACTTATAAGAAACCCATTTTACTTACAAGTATTCGTATTATTATATTCTTTGCTTGGCTTTGAAAGGCTATTTTATTAAAATGACAATGCAACAATATCATCGGTGAAAAATTTCTTTTTTATATTAACCACGCCGATGATATTAGTACCATGGAAATTAGTTCTATAATGATTATTACAATTTTCAGTTTGGTGACATGGCTGCTGATTTAGGTAACGTGTTTTTTTTAATAATTCAATAAAGTACTTACATTCATTGTACTACCTACTTATGTTCAGTCAAAAAAGTTAACTATAATTTTATGCTAATTTCAGATCTTGGACCTGTAAAAGGTGAAAAGGGCGATAGAGGTGAAAAGGTATAGTATTTATTTACTTAAGTATTTTTGCCTCTCAAAGTTTTTTACAAAGCTTTTGACTTCCAAACAGACAAAATGGCACATCTGGCGAGGAAACAAGTGAATAATGTTTCGGGAACCTGATAGATGCGAGTGGCACTGGACTGGCATTATGAATGGCGTACCTTGGTCTACATTACTGGAGGCGTACATTTATTGTCCAGCAGTGGACGCCTTGTGGATGACATGACGGTGATGATGGATATCAAAAATTATACCATGACTTTCAGCTTACCGACTTATAATGCCTTCATGGGGGCTTTGTGGCTTTATGTCATGACGGTTAGCAGTATATCTGTTTTACATTTTCAGGGTGATCCAGGGGAATACGTGGCTGGTCCGCAAGGAGCTCAAGGTATCCCCGGAGTCCAGGGACCAGCTGGGTTACCGGGAGTCAAAGGCGACATGGGAGTGAGTGAGAACTAATACACGGAGTCCAATTAAGATCGGTCAGAATTATGAACAAGTCTGAAACTATAAGACGTACAAAGATCTGATTCTGTTTTTACGAACCATGTCATCGATTTTAGTTACAAGTAAAACTGACTTCTAACTGACTATTAGGTTACTATTGATGCAGTTTTTTGTCAATACAGTCGATGACATGGTTCGTAAGAACAGATCTATGTATTTCTTACAGTTTTAGACTTGCCCATAGTGACCGATCTAAATGGGCCAACCTGTATACATATACCAGAACATTAAAACATATACCAGACAAATCAAAGATGCAATATGTCAAACCATGGCTTTTGGTTCTTATGCAACTACGTTACAATCAGTAGTCAAAGTGTTTTACTTGTAAATAAACCAAGAATACTCGAATCTTCACTAAATTGGAAATGTATAACGTAAAAACGCTAACTCTTCTTATGCTGAATATATTTATACTGAAGATGATGTACCTAATAGCAAAGAAGTTCCTTGGGGGAGGCTTATGTCCACCACTGGACGTCTTTCGGCCGAAATGATGATGATAATGAATACAAAATTGCATACTTTCACAGACATGTGAATGCTCCGAAGCAACGGTCTCCAGTTTACTATTGAAAATGCCTGAAATGAAGGGGCCTCGCGGAGAACAAGGTATGAGAGGAGACGATGGGGATCCTGGACCTCCTGGATTACGGGTAAGAATTACAATATCTATCTTTGTCTATCAAAATGTTTACACAAATTGACGTCACGTCAAAATTCTTACGCATAACTTCTATGACTGTACCGTGTCTATTTTAACGTGTCTGTTTGAAATATAAATAAAGAATAATATTGTTATAAAGAAAGGACCTAAACATAACATTGGCATTTTATCATGTAGGGTCTCCAAGGCGTACCTGGTGAAAGAGGTCCCCGCGGTGAAAGAGGTGATGCCGGTGAGGATGGAAGTCCAGGTCGCGACGGTACCCCAGGCCCCACGGGGCCGGCAGGGAGGGATGGTATACCGGGTCCACCCGGTCCTATGGGTCTTATGGGGCCTCCTGGCCCTCCTGGCCCGGTCACGAAGGTGATCCATGTTTTTTTTTTACTTTTGGCGGAATAAATTGAAACATGCCCTTTCTCGGGCTATCTCACCATGATTGATTCAGTGGTTATATCGTGTCTCGATTTTTTTTAATGGGTGAAGACTGACAAATAGACTCACAGTCCACCTGATAGAAAGTGGTGATCAATCCCCATAGACGTTTGCAGCACCAGACGTGTCTCGGATTTTATTATTGGCCACTAAAAGGGGACTGGAATGTGTCTTGGACATGTGTTAAAGACAAAGTCAAATTGTTGTCGCTTGGAATAAACAAAAAATAGTATAACCAATACAGATTAGCATGTATCGGTTAAATGAATCGTAAAACACATTTAGTGTCAGAACATTTATTGACAGGATATAGAAGGGGCAAAGGAAGTAGCTAAGCCCGGTGAAAAAGGTGATCAAGGACCTATTGGACCGATAGGACCACCTGGACCAAGAGGTCCTACAGGAGACAGAGGGCAAAAGGGAGACGATGGTCACAAGGGAGACAAAGGTGAAAAGGTAAGGGTTACAAATATTACCAAAACTTATTCAACAAGCTTGGAATATTTTTCTTAATTTTCAAGCGGTTTTTAGGGTCATAAAGGTACAGAAGGCCTGAGAGGTGAAAGAGGCGAACGAGGTGAAGCGGGAGCAGATGGAATTCCTGGAACTCATGGAAATCACGGGCGACCTGGTGACAAAGGCCAAAAAGGTTTCTTTTTTAAATATCGATATAATGTTTATAGTGGTGGCTGTCTACAATATAAATGAACTTTATTTAAGTTTCCAAGATTTGCATTTCGTTTTTTACTTACAGGTGAAAAGGGGGAAATTGGTGTATCTGGAGCTGATGGAATGCCTGCAAAATTAACGTCATTACTACATGAAGATATGGACCCCAAAGAAAGTAAGCAGAGATCTAAAATACGTTGCTAGAACCTTACATACCTTATATAACATTATTTAATTAATTACAGAATTTTATTATAAAATTATATTCATGCAAGTAAATACTTATTTAGCAGAAGGAGCCACAATTATATATTTATGGCTAATAAGTGTTCCACAAGTATTAAGGTTCATCCAAGATATAATGACAAAATTGCACTTGAAACTTGTATGAGCATTTTTGTCATCTTATTTTTGATGAACTTTACTAGACATATCATTAATGTTCCATCCTACATTTCCAGAAGCCGAATTAACTGAAATGTTGCAAGGCATAAAAGGCCAGAAAGGAAAGGACGGCGAAAAGGTAATGTGTTATTTGTTGAAAAATGCCATGTGACTTTATTTCAAATTTCAATAAGAAAAATCTTTCAGGGTGAAACAGGAGATCGAGGACCAATTGGTCCTCCTGGGACTGATGGTAAAGATGGTCGCGATGGGGCACGAGGTGACCCTGGGCCAGTAGGGCCCAAGGGTGACATTGGAGCTATGGGACCTAGGGGTCATAAAGGGAACGCAGGCGAACCGGGACCACCGGGAAACGTACCTACGAGTGCTATAGCCCTTATGAAGGTACCTAATACCATACCTACCTGTATGTATATTGTACAACTTTTTGAGAATACCCAATTAGTGTTTGTACCATTTGAAATTGGATTTGTTATGAAAGTATGGATTATTATTAATATTTTTTATTTATTTATACTGAATTTGTTTTCAAGGGTGCAAAAGGAGACAGAGGTCATTCTGGAAAAGTGGGTCCAAAAGGGTCCGTTGGTCCCATGGGCAAACGGGGCCCAACTGGCCCTAGGGGACCTTCAGGAGCAAAGGGCAGCACTGGACCTCAAGGGCCTATGGTAATTTGTACAAATTATTAATTTATTTTCGTATATTGTATTTGTTAGGTACCTTGTTTCAAAATACTTTTCAAAAACATTGATAATTAAATAGGACGTTTTCTTTGTTTAAAAAAAAATATGTTTTAGGGTCTTAAAGGAGTAGAGGGTAGAAAAGGCGAGCCTGGTACAAAAGGCGAGAAGGGAGATAGTGCTGCAAATATAGACATTGCAAAGGTAAGTAAATTAGAACTTTATTGAATTAAGTAGGTATCTGCGTTTTTTTTTTATTGTAAAACACCAACTTAATACCTGCACTATACCTAAGACCCAGGATAGATGCCATTGATCTATTATAAGTAAGGGTTCACAATCAGCTGGAGAAAAATGGCCCCGTCAAGACGGGTGCCCGAACAGCTCACCCGTTTGGCCTGCGTTATAAAGAGGCGTTATTAGCATATAAACGTATTTTTAATGTCAGTTTGCTCCATATATTTTGACATATTCTGTTAGGCACTGTTCGTCCATATGTTATTACTTAGGTCAATGGTAGATGCTAAATTAAAATGAAATATTAATTACAGTTCAAAGGCGACAAAGGAGAGAGAGGCGACATTGGTCCCATAGGGCAGCCAGGTCCACCCGGGGCGTCGAGTGCGCACGCGGCGGTCCCCGGGCCCGCTGGACCACCCGGACCTCCAGGGCCCCCCGGCTTATCGGTCGTCGGGCCTAAAGGAGAACCTGCCGTTATGACCAACTCTTTCTTCTATGATCATGAGAATCTAGGTAAGCACCCGAAACCACAACAGCCTACGTATCACTGCCGGGCACAAACCTACCATCACAAGAAGGTTAGGTATTATATACTCCCAACTCGAGCCCAGTGCGGATTTGGGACTTCACGCAGATTTTTTAACTATTTACTTCGCAGATGAATACAGGTTTCTTTCCAAAAGATCTGTGATAAATTGAATTTATACTAAGTCTTAATTTGTAAATTAACAGGTGCGAGCTGGTCTTGAAACCCCATCCCTCTGAGAAGCAGTAGTTCAAACAGTTGCTTATTTTAGTATGTAGGCTAGTTAGTTAGTCTTCTGTATAATTGAATAATTACTAGTTTTTTTTTTACCACCACAACAATTTCTGCTTAGCCCAAAGGTTTTACTGGTAGAGCATCACCTCATGGCATTAGGTTCACCCTTTGTATTAGTTTTTATTAATTTGCAATAAAGTTTAAAATAAATAATAACTAAATGCCACCGTAGATAGACAACTAGTGTTTCTTTAAAGTAACTTTAGTAAAAATAATCTGAAATTTTGAAAACGATAATGAAATAAATATAGACTTGATTAATAATGGTAGGGTTTTAGTTACAGATGACGATTTCTACACTGCCGCTACTGTTGTATACAGAAGCAGAACGGCGCTGCTTAAGGTAAAATAAAGATAATGGATCTATGTAGGTATATCCGCGCCTACATATAGCCACTGAAAGCCCCTATACATTCTTTGCATCTCGTTTTACGAAAACGACCGCGTGTACTATTATCATGAATGGGTGTACTTACGTAAAAATGAAAATATTTCTCTGCGTTCCCTTCCTCATCGCTTATATAATTCGGCACTCTCCAACCATCCGTAAACGATAAAGTATAATGTTCTTTTCGCAGAGATCTTCAAGCATGCCTCTGGGAACACTGGCCTTCGTGTTACAAGAGCGAATGCTGCTTTTAAGGGTCCAAAATGGGTGGCAATATGTCGTGGTATACTTTCCCATTTTTCTTACAACAATGTTCCCTTTGTGAATTGAATTTTGCATTATAAGAATCTGTAAGTAATAAGCGCTCAGGCACTAAGGGAGTATCTCGATCGTTGGACATTTTCTTTGACAAATACAAGACAAATAGTTTAGAATTCTTCTTCTTCTCTTTAAATAATGACTTCTTTCTATGTGCAAGACAATTTCGCCAATGTCAAGTAATTGGCCTACAGGCCGAGCAGTGTACGGTAATAATGATAACTGTACGGTATAAAAGATAAATCAAGTAAAAGTGGGGAAGCTCAACAAACGTCGACCATCTTGGATGACGGCCATTGAGCAACCCAAAATCGATCTCAAAGGTAACAATAGTTTAGAATTCAATATCCATTCGCGAAAGCTCGCGCACATGGAATGAACAAAAGTAATGTCACTTGTCACTGTATGAGTGTCATTCTTATAAAAGACAGGGTTGTCTAGAAACAGGTTGTTACTTAATGATTCAACCTGTATGTAATCAATTTGTGACTCACACATAGATTATTATCATCTATGAGGCTGGCATAGTTACTTTAGTGTACTTAAGCCTCTTTAAGCCTCTATAAATATTTCATGATTAAAAAAATAAATATATTATTTAAGACTAAATTTATTTCTGCTTTGTTTTTTCTTCAACCAAATTACCTCAAACTACAGATGGGATCTATATGGAGCACTGATCCTGAGACGACCACAACAACAAACTTGCCGGTTCGAGCGCCTATCGTTCACACTACTTCGAGACCTGTGGCTACGGATAAACCAAAGAACCAACATCTTACGGTTAACTATGTAAGTTTTTTCAGGTTTACATCAAGAACCTACGACAAGTAACGATAACCTTATGCTTTACATGAGTAGAGTACTTATAATTATATAAAAACTCACACACACTACACGTCACTCCATTTCCACTATGAACAGACCTTTAAGAACAGCGCAGATTTTAATAGGTGAAAAAAAAAACAATGATTTCAAGAAACCATTTCAAAGCTCACGCTTCCTTGAGCTTCTTGGAAAAACAAACCTTAAACCCACTCCCCCCTACACCCCTTGTTCACCCCAGTCTTAGGCCGGAACTCCACTGCACATCATCATCACATCCACTATGTGGGCAGCACGCTCACGGTATACACGGACTAACAATGGACCCCACATGGCGCACCAGTGGGTTTCATCGGAACACGGTACCTTATTTG
Organism: Aethes cnicana; assembly: GCA_963971205.1. Classification (NCBI taxonomy): domain Eukaryota; kingdom Metazoa; phylum Arthropoda; class Insecta; order Lepidoptera; family Tortricidae; genus Aethes; species Aethes cnicana. Next base: position 9,341,149 of record OZ020285.1, read on the forward strand.
CTTACCTAACGCAGTACCATATTTGAATTCTTCATGTTATTTTTCCCTTTAATTTATTATCTTTTTCAGGCTATAAAACTTAGGTTTGATATAAAAAAAAATGTTTTTAGGTAAGTAAATATTTTTGATGTGATAACTGTCGTCTGGTCTGAGTGGCGTGCCTTGGGGGAGGCCTATGTCCAACAGTGGACGTCCTTCGGCTGAAATGATGATGATGATGATGAACGTCTTAAAAATCGATGAACGCTGACTGCACGCACGAAAAAGAATGACTCATTGTCGCGTTTCGTCTGAGCCGAGCGTGCAAGCGAGAGCGTGGAACAAGAATAAAGAGGCACGATTGGCCTAAGCGTGACGTTATCACGTGAAATTATCGTCCGTAAACCGACTTTACAGGCAACCAATTTTTTTCTTTAATTTTCAGCTGCGCTTGATCGCACTAAACGATCCGTACACTGGCCGGATGATGACTCCGTCCAACAGATCCGGATATGATGCAATCAACTCCGAGTGCTATAGACAATCGCGAAGATACCATTCGCCAGGTTCTTTCCAGGCCTTCCTTAGTTATGAGTAAGAATTTATTATATGATTACTGATCGGTTCACGAAAGCTGGCACAATGGAATCGGCGAAAGTAATGTCACTTGTCACTGTGTGGATGTCATTCTTATAACTACACTACTACAGCCTATTTGCGTCCCACTGCTGGGCACAGGCCTCCTCTCATCACGAGAGGTTTTGGGCTATAGTCCCCACGCGGGCCCAATGCGGATTGGGGACTTCACACACATATTTGAATTACTTCGCAGATGCATGCAGTTGTCTCACGATGTTTTCCTTCACCGAAACGCTCAGTGGTGAATTCAAATTAAATTTCGCACTTAACTAAACTTAGAGGTGCGAGCCGGAATCCAACCCTCGACCCTCTGCATGAGAGGCGGTAGGTCGAACCACTAGTCACGGCTCTAATTCATTCTTATACTTAAAGGAGGCTAATTTATTTAATATTCTGTAAATTTGTGTATTTATATGACAGAGGGTTGTCTAAAAACACGGTTGTTTCAACCTGTTTGTAATCAATTTGTGACGCACACATAGTCAATATTATCATTCACTCATTGAATCCATGCGTTCCAGCTTTCGTGAATCGGTCTGTACCAAAGAAATGGTCCGCTAAAGTCATATGCAACACACCTTCCACCGTGACAGCTTATTTACGTCCCACATCTGCTGAGCAAAGGGTTAGAGTTACTAGAATTAAACTATACTCAAGTCTTTTTTTGCAGTCAAGAAGACAGCTTAAGAAATTTAGTCCGCGAGCCGTACAGACGTTTGCCGATAGCTGATTTGTTTGGACAACCGCTGTTCAATTCCTGGCATGACTTGTTGGATGGTTCGGGAGCCTTGGCGAATACAGCGAACATCTACAGTTTCAACAGGAGAAGCATATTCAATGATCCTACATGGTAATACTTATTCAAATCAATTAACATTTCTTACATAACAATGGTTTTTACGAACTCATGGCTTCTTGATTATGTCCTTTCAGGAAATTACAATCTATAATTTTATCTATTTATTTAAACTTATTGCACATTAGTAAAAAAAACGAATACAAAAGGCGAAAAGGCTTAATGCCATAAGGAATTATCTACCAGTCAAACCATTAGGATTTTTTTTGTCTGGTTCTGTCATTTACGAAATGAATTTGAACATACGCACATTACGTAGTCAGAGAATTCGCCCCCTTTATAGTAATTTTTAAAAATATCTAAAAGGGCTTTTGCATTAGTAGGCAGTGCAATATTTATTTACTAGCTTCTGCCTGCGACTCCGTCCGCGTGGAATTAGGCTATCGCGTTCCCGCGGGAACTATGCGTTTTCCCGGGACCCCAACTATCTCCATGCCAAATTTTATTTCAATCGGTCCAGCGGTTGTAGCGTGAAAAAGTAACAGACAGAAAGACAGATAGAGTTACTTTCGCATTAATAATATTACGTATGAATTCTGCATGTTTTTTTTTATATATTAACAAAAAAATATTACGGCAACAGAAATTATGTCGAAGTTAACGCATATCAACAAGCTGTGTATTGACAAATTCCACAAAATAATTCTGATATAACTCGATTTTTTAAAACCCAAAATACCCAACTGCATACAAACTTTTGATGTCACATTATACATATATTTTTGTAATCCGTTCATTAAACCCTTTATTTTGATAACCCGCTCAGGTTTGACAAAAAAAAATTAGAAACGTTTAAAATGCCTCCAAAAGTCAGCCATTTTGATTTTTGCAATTTTGATATACCCAGTGTCACTCTCACAATTAAGACGAATCTAACGACACCTCGCATGCTAAAATCCATCAAGCCATTACATACACTCATACATACATACATACACTCGAAAAACATAACCCTCCTTCTAGCGCAGTCGGGTAAAAATTGATGTACGAGTTCCCTACGTAGGCAGTACCTTGCGTTTTGGCTTTCCCCAGTATCACTGGCGCCTTTTCAAAGTAACCATCATGGTCATGAAATCTTTTTCCAGGCCTGAGAGGAGGATATGGCATGGTGCTAATTCATTTGCCAATGCGAAGAAGGCCAACTGCCGTGATTGGAGGAGCGAGAGCGCCAAAGACTTTGGTACAGCATCCTCTCTGGACTCCAATAGACTGCTGTCGCAGGAAATGTAAGATGTCATTTATTGTGTACTTAGTAGGTACACAGGCGTCGGCACGTAACTTGAGCGGTGGCCTTGGATGCGCAGAATTAAAAAATAAGTTCTCATCGGCAGAGGGGCGCGGGAGCGCTTTGTTGTATGCGCACGCTTATTGCCCCCCCCCCCCCCCCGCCGCCCCTCCTGAGTATGCGCATGTTTACAAACTGAAGTTCGGTGAACGATACCGCTCAAGTTTTAATTTGAATCAGTACTGATGATGGAATGGATAGCTCTTCATTATTTTTTAGGTACGGAAAAAAGACGTCCTTCCGCCAAACTGCACAATCGGTATCAAATAAACCGACCCAAGGCAATGGCAATTTTACTTATAACGAAATCGATACCTATCGAATGTAAACAGGTGTAATCACCTACAATTTGCATAACGATGAGCACATGGGAATTCTAAAATTTGTTGTAGCATCAACTTTTGGCTATATAACTGTAACATTTTAACAGCAGACTTCGCAAAATGCGAAGCAAAAGTTGTTTGTTGAAAATGATAATTGCGTTTTAATATGTCCTTGTCCACGTAGCAATCATTTGGACTTTTTTTTCCTTCCAAACCTTAATTGTCGACATAGTTAATTAAAATTGTTTTTTTCCCAAGTGGAAGTGAAATGTACAATTTGTTATTTTTTTATATTAATCATTTCAGATTTCCATGCGATAGCAAATTTATCGTTCTCTGCATAGAAGTATCGGCAGGCAATCAAAGACGACAGAGGCATACACAGTAAGTTCTTAGAATATTAATATATATAGTATTTTTTTGTGTACGTGAATAATAAATCCTTGAAATAAACAAAATTATATCGATACTTAATGAGAATAGTACATTTTGGTGCAAGACGTGTATCAAACGACATTTTTATTATACATTTGCGAAAGGTATAAAGTACTTAATAAACGAGCAGGTGAAGCTCAAAAAAACTTTACGCACTAGTGCATAAAAAACAACTTTACGCACGCTCACTAGCTGTCAGTGGCGTGCACAGAGATTTTAGACAGGGTAGACAACAAAATATAAAGTAATATTAGACTTCCCAAATAGGTACCTATGGAGCATATTTTCTCATCTTTCCGATTAATAATGTCGTACATACTTAAGTCAATCCAAAAAACCATGTACCTAAACAATGGAAACAGAATAATCAGTGAACCCCGGGGGCCAAGAATAGTATTAGTATTTCGTATTCAAACTCGGGTTATCTTGTACCTACACCGGCCTTATTCGATTAAAACTTGCTAAAAGAAAGTTTTGAAAATGCACCATTTTCAATGGTTCATAGACAGCACACATCCACTAAAAAATAATCGCAGTTTACAAAAATATTCATTGTAAAAAACTTTCCTGTTTATTAGTATCAATATTTTCAAAGCACAAGAACAAACCAAACAACATCATTTCAGCCGAAATATAATTTAATATCAAAAAAGATAAATAGAAAAACGTCAAATAATATTACAACAACAATACGTATACAAAATGCTTCAAGCGCTTCGAAAAGACATGTCTAAACTCCGCCGGTATGCTTGCGTGCGTTTGGTTCATACGCCTCTCGTTAGTTGGTGCTGTCGTCGTGCACACTGGCAATATGATGACGCACGCAAGAACGTTTTCGGACGGAAGACAGAATAGTGTCCGTCTTTCTCGTTGAAGGTGCGTAGCGGCGCTAGTGTATTGAATTGCGACTGTCTTCGGATGTAACTATCGAGTTCAGAACAGCTGGTACAAAGGATACGATGATGACCCGATAGATGGAGCTGTTTTGTAATTTAAGAATTTAAGTTAATGCGTAATGTACTGATATTTTATATGTAGATGAAACTATTAGGTATCATAATAAAGCAAATTAGATAACGTTGGGGTAGGGTAGACAGTGTCTTTTTGTCTGTATGGAGTGCACGCCACTGCTAGCTGTCAAAAAACAAAAAGTGCTCTATCGGAAATGACAAACTTTTCGCTCGCTAAACAGGTATCGAAATGTTTACTTTTTGAGCAATTGTATTTAAAAAGTTGTAGTGTAATTCACGCGAAACAACCGCTACTCCATTAACAGTCGTACATTATGTCGACAAATGTTTAAATTGGTCTGAGTGGCACGCCTTGGGGAGGCCTATGTCCAGCCAGTTGACGTCTTTTAATGATGATGATGATAATATGAAGCGGAGGTGGCCTAGTAGTTCGACCTACCGGCTCTCATGCAGAGATTCGGGAGTTGGATTCCGGCTCGCACCTCTGAAATTATATTTTCAATTTGCCACTGAACTTTTCGATGAAAGAAAACATCGTGAAGAAACCTGCACACATCTGCGAAGTAATTCAAGGATGTGTGTGTGAAGTCTCCAATTTGCACTGGGCCCGCGTGGGGAGTATAGTCCAAAACCCTCTCGTGATGAGAGGAGACCTGTGGCCATCAGTGGGCCGTAAATAGGCTGTTGTGGTGGTGGTGGTGGATGATAATTATGATGATGTTTAATTTTATCGATTGACGCACCACCCAACGCCCTACGCCCGGTTGAAGGCCTTAACGAAATTAGAACTTGCCGTCTTCTGCACAGAATAATACTACTTCAGCCTATTTGCGTCCCACTGCTGGGCACAGGCCACAGAACAGAGTGATAGTTAACTTAAAACTTGATCTTTTTCAGGACCAGAAACAGAAGGATATCAAGAAACCTAGGGTAAATTTAGAAATTCAGTATTAATAGGTTACAAATAAATCATTATAACTCTCGTTTATAATGTGCCCATTTTATGTAAAACGTGAATCAGGAACAAATACTCAAAATCAATCGTGCCATTAAATAGTGCTATAGCAATTTAAATAAAATGTAAACATAACAAAATACCTTATTTATTTGTTGAAATAAAATGTTACTGCATTTTGAGCTCTCATTCAAACTAAACTTTTATGTATCAAATAACGATCAAATGTTTAAGCAATCATTCGTGGTTTATAATATTTCCGTTCTTTGTAAATATTTTCCACTTGTGTATAATATACTAATTATTATCCTAGATTAGTATAATAAGTAACAATAAGTTTAATTCTGTGTGTTTTTGTATGGTACAACAATGCGTGTATGTAAATGTTTGATTTTGAATCCATGGCATTAAATCTTGAGGAGAGAAAGACAATGTTATGTTTGATAGTGATAATAATGATAGAGATAATTATAAAATATCGAGTAAGTATTAAATTTCACAACAGAATAGAAGTTTCAATATACACTCACAATTTCAATATACAATATAGGATTTTTCATATAAGTGACCCGTTTTCATTGCTTTTGAGTGTATATTTTTATATTTCTCGCAGTTGACAGATTGAGCTATGGGGGAATTATTATGCTTATGAATCATTGATAATAAGTAATATTATAATGATTAAAATTAAAACGTTTTAATTTGATGTCTTCGTGTAATTCGGATTGGAAAATATAATTGTAATGGGATTTTTCTTAACGTAATATTCTTATCCCTGATAATTTCCCCCAAAGGTTCATTTAATGTATAATATTCACATCACATTTAGAAACAAAGGGATCGCTACGAGAGGTGAGGTGAATACTTACTGAGCTACAATGAAGTACTTACGAAACAAGAACAGTAAATTTAAAATCCCGTTGTTATTACAATGACATTTTGCTGTGGGACTTCAACAACGCCTGGCTGTTGTAATACTAACATTGGAAAAAAATTAAGAACCAAGCATCGTCCCACCCAATCCATAAAGGTAAAACTACTAAAATACGTAATTTGAAATAAGAAGTATTAAGACGCTGACCAGAGCTAATGACCTTGAGCAATCGAGGCAGGCAACTGTCTCAGCGGACAAAGTCTATTTGCATTGGAGGGAGCGAGAAGACCGACCGCGGCACGTGGGCGACGTAGAAAATCAGAAAAATGAAGATTAAAAAAAAACCCACAACGCATGAAAAATATAAATTTGCAAATTTTTTGGTATGAGTATGACGGAATAGATTAAAGACGTAACGTTTTTTTATCATAGAACCGATTTCATGAAATCCTTTTTACGAAATAACTACACTCAGCAGCAATCAAAGCGGGTCACTTTATATAGGAATTTCCAAACAAAGTGACCCGTTTTCATTGCGGTTGACTGTAGTTTCTTAAGTATATAGTGAATATTAACATATATTTTACTCACCTTACAAAATCAAATAGTTTTCGTTTCAATACTGTTTAAATTAAGTCAAATTAGGTCTTGTCAGCACCTTAATTAAAAAATATCTAGCTTAATTAACGACGGGTTCCCATTAAATCTACAAAAGCCTCGTTTGACGACGGATTGTTATAATTTGACAGATTCTTTAGTTAGCAAATGTCAAATTTTAACTAAGTACGAGTATTCGTAGCCAAAATTCGACGCTTTGTTGATGTAGGAACCAAACCTTAAGTCTACTTTTAAGGTAATGTTAAGAGTTTTTCCTATTTATACATAGATAGTTATACCTATATTAAAATAATAAAATTCGTCTATGAATGGTGCCATAAAGTGTGTAAGTATTTTTACCTTGAATAATTGTAATCAATAAAAATATTAAATTACAGAACTTACATTTGTACATTGTGTAATTTTATTTCACTGTTCCCAATTAACTTTGCTGCAGCATTAAGTAATGGAATAGTTTTTTTTACCGTTATTGAAAACTAGCTTCTGCCAGCGACTTCGCTCGTGTGGAATTCAGTTACCGCTTTTCCGCGGGATCTTATGCATTTTTCCGGGGATATGGATTGTGTAATGTGTCAGGATTTACTTCAAAGCGACTGTTGACTTGAAGCCGTGGTGTCCGAGTGGTTCGACCTACCGCCTCTCATGCAGAGGGTCGGGGGTTCGATTCCAGCTCCCACCTCTAAGTTTACTTACGTGCGAAATTCAATTTGAATTTACCTAGACCTAGACTGTTGACTTTAATTACTACTACTACTACTACTACTACTACAGCCTATTTGAGTCCCACTGCTGGGCACGGGCCTCCCCTCGTCATGAGAGGGTTTGGGCTATAGTCCCCACGCGGGCCCAGTGCGGATCGGGGACTTCACACGCATCTTTAAATTACTTCGCAGATGTGTGCAGATTTCCGTGGTGGCCGAGTGGTTCGACCTACCGCCTCTCATGCAGAGGGTCGGGGGTTCGATTCCAGCTCGCACCTCAAGTTTACTTACGTGCGAAATTCAATTTGAATTTACCACTGAGATTTTCGATGAAGGAAAACATCGTGAGGAAACCTGCACGCATCTGCGAAGTATTTCAAAGATGTGTGTGAAGTCCCCAATCCGCACTGGGCTCGCGTGGGGACTATAGCCCAAATACTCTGTGGCAGGGGACGCAAATAGTAGTAGTAGACTGTTGACTTTATAATTACTACTACTACTACAGTCTATTTGCGTTCCACTGCTGGGCACAGGCCTCCCCTCGTCATGAGAGGGTTTGGGTTATAGTCCCCACGCGGGCCCAGTGCGGATTGGGGACTTCACACACATCTTTAAATTACTTCGCATATGTGTGCAGGTTTCTAAATTTTAATTGAATTCGTAGTAATTATCCAAAATACTAGTGAAACGATATTTCAGCTCTGATGCCCTATTCCCTCGTCAGAACTAGCCGAGCTCATTTGCAATAAGAGGTCGCAATGACTCTCGACGAGTATAAAGGCAACTTGGCCGCCGCCGAATGAATTTAGGGATAATACGCAGTCCTTAGTATTTTTTACCGAGTACTTACTTCTGTATATAAAATTGTCATGTTAAAATAATCATGTAACAAACAGATGACACCATGTCTCTAAATTCACATAAGTGTTTTCTCAGTCAGCATCAATGTGTATTTTTCCTAATACTGTTTATTTTATCGTAAGCACTGCTATAATATTCAGATATCAAATTAATTCATCAAAATGGTCATATGACTTCGGGGAATTATTGAATCTTCCAATTCTACCAAGGGAAGAACGGATGGTAGGCAATTTTACATGTAAGCCCAACATATGTGCACTTGAAGTCTGGTTTCTAAAGTGTTTGCAATAATAAGATTTTTTTAAGAACAGGTAGTCAGTCAAGATATGAAAATATTTCAAAGTATTTCAGTACCAAGTATTTTCACTCGGCTGAAGTACTAGCAACTGTGCAATCAAGCCAGCCCGGACGATAACTAGGACATGCATGAGCGCAGGCGCCTAAATGTTCCTAAGTCGCTCGAACTTCGCGAACGAGCCGCTGAGTTATTTGGTTACAAATCAACTTATTAACCCGACTGCCAGTCGGGTTAGTTCATCAGATTTGGTTCAGCATGGAATTAGATATCGTTTATCCATAATCCATACCTAATATTATAAATGTGAAAGTAACTCTGTCTGTCTGTCTGCCTGTCTGTCTGTCTGTCTGCTACCTCTTCACGCTTCAACCGCTGGACCGATTTATATGGAATTTGGCATGTACCTAGATAGTTGGAGTCCCGGGAAAGGACATAGGCTACATGTATCGCGGAAAAACGTATAGTTCTCGCGGTAACGCGATAACCGAATTCCACGCGGACAGAAGCTAGTAATATTATAAATGCTAAAGTAACTATGTCTGTCTGTTCGTTGAAAAACGCGTGAAGTCGTGGGCAAAAGCTACTGAAGCGCTAAACGATACCTCACAACAACAGCCTATTTAGATGTTAGCATTTATATATTATGTATGTATTTCTCTATATAAGTATTTATATCGTTGTCTAGCACCCATATTACAAGCTTTGCTTAGTTTGGGGCTAGGTCAATATGTGTGAAATGTCCCAAGATATTTATATTATTTATTATTTATTTATTTACGTCCCACTCACTGCTGTGCACAGGCATCCTCCCATCAGCTTTGGGCTATAGCCACCACGCGGGCCCAGTGCGGATTGGGGACTTCACAATCATCCTTGAACTTCGCAGAGGCGTGCACGTTTCCTCGCGATATTTTCCTTCACCAAAAAGCTCTGTGGTAAATAAGTAAAAAATGACTTTCGTATATTATAAGTAAACTGAAAGGTGCGAGCCGGATTCAAACCCACGACCCACTGCATGCAAGGCGGAGGTCGAACCAGCCACCACCGCTTTAGCTTCATTCTTAAACTATAACGTGTAAATTGCGAAAATAATTTTATTTTGCTCTATTTATTTTTATTTTATTTATCAGAATGTACTTATTATTTATATTACTTATGTAAAAAAAAAACTCCAATTGATATTTATTCGTATCAGCGAATATTCGAAACCCAATACGGATAAAGCAAAATCAACATTCAACGCTCCTCTACCAGTGGTATTAATTCTCCAAACTTTTATACAAACCACAGAGCATTGGGCCGGCGTCCTGTTTACACGGCTCTATAAAGTTAAAACTTTGTATTGTTATTTTGCATTCAACAAAAACGCTTTTTGTGGCAGCGCGACGACAAAGCGCGAGACTGCTCTGTGGGGAAATTTAATATCCCACAGTGTCGGAAAAATGGTCTTGCAGCTATTAGGTACATGTTACGAGGGTTCGCCTTATAAATGCGTGGTGTTGTTAGCTTCCTTGTCTCATTACAATTAGTGATAACATTCTTGGGAGACATGGAGAGTGTGTAACTACATGATATATTATTTTTATGTTACACCATCTAGTTAATCAAGCTCTAGAGGGAACTGAAACTCATGAGGAGTCGAGTACTTGAGTTTTTACGAATCTTTTTACACAGCTTTGAGTTAAACTTGATATACCTAAGTATAAGCTTTTCTTCCTCTGTCGTTACACTCTTAGAAGAGTGGTGAGGTGGATATTACTTATCGAGCTTGATTTACCAATTATCGATAACTAATAACTCTCCTACTGGTACTAGTCTGGTACACTCACGCATTGATTTGTGATATTGGACTGACTTGGTAAGAATAGATAACATATAGTCCACATTACTGAGTAACATAATTTATACGCCAATAATAATAGTAATAGCTAAAAACCAGTGTCACTCTCACAATCAAGACAAATCTAACGACACCTCTCATGTTAAAATCCATCAAGCTGTTTATCAAGCTACAGAGCGTGATAACGAAATATACATACTATACTCGAAAAACTTTTGGCGCAGTCGGGTTAAAATAAACGTCAGGTGATGTCTACAATACGAGACCTACTGTACAAGTGCAATATCCTAAATGGCCCTCAATATTGCTAAGCTTTCTTAAAAACTCGGAAAGTAAGTCGATTCAAATATTGCAAATCCTGCAATCAATATCGGCAATATCTACATCGGTATTGGGGCGCATTAGCCACGCTTTAAGACTTGGCTGCTATCCAGCCACCAATCTTGGAGCAATACACTTAGGTGCATTACCGGCTAACTTAGTCTTGGTAGGTGTCATATTGAATTAAACTAAAGTTTAGTTTAAGTACATGAATGTGTTTAAGTGTGCGTGAATTGGATTGTGATGGGATTTCCATGCGTGATAGAATCAGAAATGAGGACATCCGCAGTAGAACTAGGGTCACCGACATAGCCCGAAGAATTGCGAGCCAAGTGACAGTGGGAAATTGCTCGCAGGACTGATGGCCGATGGGGCCGGAAAGTTCTCGAGTGGCGTCCACGAACCGGGAGGCGAGCTGTCGGTAGACCTGCAACAAGATGGAGCGACGACCTCGTGAAGGTTGCGGGAAACCGGTGCAATCAAGTAGCTCAGGACCGATCTGAGTGGCGAGCCTTAGGGGAGGCTGAAATGACGATGATGATGATGATGATGACATGAATGTGTAATGTTGTTAGCACACTTGTAAATCAAAATGATTGGCTTACAGTGTATCTTAATGATATTGTCCTTTATTAATAATTGTTTTAGTCCCAGAGCCCAAGAGAGGATTTGCGGCGTGACTTGAGCGCGTCAGATAAAGTAGTAGTAGTAGTAGTAGTGAATAGGCACTTATCTATAAAGGAAACTGTACAATTTTATTAAAACTTTAATCAAAACTCGAAGAAATCAGAAGGTTCTAAAGTTAGGACCAATATATATATATGTCAATTTCAAAGGGCTGTCGGCTCCGATAAATGGACGCCCCATTAGCGAGGGTGGGCAAGTTTCGGGGGCGTAACTAAATGGGGCATTTCGGGTCTAGACTTCACTTCGATAGTTGCCATCAATTCTGCCTAATACCAAACTCGAACTTGGGCTGTAAGAAATAAATTGAAATATGTAGCGGGTAGACTAAGTAAAAACACGTTTACAATTAAATATTCTTATTAGAAAAAACAAAATTTTCGCTTCCTACCATAGATACTAAAAAAAAAGAAAGTCTCATCACACTGACAAGCGCGCGGGCGCGCGGATTTGTCGGGCGCGGCGAGAGCGTGGCGCGTAATTCCTGTCAGAGCCTGCAGATGGCGCTATAAATATTTATTTGCAAAATTATACCTATACACCACTATATACCCCACATACCTACTACTGCAGGTAGGTAAGTAGTAGGTAAATACTCGTATGTCATCTATAAAGTTTGCTCAACAGGATAACAGGTGGCACATTTTCCATAGGTATGCGTCGGTAGGTTTGCGTTGGGTTATAAGGCCAAAAAGTTTTTTAATATAACGAGCGGGTACAATTTGAGTTTGTGCTAACTCGCGAGTTATAAAGGATGACTCATATGCGGGGAAAGTAGACCTAGATTTTAATATTAAATATGAGTTAAACATGTGCTTCCCGTTTTTCGCAATAGGTAAAACATAGGTACCTACTTACCAACGTTATTTTTTTACAAATAACCTTAACGTTTTGTAAATGTATCTTTTACCTACCGTACCTAAGATGTTGTTAAAAAAAATATGATGAAACAAACAAGGTAGGTAAGTATATAGTAAGTGTATATGTTGTAGGTAGCTAGGTACCCTACTTTAAGTTTATCCCATATACATATATAATTACGAATGAAACAATATAAAAAAAAACAGTGACGTAAAGTAGAAATGTCAGAATGACAGTTGCGCTATGAAGACCGAGCCGCGAGCATTGTATTGTGAACCGCTAATTTCTTTTTATTAATACAGTCCATTAAACCTATATTTTTATGTGTTATTGTGACCGAACACCTATTGTTAATTATAATTTCCAATAAGTGATCGTTTTTAAAGCACCTAGACGAAACATGTCGAATTGAAAAAAACAGATTTCACTACTCAATGTACAAATAGGTAAGTAAGTACAACTTATTAAACGTGACATGGAACTTTGGCAACGAAGCGATTCATCCGACGAATGACAGGCGCCAATCCAATTATATGCAAAATGAAATCTTTGTGCGAATAAATTATTACACATAGCACGGTAGAATGACAATGGCGCGAAGAATTAGCAATAATAGACTCTGCGTCAACGGTATAAGTGATTTGCCGCGCGCTTTTAAGTTCCGTGATTCCGTCCTGCTGTAATACGCCTACAAAGCAGTGTTGGCATTGTCAGTTGTAATTAATTTGTGTCATTTAAGTTGTTCATCCGAAGTTGGCTGTACTTCTTGGAGAACAGCAACAGCATTTGCCGTTTATTAATTTTCAAAGTTTTGTAAAAAATAAATATCTAACTAGGTACTTAAAAAAAGTAAAAATCAATTACTTGAAAATGTTTGCAGACCCATCACTTTTGGCTACACCTATATGGCTTCTTATGTTATTATCTTTTAAAGTTGGTGATAGCCTGAACAAGGTTTTGCAAATTGCATTAATAAGATAATATCAAGGGTTCCCTGCTCAAACCCAATAAGTCGAGATATTTTGTTTTACAATTGTGAACTTTCTATGTTCTATGAGGAACCCTCGATATTTCATGATTTTCTATATCTATAATTTGTTTTTTTTTTAATCCCCTGTACAAGTTGGTAAATTCTTTTAACTGAAAGATAAAGATTAAAAAAAACATTTATTCAAGTAGGATTTTACACTCAGTTTTTGCATCGTCATTATGTACAATTTGATGTAGTTATCACTAAAAACATACCGTTATCCGCTGCAAGCTTCGTCATTGATTTAGGTACCCTACATCTTACTATCAGAAGAGAGCTAATAATATCAACCTGTATTAAATCAGTAAAGATTATTAATTATTCATTTGTTTCCCAATACAGATCAAGCCGATATTTTGCCAAAAACATCCCGATTTTTTACCCACCATAAATGTAGATACGAGTACTAAAGAAAAATACAATTGACTTTCCCTAAAAGCATCTGCAGATTTGGTCGGGGATCGATGACGGCTCGTTTATCAACACGCGGCACTGAGCGATGCCCTAATATCCGCCGTGGAATGGTGCAGCCCGAAGGATGCACTGCCGACATTTGGAGGTGTCAAATGATACCCATCGACTACGTGAGTCCTGTGAATTTAGTTTACTTGTCATTTTGCGAAATTTAAGTGGCTGTGGGCGAGGCGCGTTACTACGATGGCCGATTGGGACAGACAGTTCTCGCATGACGTCTTCATACCAGGAGCACAGAGTATTTAATAGTACTACCTACAGAATGGCCACGGAATCACCCGCCTGAATCTAGCCGGCGCACAACTCGCGCCCAACTCGCCCTTACCGTTATTTGTTTCATCCGGAGATGAGTGAATCATTGGCCCGCGTACTGGTACACACACATTTACAAGTGTACAGACATCCTCGCACGCACACAGATGTCCTCGTACGCAAAAATCGTGTTCGAAATCGTGCTTTTATAGGCCGTGTCCGCCGTGTGCCAGGACTCTAGGAGACGAGCCGTCGGTGCCTAGGCTGAACTGGAGAAGGTTGCAATTATACAGTGGATGGGAGGGGCCGAAGATCGGTCTGAGTGGCGCGGCTTATGTCTATGTCCACCAGTTTCCCCAGCCTATGTCCAGCCAGTGGACGTCTTTTGGCTGATATGATGATGATGACGTCAACCCGACTTTTACATATTAGTGTAATTAAATGAAATTAGGAACATGACTACTTAAAAACAATTTTTGGTAGTAAGTAGGTACTCTCGGGTTTGATTGTTCTTTGGTCTTTTATTTTAGGGCCTACCTAAAAATACCTAATATCTACAATAATTCCTCAACTTATATCAATGTTATCATAACTTTATCAGATTTTGAAAACTATCGGCTCTTTTCTCATGTCTTTGTCGTCAATGATTGGGCGGATTTTCAATTGAGAGTTTATTCTTAGAGTGAGGAGGTCTATTTTAATTAGCCTTATTTATGAGCTAGGGTAAGGTCCCGTTGCCTTTTACTCTACTTTATTTTTAAACAGTTTACTACTATGCCATTGTTATCAAAATGAACCTCCGGAGGAGGCGAGTTGTAAATTAAGAAGGTGTTGTAAGTCGCGCCTGTTTTTGGCGGAGTGCCCGCGCTAAACATGATAAAAATGGTTTAGTGCATGAACCATTTTAAATGGAAATAGCGTACATTCTTGTGTTTTAGAAAAACAATGTTACGAGTAGTCTGCCTATTTTTCAATTCCACCACAACAACCTATTTGCGTCCCACTGCTGGGAAAATAAAAAATAAATGAAAATGTTGTGTTTGCTAAATATTTCTACACAAAATTATGATAAAACTATGTTATTCCCAGGATCTCAAACTATCTCCATACCAAATTTCATCCAAATCGGTACAGTCGTTGCGACGTGAAGGAAGCTTAGGACAAACAAACAAACACACTTTCACATTTATAATATTGGTATGGATAAAAGATGGGATATTAAAAAAAAATACCACCTGCCTTAACAGAAAGAGTGCAATCGACTCTACTCTGTAAAGACAACTAACTGTAAAGACAGTTTGTTCAGACCTAAAAGCCTAAAACCCAACAGGTTTTTCAGACCTAAAAGTCTAAAATCTAAGAGGTTTTCGTTTTCATATTCTCTAAGTGTATGGGTTAGTACCCGTTTACGCGGCGTCATTATAATTGCCGTCATTTTAAGCCCACAAAAGAAACAGCGAGGCTTCTAGAAGCGGTAACAAATTACTACATTTGCCCGGCCACCGCTACTATTTTTTCAAGGGTCTCTGTCCTTTTGTCTTCCCAGAAACGTTTTGTTCACGTGTTACCAAAACACAATGCAAACAGAATTGCGTGTTCTAGGGACTGAGGCAACCAGTACATACGATAAAAAGTATATTATAATTATTATAGTAATTAGTTGATAGCCGTGGTGGCGTAGTGGTTCGACCTACCGCCTCTCGTGCAGACGATCGGGGGTTCGATTCCGACTCGCACCTCTAAGTTTACTTATGTGCGAAATTCAATTTGGATTTACCACTGAGCTTTTCGGTGAAGGAAAACATCGTGAGGAAACCTGCACGGATCTGCGTAGTAAATCAAAGATGTGTGTGAAGTCCCCAATCCGTACTGGGCCCGCGTGGGGACTATAGCCCAAACCCTCTCGTGATGAGAGGAGGCCTGTGCCCAGCAGTGGGACGCGATTAGGCTGTAGTAGTAGTAGTAATTATAGTAATTTGGTGCATAAAATAAAAGATTGAACTTGTGATGTAGAAAGTTTTACTATAAATACCTACCATGAATAATCAACAAAGGGCAAAATCGAACAATTCTCCAAACTCTGAGAATCCTTCATGCAAACATCAATTTTGTTACAAAGTTAGCAACAAATTATTTCATTACAACAACATTTAGTAGAATCATAAAGTACCTAAGTATTAACAGTATCTTTCAAATAACTTTACAAAGTTATCTAAACTCTGTTCACACAAAGCGAAATTTACACTTAAAAGGAACTTTACCGATTCATTGATATGAATGTTTTTTTTAGTTTGAAAGTTAACGTACAAAACCATTTTTATTGAGAAAAAGGCAAATTATTTCACAAATCCCGTAAAAAGGAGGTTTGAAAACAGAATACATTGCGGTATTTGCGGAATCGTCTGTAATAAATTTTTCTCAAACATGCTCGGAAATGTTCGTATTACTTTCAAAAAAAGAAGACGCGAGGCTGTCCATTGCCGGCCTTGGCCAGCAAAAACATTATTGTCGTGTGTGTTTTTTTTTAATTTGCTTGCTATTCGAGACACCTCTAGAAACTGACAAATCCATGGAGGTAACAAGTACAACTTCCATGGCCAAATCATCCACGATCATGGAAGTAGTAAATACTGATGTGGGGTAAGTGCGCCTAAATTTATTTCGCCCCTATGCCTTGTAAACAGCCAACTACTAGTTGAGTAATATTTATAGGTTTCAATATATTTGTGTTAGGCGCACTTACCCCACCCTGGCGCACTTGCCCCGAAACTGACAAATCCATGGAGGTAATAAGTACAACTTCCATGGCCAAATCATCCACGATCATGGAAGTAGTAAATACTGATGTGGGGTAAGTGCGCCTAAATTTATTTCGCCCCTATGCCTTGTAAACAGCCAACTACTAGTTGAGTAATATTTATTGGTTTCGATATATTTATGTTAGGCGCACTTACCCAATCCTGGCGCACTTGCCCCGACTGACCTTACGTATTTCCTCCCTGTTTGAGAAAAGCATTATATATACCTCGGCCGCAATTGCGATTGCCGGACTCGTACTAATAGAAGGCTTCGCTTCGCTCAGCCTTCTAACTGACTCGTCCGGCAATGCGCTACTTGGCGGCCTCTGCAATAATGTACTATTGAGCACTATATCGGAATTCAATATGCAAATGGCCACTCCGTATCACAGGGGGAGAATAAAAAGAAAGAAGGAACAAAAAATATGATAATCAAATGTTCTGAACTCGATGCTATATCAAATGCTGGGGAATCTTGCGGTGGTCGACCGAGAAAATATCGGTTTCCTGTATTTGTTATTCATTGATTGTACTTTTTTTATTAAAACAATTCCGTTTCGAGATTGCTATTTATCGGAGAGTTTTTGGGGTTTGATTAAAAAGGAAGGGTTCTTCAGTTTATTAATTTATATTCATGTCCATTGCAGAGAAAATAATTTGTGAGTTTTATGATTTAACTTGATGTCCAAAGTTAATGTACCAAACCAATACAAAACCAACGCCTGTCATATTGACTTATGATGACACAAAATGTTCATGTTTTAAGTAACCTACCTTACTTGGCAAAGTGCCTTGTAGCAGACGCCATTTGAAAAAAAAAGTAACCTACATATAAATGCATTAACTCTACTACCCTTCAACTTGACAAAATTTTATCAAAAACCTTTATTTTATTTTGTTTTTAAAGTTTAGACAGAGTACGTTACAAACCTTGGCTATTACATGGGCAGGTATATTTGATTTCGCTAGAAAAGCCGTTTGATGAGAGACATTTAAACTAAAAGTGTAAGAGTATCAGTCAAAGTGGACAGATCATTAAGGCTGGACCGCGTACAAACGACGCCGGGGTGAAAACACATGGCTTATAAAATGCTGCGTTATTTAGTGATCTTATTTAGGTATCGACTTGGTAGTCGATACCTTAATAAGATCACTAAATAGCGCAGCATTTTATAAGCCCCCAACACGCGGTAATCTGTCGTGGTGGTCGACAGATTATCGCGTGTTGGGTAAGGCAGTGGGACGCAAGTTCCGGGATTTTTGAGAATTTCTTGAATTCCCTTGATTTCTACCCAAAGTCCCTTTCCAGCCTGGGTCCCTCTCAGGTATAAGTTTCTGAGATTTTTACGGGATTTTCCGGGATAATTGGTAGCCTATGTTTTACTCCAGGTTACAAACTACCTGTTTACCAAATTTCATGCAAATTGGTCAAGCCGTTATAGCTTGATTGAATAACAAACATCCAAACACACAAACATTCAGCTTTATATTATTACTAGCTTCTGCCCGCGACTTCGTCCGCGTGGAATTCGGTTATAGCGTTCCCGCGGGAATTGAGCGTAAACTATAACAAATTATATACGAAAACCTTTCTCTTGAAACATTCTATCTATTAAAAAAACCGCATCAAAATCCGTTTCGTAGTTTTAAAGATTTAAGCATACATAGGGATATAGGGACAGAGAAAGCGACTTTGTTTTATACTATGTAGTGATTAAGAAGATAGAGAAACCTAAAGTCAATGAACTCATCTCAGTGTTACGAGTATAATAATTATTAAATACAAATATTTATTTTACAACGCTAGAAAATCATCCAAGGCAAACAAAAGGAGTATTCTCTCAATACTCTAGAGAGAATACTTTTACGTTGTCTTTGAACTACTCGCATACATGAGAGAATAAATAAATCGGATTTCCATGATACGTGATATCAGATACGAACAAAATCATATTACTTTAAAATTTACCTAAAAGATAGGTAATATTATACAGAGGCAAGCATCAGCTGAACTGTGATGGCGTTGTCGTTGGATGGTATTAGAATTGTAAAGCACCTCGGAAACTAGCATTTGGACCACCACCAGCACCATTAGTTACTCATCACGAGTCACGACACGGTTTGGGCTATAGTCTCTACACGAACTCACTACGGATTGGGGATTCATGATGTTTTTCTTCACCGAAAAGCTCAGTAGTAAATTCAAATTGAATTTCGCACAATGAGTAAAGGCATAGGTGAGAGCCGTGTATGTAACGTGGCTTTCACACACATCTTTTAAATTTTACTACGCAGATATGCATCTTCTCGCAGTGACTTCTTCTACTTACCGGTAGATTTCAGTAAAATTTCGCACTTAAATAATTCAGAGGTGTGACTCGAGATTTAAACTCAAACTCCTGCATGAGAGTCGGTAGGTCAAACCACGGGCTACCACGGCTTACAGACATTTCAACGTTCAAACGTTTAATATTAAATTCACTATCGTATTTTCGAATGGCGCCATTTTAACACCCGAAATGGCGCTGCTAAATGAGACAGAAGGGTTGGTCCCTCGTAATTCCGTTGCTAATGTTAACACTATTGAACAAGTAATTACAGGCCGATATCGGACCATTCACCGGCTTTCACGTTAGGGATAAGGATCATGGATTTTCGATTTTCAATTCGTTAATTTTGGAGCTTATTTTAATACGCGTTATAATATAATAGGAACCGGTGGCTGCTTTATTTTTTACTAGCTGTTGCCCGCGACTTCGTACGCGCGTAAACATTAAAATGTAAAAATCCCATTTTTTCCTGTCTCCAGGGGATTTTTGGGAATTCCTCTCAAAGTGCTCCCCTACACTCCTCAAGGAACCTACATGCCAAATTTCAGTTATCTACAGGTGGTTTGGCCTGTGCGTTGATACATCAGTCAATCATTTGCCATTTAGGCTGGGCGCATACCTACCTACGTTAGGTTTCCGATTGCAGTTTTCATATTAGGAATTCAGATTTGGAAACCGAAAGGCGCACTTTTTATACAAAAGGTTCAACATGGCGCACACGTTCTGACTTTTTCCGTATCTACGGAAAAATAACCTAATGACGTCACTCATTCGATTCGGAAGGCTGGGCGCAAACTTTAGGTTTCCGAATGCGGTTTTCAGATTAGGAATTCAGATTCGGAAACCGAAAGGCACTCTTTTCATACAAAATATTCAACATGGCGCACAAGTTCTAACTTTTTCTGTAAAAAAAACTTCTGAAAAAAAAAACCTAATGACGTCACCCATTCGGTTCGGAAAGTCTGCCGCGCGTAAGGTTCGGAGGGACGGAAAAAATCTAATGAAGCCACTCCGAACGCACCGTTTTCCCATACATTTTGTTTGAACCACCGCGCATGTTCGGAAATTTTCATATCAGGAGAGTTCGAATCGCGTCAACGATGTTCAGTGTAGACGTGTATTTTTCTGATAACGGTTTGTTCTACACGTTTGCATCAATTCGTCGTCGTCGTCCAAAACGCATTTCTACGAAAGCGGACCTCTACGCACTGGCGGCAAGAAACCTAAGGCTGTTTTCACACCTCCGCCGCGGATTCGAAACAACGGTACCGCTGAACATTAATTGCCATCGTTTGTCCTTATACACATCTTTCACGCCGTTCACATATCCGCCGCGGAACTGAAATAGCGGTTTGAACGCGGAGATGTGAGCGGCGCCAAGGATTTGTATAATGGACAAACGATCGCAAATGTTCAGCGGTACCGCTGTTTCGAATCCGCGGCAGAGGAGCGAAAGTTTATTCTTATTTAGAACCATTAAAAAAGCAAAAGCCATCAATTCGTCGTCGTCGTCCAAAGCTGGGCGCATACGTTAGGTTTCCGAATGCGGTTTTTAGATTAGAAATTCAGATTTGGAAACCGAACGGCACTCTTTTCATACAAATTGTTCAACATGACGATCATGTTCTGACTTTTTCCGTATGAAAAAAAAACTTAATGACGTCACCCATTCGGTTCGAAAAGTCTGCCACGCGTGACGGGTTTCCACGGCTGCGTTCCGAATCACGCTCAAAGCGCTCACAGCACCTTGCATCCTTCTTTCTCTTTTAAGTCTGCTCCAAGAGGAAAAAGGATGCAAGGAGCTGTGAGCGCTCTGAGCGCGATTCGGTACGCAGCCCATGAAACCGGACTTCTACGTTCTGACGGGAACAAACCGAATGAAATAAACCGAACACCTGCGCTAGGCGTTCGGAATTCCGAGTCACAATCCCTAATGTGAAAACCGCATTCGGAAACCTGACGTATGCGCCCAGTCTAACGCGCCCTTCCCATACATTTCGTTTGAACCACCGCACACGTTGGACGGAAATTTTCATATCAGAAGGGTCCGAATCACGCCAACGCTTTTTAGTGTAAACGTGTATTTTTCACTAACGGTCTGTTCTACACGTTTGCAAAATGTGTGGACCCGAAAATTTATGCCAATATATTTTATTTATTCTTATTTAGAACCACTAATTCGTCATCGTCGTCCGAAACGCGTTACCACGAAAGCGGACCTCTACGTACTGGCGGAAAAAAAAACCAATGTAAAAAACCGAACCTCTACGCTAGGCGTTCGGAATTCATAGTCAAAATTCCTAATCTGAAAACCGCATTCAGAAACCTAACATATGCGCCCAGCCTTATATCATACATAAACTACAACATACTACATACTTAGTATAAAACAAAGTCGCTTCCTGCTGTCTGTCCCTATGTATGCTTAGATCTTTAAAAATACGCAACGGATTTTAATGCGGTCTTTTATTAGATAGAGTGATTCAAGAGAAAGGTTTTAGTATATAATTTGTTATAGTTTAACGTTCAATTCCCACGGGAACGCTATAACCGAATTCCACGCGGACGAAGTCACGGGCAGAAACTGCTAGGTTCATAATAAAACAACAACTTTGACGTAATATTAAGACGCGTTTCAGAAACCTGCTTAGAGGTTTATATGAAACGCATTCATTCAATATGGCGAGGTTTGCCAAATTCCCGGTCAGGCTTTAGACGTACTCTTATTTTTGATTTATTCTTGATTCTGAACAATGCCTGGTTGAAATTGTGAAGTTCACTATACGATATAGCTTATCGGATAGGCTGTCGGTGATTGATTGAAGTCGGTTTTTTCAGCTGCATTGTCCAAACATGGATACAACGGGACGAAAATGTCAATGTAGTCTTTGAAACTGATGCCAAAATTGTGCCAAAATCATAAGTACACGTGCTAACATATTTTAAGGAACACCCTCATTTTTTCATGGATCCCATCATCAACAAAACTCAACCAAATTCAAAAGACCACCTTGGAAGTACCACCTTTCGAATAAAAAAAGAATCATCGAAATCGGTTAATAATTAACGAAATGGTCATACATAAAAAAAACAGTCAAATGCAGGTCAGACTCGCATATGTAAGCTTCCGTACCACTGGGCGATATTTTAGAACTATTTATAGGTAAACAGACTATCTGTAGGTACCTACGCACTACACTTTTTCAATAATTATGTAGTTCCAGTCATTAGTTACTATATACTTCCATGTAAGCAATGCATATAAGTATAACACGATGATTGTTAACAATACATGGTGAAATGGTGAAATATTAATAATCCTTTTTTTTTTATTGTGCTGGCCACGGCTGGTACTGGCCAGTATGCCCGACACGGGACAAATAAGTTTCTATAAAAGAAAGCATAAAACCTCTTTTTGTACTCGTCAATTGAAATATGTGTATTAAGATTTCATAGAGAATACTGCAATGTCACTCTTTTCATCGTTAAATAGTCATACTTCCGAAACAACCGAAATAAGTTATTTCGATTCGCTCTAGACGATCGAAATACTTTTTCACGTTTCGGCATGGCCATCTAGATGCACGTCGTGACCAACTAGATTACAGGCCCTACCACGAAGAGCAAAATTCAAACGACATTTATTTTTCTTATATACTCGTACTAATGAGTTAAATTATTAATTTTAATGGACTCGTACAAAAAGTATTGTTCACAATAGTGCCATAATCAAGCTTTTCAATCTCGTACCTTACTTAGGCCACTCCACTTAGGACACTCCAGCAAGCTTCGTGGCCTAAACACGGTACTCGACTGAAAAGCTCTCTATTATGTCACGATTGCGAAAAATACTATTCCTGACTGTGGATCTGAGGAAATTAAAATGTACTGCTACAACAACATTCGAAATTTGAATAGAGGTACGATTTGCATTCTATTTTTCAAAATCAGTACAAATACATGCCTTATTTCATTACTACAGACATCGAGCGTGTTGGCTTAGTGGCAAATGTTGTGGAAACTTGATCCAGAGTCCGCGGATCGATCCCGGTTATTCCTATCAGACTTTTTTATTTTTTGTTGCTTTTTTTATATATTTTCCTTTGATTTGATTGTTTTAGAGTCAAACGATTATATTTTAGAAAACGATTAATATTGTTTTTATAATACTTTGAGGTTTGAGACGTTCCGGTCATACATCATAAGTATCTATCTACATCATAGCGCCCGCCATCTGTGGTGAGAAATCAATTTTGGTAAAACTTTCATACCTTATTACTTAAATTGTGTAACGAATATCCAAAAAATCTGTAAACTGTTTTGAGAATACTTTATACAGTATCCAATTCTTAAAGTAATACAACAAAATAATGAATAGTGTCGCTAGTAAGAGCATTTTGGTACGCAATATTTTTAACCTTTTTTATTAAAGCATTGATTAAAATATGCTTTAATGAAAAATCCCTCGGACAGGTATTTCTTTATTTCTTTTGTAGAGTATTTTCGCCGAGTTTCATGATTGTAAGTCGACGCGTAATGTTTTTTTCATACAAACTTCTCCCCTCCTTTTTACCCTGTTTCGGTCAAAAGGTTAAGATTTTTTTTATCCTATGTTCTATTCTGGACCTGTCTTAACACATTTGTAAAAACTATATTTAAATCGGATCAGTAGTTTTCATGTGATGCCGGTTCAAACATACAAACAAACAAACAAACAGACAAAAATTTTAAAAAGTACCAAATCGTTTTCAGTTGCTTATTTTGAACCTCCCTAGTTAGTTTTTTTGTAAATATATGCAATGTACAGATTTTTTAGTGTCTACAACTTTATTATATGTATAGATGATGTTACACTGACAAAAAGGCAGAAAGCCCACCTGATGGCCAAAAGGTTGGCGTTGCCTATAGACGTTTGTAACACCAGATGCACATCACCGTATACGTTGAAAATATTTGACCATTTGATTGAAATATTTTTTTATTTTAAGTTCATTTCGAAACACATTGATTAATTAAATCGATATTATAGATACCTCTACATAAAACTTTACCATGTAAATTTATATACTTTATTGATTTTGTCCCTTGTTTTCTTCCCTTTTACGTAATTTTACGATTATGGCCTCCAAATATATATTTTTTTACTTTAACAATTTTTATGGCTATACTTTAAAAGCCATGATTGAAAAGCAAGTTTATAGAAAATCGAACAAAGAAACGCCTTCGCACGCGCCATTATTCCGAAAACGTGTCACCATCTCGAAAGTAAATATCGTTTCATGGGAGGAAAGGCTTTCGTCTCATTTATTAGGGCAGGTGAGCCCTGCTTAAGTGGATATTGGTCGACAAAGCGGCAGGACGTTGATGGATGAGAGTCACACGTTGGGCGCCAAATGTAGAGTGTTGGGCGCCAAATAACTACGTAGGCGCAGTCGAGCTCATTTACGAGTCCACTTTCAAACCTTTACCTATTACAACGGTCTCTTTTCAACAAATTTTGAATCAGGAGATTATTAAATATTATCATAACTCTTTTCCTGTTGTCCGATGAAGGAATATTTAATTAATAATAATAGGTTACGGACGGGTAGGTTAAGTAATAGACTTTATTCGAAGAATAGAAACGTAAAAGTTTTAAAGTCAGAGACATTAAAACTACGTTTAATTATCACCACGAGAGTTCAAGTCACGCACACAACAACACGTCACGGAATGACACCGGGATTTGGAATTTACGTACTGTTCTTTTTTATTACCATTGACCTATAATAAGCAATAACATATGGACGAACCGTGCCTAACAGAATATGTCAAAATATATGGAGCAAACTGACATTAGAAAATACGTTCCAATATGCTAATAACGCCTCTTTATAACGAAGGCCAAACGGGTGCCCGAGCTGTTCGGGCACCCGTTTTGTCGGGGCCCTTTTTCTCCGGGTGATTGTGAATCCTATTATTACCAATAGCCGTTCGTTATCATTCTTCTCACCCTCGTACCTGTTCTGATTTTTTATAATTAAACTAAATAACTTTGAAATTACCTGACACGTTATTTTGAGTTGCCTCATTGGGCAAAAAATATTTGATGTGATGTGATGGTCCAACTTAATTTTATTGAAGAAATCTTGTTACGATTTCACTTTGTAGAAAACTTTTTATTGAACAATTTTGCATTGACTATTTAGACTTAATAAAAAAGTCTGAATTCTGAAATTCTAAAATCATATAAGTAGTATGAACTTCATAACATCTTACTTAGCATATTTCATACTCTATACTCATTGCAAAGTAAGTGAACTACCTGGCGGCGTAGCTATAATTAACAAAAACCTAGAAGCCATTCGTAGTTGGGCACAACGTTTCGGGGTGACCGTTAATCCGTCAAAATGCCAGGCGATCTTAGTGGGAAGCAAACGTTTAATGATGCAGGTTGACTCAAACAGCGTCGAACCAGTGTTGTTTGATGGTGCACCAGTCCCTTACTCTACTCACGTCAAAGACCTCGGCCTGTACATTGACTGCAACCTTAGTTGGGACGTACCGATAACCGAAGTGTCTCGTAGAGTATCAGGTTCGTTGCGTGCGCTTTACAGGTTTAAAAATTTTCTACCGTCAAGCACAAAACTCATGCTCGTACAGTCCCTTATTATGCCCATTTTGGATTATGCTGACATGTGTTACTTAGATCTCAATGAAATTCACTTAAATAAACTGGAACGACTTCAGAATAACTGTATTCGATTCATTTTTGGCCTTCGTAAATTCGACCATGTCTCGTTCTATCGGACACAGCTAAAATGGCTACCCATTCGTCAACGCCGAAACCTTAGGATTCTCTCACAACTGTTCTCAATTCTTAATGATCCTCTTGCTCCCTCTTACCTTAAATATAGTTTCCAGTTCGTCACGGATAGTCATAATCGCCCTGTTCGGTCGTCACGTAGTCTCGAGCTGTGCACTACCCTCACAAACACTCGTCTTTACTCGGACTCGTTCGCAGTCCAGGCGGCGCGACTCTGGAACACCTTGCCCCTCGCTATTCAACAGGCTCCCAATAAGTTCAGTTTCAAAGAGAAGCTTCGTGAGCATTATCTCTCTCATTGCTGATCTCTTTATTTTTTGTCGGATTGTTTTCCACCTTTCTGATTGTATGGTATTTATATATGTATGGTTTAAGTAGTACTTATATGTAGTGTTTATCAATAGTTATGTATGTATATAGGTATATGTATATTTGTGTAGGTTTACATTCTTGGATTACTTTTTTCATTATTTAATATGAACTCTTTCTCAGTTTACTTGATATTATGTACGTACTTCTTTGCTCCTAAGTAAATGTTCTCAGTTTCACCCCAAGGTTGACTGGTAGAAAATGCTTGTAGCATTAAGTCCGCCTATTGTACACTGCATTTTTTTGTTTGTGCAATAAAGAGTTTAAATAAATAAATAAATAAATACATACTTACTTAGATTATCTATCTTTGCACGCTAAACTCAAAAAAGATTCACCACCACGCGGTAATTAAACTAGGCACTTAGATAGTAGACGACTCCACTCCGTGCTTGTTTAACTTTAGTAAGGTGGTTGCTTACCTTCATCTAGACACTTAAACTTTAGAGTTGTTCAAGATCGCACTTGGTTTCGGTGAGAAAGACAAAGCAAAACTCAGAATCCAACTAAGCCGTTTCTATTCTCCATACATGTTCTCAAAATAAGTTTTTTTTTTATTGACCTACGCTGTTAGCCGGAGTGGCCTAGTGGTTTGACCTACCGCCTCTCATGCAGAGGGTCGCGGGTTCAAATCCGGCTCGCACCTCTGAAATGATTTATGTGCGAAATTCAATTTGAATTGTTTTGTTTTGCTTTTCGGTGAAGGAAAAACATCGTGAGGAAACCTGCACGCATCTGCGAGTTGTTCAAAGATGTGTGTGAAGTCCCCAATCCGCACTGGGCCCGCGTGGGGACTATAGCCCAACCCTCTCGTGATGAGAGGAGGCCTGTGCCCAGCAGTGGGCCGTAAATAGGCTGTTGTAGTTGTAGTTGTAGTAGTTAGCCGGAGGCGGCTTTTACAGCTTCACCTGACAGATGGCAAGCGACCTGATGGGTTGCTCAGCAAGTGGGATTTTAACTTAGCATGCCTAAGGGTGCTCCTATTGAGCCGACCTCGGACTTAGGACGCTAAGGTGGGGATCGAGATTTGTTTTGTGCTAACAACACTTCGGAACGCTACCTACGATTGACTCGGAGTCGGATTTGTATTTATTACCGGTCTAGATCTCAAAATAACAAATTCGCCGCTTGAACTTATGTAATCTAAGTGAACACAAAGATAGCGCGATGTAGAAAATCGACGTGCCCATAACATCGACATCTATCGAGGACACAAATCAATTTAGCCGATTCTCAGCTTAAACAATAGTCTTGACTTACGTAATCAATTAAGTAGGTACCTGACTTCTGATATACCCAGTGTCTCTCACTCACAATAAAGAAGAATCAACGTCACGACGAAATAATTATACATAGGTACATACATACACTCAAAAAACTGTCCCTCGTTCTAGCGCAGTTGGGTAAAAATTACGTATGGTTTAGTCACCTCTTTGCTACGGAACCTGATTTTGACACAAAGTAATACTTAAAGTAATGTAGAAGGAAGTATGGAATGTAGCATTGGAATTTTAGATAACTAGTTTATATTTTGTTATTATTTTAGAAATACAACCTATAGCTATAACTTTTATTTAGTTGGCGGCTTATCAATTTGTGTATGATTTGTGTAGAATATATGGGTTTTTTTATGTCGTTGGTATAGGTAAACGAGCGCACAGCCCACCTGATCGTAAGTGGTCACTGCGACCCATGGACACCGAAATACTTTTATCCCCCATTAAGAAATCAAAAGATCTCGTACCTGAGACCTAAGATGGAATGCCTCTGTGCCAGAAATTTCACCGGCTACCTTAGCCCCCTACCGGAACACAACAGTGCGAGCACTGCTATTTGGCGGCAGGTTAGCGGAGTGGTACCTCCCCGGACGGACCTAGCACCAGGCCCCACCACTGTTTTAAAAATGCAACAGGTAGGTACCACATTTATAATGCAAACTATAGAAACCTGCTTATCTTTTGCTTTAAACGTGCTAAACTGCTGGGCACAGGCCTCCTCTCATCACGAGAGGGTTTGGGCTATAGTCCCCACGCGGGCCCAGTGCGAATTGGGGACTTTACACACATCTTTGAATTACTTCACAGATGCGTGCAGGTTTCCTCACGATGTTTTCCTTCACCGAAAAGCTCAGTGGTAAATTCAAATTGAATTTCGCACATAAGTAAACTTAGAGGTGCGAGCTGGAATCGAACCGCCCCGCTGCGCCGCGCTG
Source organism: Aethes cnicana (assembly GCA_963971205.1). Taxonomy (NCBI): domain Eukaryota; kingdom Metazoa; phylum Arthropoda; class Insecta; order Lepidoptera; family Tortricidae; genus Aethes; species Aethes cnicana. Next base: position 9,369,920 of record OZ020285.1, read on the forward strand.
CTGTGCCCAGCAGTGGGATGCAAATAGGCTGCAGTAGTACCTAGTGCTAAACTTGAATATTTCTTTGTTTACCAATTAAATAAACAATTCCATACGTTTGATTCCGACTACTTTTTATTATAATAAAATACATCGTCTCTGCGTTTGTCGCTCTTTCCGAAAAAAAAAGCTGATAGATTCCATAAATTTCCGTTAGCTCGTTGGATCGTTAGCAAGTGCAGAGAATTCACTTCTTTGCCGTTAACTGAGAGTAGTTAATTAAGAGGGTGCAGGTAACAGGCGCTCGGGCCAATTAATTATTGCGACGGCTGCGCTCGCTGTCTTATATCATACGGCGATATTCATTTTCTAAACTGCACTTGTGTTGGAAATTCCGTTTTAAATATTGTTATTATTTAGGCGAAAAAAGTGTTGAAATCGATCTTAAAATATGTAAAACGAAAGCAGTAGTTATCTATCTGTTTAATTCGGATACAGACATTTCTGTGATTTTTAATCCTTTTATGTTTATCGTGTTCCCGCGGGAACTACCAAACTACCAAATTTCATCATTTATCATTAATATATTTTTTTATCATTTATTCAGCAAATTGGCCACATAGGGGCACTTTTACACGTCAGAAAAAGAATTTACCAGCGCTTCCTAGACCCATCAAAATCGGTCCAGCGTAAAACTGTCTGTTAAGAAAGACAGGCAGAGTTACTTTCGACCACCAACAGCCTATTTAAGGCCCACTGCTGGGCACAGACCTCCTCTTATCACGACAGGGCTTGGGCTATAGTCCCCACGCGCGTTCAGTGCGGATTGGAGCTACTTTCGCATTTCTAATATTAAAATACATGGGTGGCCTTGTTTTTGTCCCTAATTGCACCTAATGGAAAGTGCTGATAGGGTAAAGTGATAAATTACACTGTAGAATTTCAATCATAAACTTAAATGTTACTAAAGTAACAGCTTCGAAAAGCTAGTCGAAGTTTATGAAGTGCCGTGTCTATACCTACTCGTAGCTACATAATATAGTAAGATTCTATCAGTAACTCTACTACTACTACTACAGCCTATTTGCGTCCCACTGCTGGCCCAATATCAGTGACTAATACAAGAAAATGAACTCTTGGTTTATTTAATTAATTTGGTAGGTAAACGAAAATCAAAGATGGAATTACAGCTAAATGTGAGCATTTTTTAATTTAGCTCTTTAAAGGCTTTACCATGCAAAACCTTACAATTGCAATCTTCTATCTCGTTCCACATTGTTTTGGGATATAAATTCGAGCTAACTTATTTGGCATGTTAATTGAAAAAAACGCCCTTATAATCCTCACGACTGCAATGCAGGCTGAAGAAGCGCGATCGTGACAAACGGCACAATAACGGGACAAATGAAAGTAAAGTAAATAACACTTTATTGTACAAAAACACTAAATTAATACACGCGAAAAAATCACAAATAACAACAATGTACAAAGGCGAGCTTATCCCTATAGGGAATTTCTTCCAGTCAACCTTTGAGCAGTGGAGAGGAAAGTGCCGGAATAGACGAATAAAATATACACAAATAGGACAGATCGTTATAATTATGATACGAGTATATAAACAATATTGTATATATATAATAAGTAAATAGGTACATACATAGGTACACATATACATATGAAAATGAAAATGAAAATGAAAATGAAAATATTTATTCAGCAAATAGGCCACATCTGGGCACTTTTACACGTCACTTTTAAATGAATTTAACAGAAATGAATTTACCAGCGCTTCCTAGACCCATTGCTTGAGAAGAAGCGCCGCAACAAACTCAGCAGAAGGCCTTTTTTCCAAATTGAAACATATAGATTTACATTAAATTTACATTAATATGTATAAAAATACATATATAGGTACATACTGAAATCACATTTAAGGGATGTATAGTCCCTAACTTAAACTTAAATCTAAGATCTTAGAGATGGTCTTATATTAGGTACAAATTAATGAAAATATTAATTAAAGTACTTATCTAAATATGTAAACTAAAAATAATAATAAAAATCGCAAATGTTTAGAGATTGTATACGTCTCTAGGTATCCTAAAGTTGTACACAGTCTCTAAAATTATATCATACAACACAAGTTTAGGAGATGTATACGGTCTCCTTAGTCAATTTTGGAGATGTAAGGTGTCTCCAAAGGTCAAAATAACAATATTAGTATTAATCTAAATTAATATAAAATTAAAGGTGTAGATGGTCTCCACCGTCAAATTTGATACAGTTTTGGAGATGTAGGGTGTCTCCAAAGGTCATAAGCAGTTAGATTGAAATATAAACATATATTTCAAGTCAGAAAAAAAAAAAATATAGATACACATACATAAACTACATAAACCATATATATATATGTATACTACATTGTCAAAGGATAACAAATTAATGTTCTAAGAACAAGAGTCAAGCCAATACTTCTTCAGCTGCAAGCAAATGGATCATCAGCTTTTTTCATGTTTATTTTGAGAAACACTAATATTAATTAAATTAGGTTTATTAAACGAGAACACGTCAACACGGTTAGTTAGTTCACAGAGAGCGAGCGAGACAGATATATATGAGCGAGACGGCGAACTCTAATACACAACACTCTCCGCAACCTTAAAAGTTAACAATCTTAATTGTTAATAACTATATGTATTATAACAATACACAACACTCTTCCCCAACTACATAAGTTGTAATACTTAACTAATAATAGTGACATATTTTTTGTTTTACTTAGCAGTCAACTCAACTCTGCGATTTGCATCTTGAGATCAGTACATATTTTTATGAAATGTTACCATTGAGTGACTAATTTAAGTTATAAACTTATAGACATATAAACTTAACTACATTAATAACAATTCACCCAGCCCTACGATATACATCTTGGGATCAGTACATATTGTATCATGCAAGGAAAACAAAATATGACCACTGGGTGAATATGAATTAGTCTTCTATTTCTAAATTTTCATTACATCTAAGCAACTGATTTACATGTCTTTTCCACCTTATACCCTCAACGTCTACAATATACGTTGTATTTGGCACAGATTCTTCTATCACTATTCCTACAATCCACGGCTTACAACCCTTCCTGTAATCTCTTATCATTACTCTTTCGCCAATAGTAAAATTTGTGTTCCTAATTGATGCATTCCTTGCCTGTTTTTCTAACATGTCATAGTTCCTTTCTACAATGGCCGGTGGTCTCCATAAAGTGAACCGATTCCGAAGCTCTCTGCCTAACATGAGTCTGGCCGGTGTGACCCCAGTCGCACTATGTGGAATATTTCTATAGTCAAATAGAAACAGGTTTATTGCTGAAAGTAAACTATTTCCACTCTCTCTAATTTTGGTAACGTGTGATTTAAAGATTTCTACAAATCTTTCCGCGGCCCCATTGGTAGCCGGGTGGTATGGGGGCGAATAAGTATGCTTTACATTTATCATTTTACAGTAGTCATTGAACTCGTTACTTGTGAATGTTGGTCCATTGTCAGTTACCAAGTGGGCTGGGTATCCAAATCTGGAAAATATGTTTTTAAAAACTTCAATTGTTTTACTTGCTGTAATATTCGTCATCTCGTAAATTTCTGGCCACTTAGAATAACTGTCAATTACCACAAGATACATTTTGTTATAAAACGGCCCTAAAAAGTCTGCATGTATGCGATACCAAACTGATGGTGCCGCTGGCCATGGTTTAGTCGTTTTTTGTGGATTATTATGATTTTTCATACATGTTATACAACTGCTAGTAATGTCTTCAATTTCTTTATCTAGGCCAGGCCACCAAAAGAAAGATCTCGCTATTTGTTTCATGCGAACTATACCAAAATGGCTTTTATGTATTTCAGTCAGAATCACACTTCTTAATGCATTTGGTACAATTATTCTATAGCCCCAAAATAAACAGTTCCTATCTACACTTAATTCTGTTCTTTTATTGAAGTATACGATCAAATCTTCTCTTAAACTTTTTTTATCCGGCCATCCATCTACTAAATATCTAATCACTGTGGACAAAGTTGGATCTTTTTGTGTTTCCTTTTGAATGATTTTCCAGTCTAACGTTTCAATTTCAGAATTATTTATATGATAAGTATTACTCAAATTCGTATCTACACATAAAGAATGGTAATTTATGTTTTCATTACAATTTTCAGTATTAGCACGTGACAAGTAATCTGCCGGATTTAAATTGGTTTTAATATGTCTTATTTTATATTGAAAAGCAGACAAAAAAATTGCATAGTGTTGTAGCCTTTTGGCTGCCATTTTTGGTATGCTCTTTGCGGGCCCAAAGATACGGACCAAGGCCGCGTTGTCTGTCTCTAACTCAAAGGTACGACCATAAGTATAATTATAAAATTTGGTCACTCCAAAAATAATTGACAAAGCTTCTTTATCGATAGCTGTATACTTCAACTCGGTCTCGTTTAATTTCCTACTAGCATACGCGATCGGCCTTACTGTTCCATTTTTATCCCTGTTTGAAATAATTGCGCTTATAGCTACCTGCGATGCATCACATGTCAGTATTAAGGGTAGTTTTGGATCATAATGCCGCAAATTACATGTTGATGCCAATTTTTGTTTTATTAAATTAAAAGCATCATTGCATTCTTTTGTCCACACAATGTTTTTATTTTTAGTACACTCGTGTAATGGTGCTATAATGTGAGCCATATTTTCTAAGAAACGTGAATAATAAGAAACTTTTCCTAAAAATGATTTTAACATAGTGATACTCTTTGGCGGTTCAGTTTTCAACAATGGTTCTATATTTTTTTATTTACACTTATTTCATTCTTTGTTATATTGAAACCAAATACTTGTATGCTTGTTTGAAACAATTTACATTTTTCTATTTTTAATTTAAATTCGCACTCCTGTAACTTTTCCAATACTTTACACAATGTAGTCAATGTTTCCTTTACAGTTTGACCACATATATAAATGTTATCAATAAATACAATGGTATTAGCTATATCTTTCAATTTATTGTGCATCAAACGCTGAAATGAACCTGGTCCTGTACTAACTCCATATGGTAAGTATTGATATTGGAAAGTACCTACTTCAGTCACAATTGTTGTTAATTCTTGAGACTCTGAATCAAGTGGTGCCTGTAAATAAGCTTCTTTTAGGTCGAGTTCACAGAAGTACTGTCCATTTTTTAATATTTCAAATATTTCCTCAATATGTGGTAGTGGAAAATGATCTACTTCTAGGTAAGGGTTTATAGTTATTTTATAATCCCCACACAGGCGTACCGATCCATCTGGCTTCAAAATAGGTACCACTGGGGTACCCCACTGACTATATTCTATGGGAACAATTCTTCCATTTTCAATTAATCTATTAATTTCTATTTTTACCTTTTCTTTTAGAGCCAATGGTACTCGTCGCACTGTGTGACATTTAGGTTTTGCTTCTGATTTTAATTTAAGCTTGATTGTTTCTCCTTTGAAGTTTCCCCAACCCGGACTAAATACTTCAGTGAACTTTTCCTTTACATATTGCTCTGCATCTGTAATTGAACAATCAGTTAATTCATTATTCATGGTATTAAATATTGGTGGCCATAAATTTAATTCATTCAACCAATCTCTCCCTATGATGCGGGGTATTTTGTCATTTCCTACAAAAACATGTAACTTTTTTTCTATATTTTTATATTTTACATTTAAATCTTTGAGTATACCTACTGGTTCCGAGATAGTTTGATCAAAATTTCTGAATCGCACTTTACAATCACTTATTTGTTTGTCGCTAAAAAAATCATCTTTATCTACACTAGAGATAACCGTTACATCTGATCCAGTATCCATCTGAAAATCAATATTTTTTCCTTCAACATTCAAAGTAATATAATAGGGAGGTACTTTACTCACATTAACAGAGTACATTTCATATTCATTGAACATTTGAGCGGCCGATGTTTCAACTTCCTCTTCTTTTTCTTCTGTAGCTGAACTATCTTCTGTAATTGTATATATTTTTCCAGTTTTCTTATTCATACACATCCTAAATATATGTCCTTGCTGTCCACACTCTGAACAATACTTCTTTATCAGTCTACATTCGTTTTTCAAATGATTATTGGCTCCACAGCAATAACATTTATTTCCATTGTTCATTTGTGCTTTTGTATCTAAGTTCACTTTATTTTTATATTTATTACCTTTGTCTATATCACTTCTTTTTCCTTGCCCATAATAAAACATTTCTGACACTGAACACTCTTTTGTTTTTGTTTGTTGTAATGCACCTTCGATTGTCCTAGCTAAAATGATTGTATCATCTAAACTCCTTTCTGTAGTACAACTTTTCAGTAATTCAAATTTTAATAGCTTGGAATAGGCTCCATCTATCAATTTTTCTTTAATTTGATCCTCTAAATCCTTAAAATCACATTTCCCTGCTAATTTTCGAAGTTGTAAAACATATTCTTCTATTGTTTCTGTTGGTAACTGATTTCTGTTTCTAAATGTAGCCCGTTCAATAGCGGATAACCTCTTCGGTGTATATTTATCTCTTAATTTTTTACATAAATCACTGAAATTGTAATCCGTTGCCTTTTTCGGTGAACATAAACAGTTCAATATTTCTAACACTGGTGGTGTTATTTTTGTCAATAACAATGATACTTTCTTTGATTCTGGTACTTCATTTAGCAATATAAGGCACTCCAGTTGTTGTTCGAAACAATCCCAGTTTTCCCCATCGAATGCTTGAATATTGTAATGTGATGTCATTTTGGTTTTGTTTTTATTTTGACTAACTTGTTTTTCTTTACACCAATTTGACAATAATTTCCGCAATTCTTCTACCGTAGCACTTTCCTCGAATGAAATACAGTGACGTTTCAATTGCTCTAATAATTCATCTTTTTTTAGTCCATAAATCCAGCTTCTTTTAGAATATATGTCCTCTTCTGCGTCGTAAAAATCTGTTTTCTCACTCGTGGACATTGGTTTATTTCCGAGTAAATAATTAGATTGTAATCAACAATTGCATTGTGCACGAACGTCGCATGGTTTTGAGGTTATAACTTTTCCGGGTATAGTTAATACACATACACGACGTCCTTTACCGTGTTTGTTATTGTTTACTTTTAATGCACTGGTTCTTCTTATCGTCGCCAATTTGTTATATCTTCAATAAAACACTAATATTAATTAAATTAGGTTTATTAAACGAGAACACGTCAACACGGTTAGTTAGTTCACAGAGAGCGAGCGAGACAGATATATATGAGCGAGACGGCGAACTCTAATACACAACACATCCTAAAAGCTTTCGGTTTACCTTAACTGCCTGGTGGGAGTAAAATTATCGTTAAGGCTACAAGATTTAAGATTTCTTACCGAGAACCGAGGTCAAGTCGAATTAGTCAAGTAAGTATGATTTTACTCACAAGTGTGTTGAAAAACGTCACATGAAACGCGTTTGCATTGAGCATAATATTTATACATACACTCAACAGCAATGAAAACGGGGTCACTTTGTATAGGATTTTCTATTCAAAGTGACACGTTTTCATTGCTGTTGAGTGTATTAGGTACCGCGTGTATGTTAATGATCAACACGGCAAACTTGTATCATAATGTACAATCACTTTACTACAATGAACCCATTCACTACCACATTTGTTTTCGATCTTTCGTCGCATCTTTTTTTAGGGTAATTTACAAACATACAAGGCAGTGAATGCTCAGAGATCGTATGTAATTGTATTCATTCACATCGTTGAAATATCGTTTCGTAACCAACCTCCGCATAACCCCCGAACTGCAGTCAGCAGGATTTGTGAATAAGCCACCGCTCACCCAGTTCTGTTTGTTGCCAGATATTCCGCAGCTAACTTCACTTGCCGTTTATTAAAATAACAATTTGTTGGCTCCCTCTCGCATTACACGAACCAGCTGTTAGCGTTTGGAACTGAATAAGCCATTAGGACCGGGAGTATTTGGAAATTTCTAGTTTTAATCAGTTTTGTTGATTATTTTCCCCTTTACTAACTTCTGAGATTGAAAAGCTTGGATTTGTAGGTTACTAGCTTCTGCCAGCTTCTTCCTCGAGGTACTCCAACTATTTTCATACGGAATTTTAATTTATACAGGACCGGCTTAACCGCACCTCTTATTAGGCCCAATGCACCCACACCGATAAACTCGGGTTAGGTTCTAACTCGAGTTAGGTCGATACAACTAAAGCCGAGTTTAGCGGCTTGGTGCAAGTGACCCAGATTAAAACAAAGTTGTAGCAACCCTAGAGGTGGAGAAGAAGCTCACTAAGGATTTGTAAATCCCGACTTAGCCTGGTTCATCTCACCCCTTAAGAGCTCTTTTTAATGTTAATAATTAACAACTGTACTCTTAAAGTTTAACTTAGAAGAATTTTCAGTTGAAAATGATAACTTTGTGTGATATCGTTATTTTTAGGGTTCCGAACCTCAAGAGGTAAAAACGGAACCCTTATAGGATCACTCGTGTGTCTGTCCGTCCGTCTGTCACAGTCGATTTTCTCCGAAACTACTGGACTAATTAAGATGAAATTTGGTACGTAAATGTATGTTTGTGACCCAAAGACGGACGTGTAACGAAAATAAATGAATTTAGAGCCCCCAAAAAAACATAGACCCTATTTTTGGGGACCAAATTTGAAAAAATATTAATGAAGTTTTTCAAACTGTATCGTATGACTTATCAAATGAAAGTACTTCTTATGAGGATCTCAAATATATTTCTTTTATAGTCAATACTTTTAGAGTTATTTAAGAAAGTTTTGGAAACGTTTAAAATGCCTCCTAAAGTCAGCCATTTTGTTTTTTGCAATTTTGATATACCCAGTGTCACTCTCACGATTAAGATGAATCTAACGAGACCTCGCAAGCTAAAATCCATCCAGCCAATTCGGCCGCACAGCGCGCCAAAGAAATATACATAGATACATACATACGAAAAACATAACCCTCCTTCTGGCGCAGTCGGGTAATTATGTGTCTTCTGTGCAGTGAATAAATGTATTTCTTCTTCTTCAGTAAGCGATCATTCTAGGATATCACTCAGTCCATCGTTCTCGTCAAAATCTTCTAATGGACTGACTGATCAATGGTCATAGAAGATTGGCATAAGTTATGGCGCACGCTTTACCGTAAGCCAAGACTGGCGCGCTGATCTAATGAAATATTCTATCTCAGCGGACCTATGTTCGTTCACTTCCCTTCGTTTGTCCAGTGTGTCGCATACGTTCCTAAAAAAGCGATCGCCAACTATTTAATTATCAGAAGTGGATGGATGGCTCCAATTAGGCCGTATCATCGGGGCCATTTGTCCGGGCTAATCACTCACCCGCCCCTCATCTGTCTATTCCTTCCTAATTTCGGCTCGGTAATCTTGTTTTTTTGCGCATTTTTGCCGTTTTGGAGTGAGCACTTGTTTTATTGAAGTGGCATAAATATTCTTTGTGTTAGTGTTTTTAATGTGAAAAAGCAATGCTAAACTATTACGAAATCTAAAATACAATAATTTTCTTACAGCCTGCCTCCGTCTTATATTTATACTTTTTTCATTATTTAATATGAACTCTTTCTCAATTTACTTGATATTATGTACGTACTTCTTTGCTCCTATGTAAATGTTCTCAGTTTCACCCCAAGGTTGACTGGTAGAAAATGCTTGTAGCATTAAGTCCGCCTATTGTACACTGCATTTTTTTTTTGTGCAATAAAGAGTTTAAATAAAATAAATAAATACTTATACTTGTCAATAAAGGCAACTCTATAAAGGCACGATTGTACCCTCGTACGTAAGATCCACAATCAGTTGAAATCAGCCTGACATTGCACAAATCCATTTTATCTATCTTATCGGGGGTTTTCTGAACCGCTTCATTTGCCCACTTCAGCGGCTGCAGGCCGTGGAGCGAGCAAACGACGAATGTAGCACAAAATCCCAGATAAAACGTTTGTAAGGGCGAAATGGTCGGGTTCCACTTATAGCGGAGAATTCTATACCTATACCTATTTTATAAGTGAAAGTTGATGTGTTTGGATGTTTCTTACTCGATCTACCTAAATCGATTCGATCAATTTGCATATGACATTTATAGCATAGGTACAGGTTTGAGTTTGTAATAAAATTTAGGTACCTACACCCCCCGGGTTGGAAAATCCTTCCGCCACCTTGAGACTCGGCATATTGGGACGCCGCCATCTTGCCGTAGTGGGTTTAATAGGTAAATCTCCCTAATCCCAAAAATCCTAGAAAATCCAGTTAAAAGGTATTTAAAGGGATCCCAGATAAAGGCTTTAGAAGTCTATCCTAGCGGCGTAAATCAAGATGTCCTTTACAAAGAACAAAAACACTATACAGACGGATCAAAAGCTCTCCCAAGGGCTCTGAAATCTATATATAGGTATACAACTCTTCCTTTACTGACTGACTGACTGACAGACAAAAGCACAGTCAAAACTTCTGGACAAAGAAAACTGAAATTTGGTACTTAGATTCCTTGAGTAAGGAAGCACTAACGGACCGACGGACGTTCTTTGGTATTTATAATATCTTATACTTAAAACGCGCTAGCCTTGTATACTTATTTCTCTGTTTATTTATTTATCCACGCGATCTCAGAAAGGCTAACGATTTGGACGAAATTTGGAATGTAGGGTTTTACAGGGGCGACAAATCGATCTAGCTAGATCTCATGTCTGAGAAAACTCGGTTTTAGCTATTTTCACCCGAGCAAACCTCGGTCGCCCAGGTCCTTGATATGTATGATCACTTGCAAACGACTTGTAAACCTACCACGTTTCCAACATATTAAATTCAACAACCTGAATTAAATATTGTCTTACCACAAATTGGAATAAATATTTCATAACCCAAGATGCCAGCTGTTTTCTTTTAGGATCTTACATATTGATTATTGTATCAAAGAATGTAAAGAAACGTTTCAGCGTTGTTTACATTTTAAAACTATCCGATCGTTTTTAGAATTCTGTCCTTTTTGTATAATAAATTAAATTGTTTTTAAATGCTAACTTTTTTTTAAGAGCTTTTCATCAAACTGTGCTGCATCGTTTAAGAAAAACGTTCCAATTTTAGTAAAAACACTCCAACTGCTAAAAATCTATTTTCATAGGGAAAAAAGTTTTTCTAAGATGAGTCTTCTGCCGCATAATTCATTAGCATTTTGTTTCTTCTTCTTCTTCTTGCTGGTGCCATCTTCTAACGAAGTTTGGCGATCATCATGGCTATTTCCACTTTTAACGCAGCTGAACGGAAATATGATCGAGTGCTCTTCTGGAACCATTGACGCAGATTCTTAAGCCAAGAGGTTCGTCTTCTACCAACACTCCGTTTACCTTGAATCTTGAAGCATTTTGTTTAAAGTCACTTAATTAATCTTGTTTTGAACGTTGGGTAGTGCTCAAACACTTGAACTTGAATTAGAATGTAGTCTTGAGTACTTTAAAACCGTGTTGGCTACGTGTTCCAGTTCTAAGTATAGGTATAAAAGGTAAAAGCTGATTAAAGCTGCGAGGAAAGGGTTACATAATTAACATGCATTCGCGTAAAATGCATTCCCACTTCAATTGGAACGTTTGAAGTAGACGGTGTAGCTCATTTAGCACTTGGTCCTTTGACAGCGCGTTCATTTGTCGCCCGCCTCGAACTAAGCCGACTCAAGGAACTATTCCTCGTTTAACTTCCAAATTGACTTATGCATTTTTAAACAGCTCGTCTATTTGTGACGTTTACGTACCACTTAAGTTATCCTATGAGTCCCAACTACTGCACGGACTTTGTTGAAATTTGGTATGGATTGAGTGATCCTCAAAAATGATTTGCTTTTATACCGATACTAGCTTCTGCCCACGACTGCACCCTCGTGGAATTCAGTTATGACGTTCCCGCGGGAGCTATGCGTTTTTTCGGGATAAAAAGTAGCCTTTGTCCTTTCCCAGGACCCCAACTATCTCCATGCCAAATTTCATCTCAATCGGTCCAGTGGTTCAAGCGTGAAGAGGTAACAGACAGACAGACAGAGTTATCTTCGCATTTATAATATTAGGATGGATTCCCACAGCGCACTCTTCTAGTGTAGGTCTGTACATAACTAGTCAAATCGAGTTCAAGTTTTAGAACGAATAATTTCCTCTCCCTATCATACGCTATAACTTGGATTATTTATGAATCTCACCAAATAAACTGTTTATTTTTGTCGTCCATCAAACGAACTACATCTTTTTACGTTTACCAATATATCTTTGAGCTAGTTTGTTGGAAGTTTGTTATTTCTCGGTAACCGACATCGTCATTTTTACTTCCAGCATTTTCTCGACAATAAACTTTGCGGATATTAAGATGGCTCTAGGCTAATAAGAATATTCAATGAGCTGCTATTTACCGCAAAAGCAACTTAAAATTCAAGCATGCGATGCTTCGAGGTAAGAGATATTAAAACAAACTGTTGCAGAAGATTTCAGCGCTCACTTTGTAGCAATATTTTAAATTTTAAAAATACAAAGTTCCATCGAACACATAAACTCGGAACCAATAAAAAGACCACAGTATATCCATATTAATATTATAAAAGTAGCTCTGTCTGTCCGTCTTTCTGTCACCTCACCACGCTTCAACCGCTGGACCAATTTGGATGAAATCCAGGGAAAGGACTACTTTAAAAGTGCCACGTGTGCTACGTGTAAAAGTGCCCCTATGTGGCCAATTTGCTGAATAAATGATTGATTGATTGATCGATTTCATCCCGGAAAAACGCATAGTTTCCACATTCCACGCGGGCGAAGTGGCGGGCAGAAGCTAGTTGAGTATATGTGAAAGAACATCTATTTCTAAAAGCAATGAAAGCTGATCTAAAATGAAAAAGCTTGGCTCATAATTTCAGTCGATATGATGAGTCAAGCCATTTTTATTTTTAGGATTTTTATTTAACTGGCATACATTATATTAATTGCTATCAGATAACGAAAAAACTGTGTTGAAAGAGGACCCGTCCAGGTGGGGAGACCTATGTCCAGCATTGGACATCTTTCAGCTCACACAATATAGACTTAGACTTAGTTTTTTTGTTTCTTCTGAACCTTATTCTCATTAGGAATTAAAGACTATGAAAAAAAAAACTTGTTCTGAATGGAATTCAGTTATAGCTTTCCCGCGGGAACAATGCGCTGGCCTGGAAACTTACGGACGTACCTACTCATGTCCTTTCCCGGGACTCGAAATATCCATAGGTATCAAATTTTATATAATCCGGATTAATATTATACTAGCTTCTTCCGCAACTTCACCCGCGTGGAATTCGGTAATCGCGTTCCCGCGGAAACTATGCGTTTTTCCGGGATAAAAAGTAGCCTATGTCCTTTCCCGGCTCTTCAACTATCTCCATGTCAAATTTCATCTCATTGGTCCAGCGGTTGAAGCGTGAAAAGGTAACAGAGAGACAGACAGATATAGTTACTTTCGCATTTATAATATTAACTAGCTGATGCCCGCGAACTTCGTCCCGCGTAGACTTTGAATTTGCGTACCCGATGATATTATACACAATAGACAGTTATAGTTATAGAAGTATTGAAAAATTAGTTTGACCCGTGGAAAACCCGTTCCCGTGGAAATAACGGTATAAAAAGTATCCTATGTTATTGCCCGGATCTCAAATAATCTCCATACCAAATTTCACCCAAATCGGTCCACACGTTGCTACGTAAAGGAACGACAAACAAACAAACACACCTTCACATTGATAATCTTAGTATGGATATGGATTAGTATGGATTTTATTTTTGGCTGCTAACAAGTATTTCTCAACGAAACGTACCAAACCAAACTACTGGTCAGTTCATTCCTGTATCTAGGTATTGCAAAGTTGCTTTTCCACATTTTCTGCACCGGGCGCTCGGTAACTAAGGATATCAGACTCCAAATAGCTGGACTGTCTAGTTGTGGGCTAACTTTTGCGGCATCAACTGGGATAATCTCATCACTAGTCTAATGGTTACGGTAATCCGTCTACAGACTCCACTGCTCCAGCTATCTGAAGTTGGAAAACATGAGTTGGAATGACATCAAGCAAAGCTCCGACTTTTAATTTGAGTTGTGGATTTGTCTTTTGGATTTTCACCAGTTTTTCGGAGCAAACTTGAACGTAATTTAAAGTAAAATGAACTTTGTTTTCATGCCTTCATCCTACTCATTATGAGCCTAGGAAATAAATGCATGCGCATTTTATTTGTTAGCACAATGACTATGCGATCGATACCTAGTTATCGTATTTCAATCAGTGGTTTATCATTCATCATCATCATCATCATTTCAGCCGATAGACGTCCACTGCTGGACATAGGCCTCCCCCAAGGCCACTCAGACTGGTCCTGTGCCACTCACATCCACCGCGTTCCCGCGACCTTTACAAGGTCGTCACTCCATCTTGTTGGAGGCCTACCGACAGCTCGTGGTTTCTCATTAAAAATAAATATATAAGAGACCAAATACCTTTGCATCGGGAGCTACAAAAATTTATGTAAGTAATATTTGTTTTTACTTACAGATCTAATACGTCCATTGCACTATGCTTGAAGCAATCCGCTCCCTTGTGTTCTGTCCGGTAGGCACAGACGGCAAAGTTTAAATCTGCGAGCCCGAGGTCTATCTCACTGATATTTTAAAATCTATACTAATAATAAAATATGTAGAGAAGGCGCGTCTATAACTTTAAAAAAAAAGATCAAGTCGAGGTTACCTAAAATTTGTATACATATAGGGTCGAACAAAACGTTGCACGTTGTGACAATATTTCACCCACAGTATCAGGTAGCGATTCGAAGCGTGTTATTTACGGTTTTAATTTTTTCAAATTGGTAAAATATGGTATTGGATTCATATTTCGCTCACACCATCAATCCCATACTAGGCCATACTTTTACAACGTTTTGCTTGATCCAATATAAACGATACTGAACCCTAAATACGAATTTAAGCAATATTGTGTGTATCTATGTATGTCCGTCTTTAACTAGAAAACTACTGGTTGGATCGCCACAAAATTGATATGGGAGTATAGATAAAAACACTGGTCAACATTATACATCTACAAGTAGGCTACTTCTTATCCCGACAAAACGAATAGTGGTGGCCTAGTGGTTTGACCTACCGCCTCTCATGCAGAGGGTCGCGGGTTCAGATCCGGCTCGCACCTCTGAAATTATTTATGTGCGAAATTCAATTTGAATTTACCACTGAGCTTTTCGGTAAAGGAAAACATCGTGAGGAAACCTGCACGCATCTGCGAAGTAAATTCAAGGATGTGTGTGAAGTCCCCAATCCGCACTGGGCCCGCGTGGGTACTACTGAGCCCAACCCTCTCGTGATGAGAGGAGGCCTGTGCCCAGCAGTGGGCCGTAAATAGGCTGTTGTAGTAGAGGTAGTTTCCGCGGGAGCGCTCTTACCGAATTCCAAGCGGACGAAGTCGCGCGCAGAAGCTAGTCAAACATAATTAAATTACCCTCATGCCTTTTAGTTAAAATTCCTAGTTTTACGAAACTTTCTCAACGTCTATAGTAATTTAATTGAAATTTCACTTCATCGTTTAACGGAATAAATCGGGTCTGTTTGCGATTTATTGGATTAGTAAATAGTTTTCTGAAATATCTCAACGGACGATTCAAACTCTACAAGAACATTTTCAAACTTTTAAAGTTGCTACAGCACTTTATAAAAGTTTTAATATTTTAAGTACTTAGTATTTTAGGTAGGCTGAGGTGCGACTCCCTATTCTGGTTGGTCAGAGTTTACACGTAAACAACTCGATGCGTATATATTAATTTATTTACATACATATCCAAGTCTTCTCAAACACCCGAGTTGGGTGTTGGGGTTAGCTGTTCAGGGTGGTGCCCTTTTCAGCGGTCTCTATTCGCGACCCATGATTATGGGTCGGGCTTTAGGGTTGGCCTTCTGGGTTTTCCCTGTTGGCCTTTCAGCGGCGTTGTGGTCCTCACGGTGGCCTATCTTGGCGTTGTGGGTCCCTGGGTGTCAGGTGTTCTTTGCGACAGTAGGAGCTCTCTCGGAAGGGCTCGGCTGCGTCGGTCTGGTGGTCGTGCGTGCAAGGGTGCTATCCCTTGCAGCATTGGATGCGAGGAGAGGTCGGCGCGGTGAAACATCCTGCGCGCGAGGTGGGTGATGAAGGCGTCCAGGCCTTGCCAGTTTAGATCCCGTTCGATGGTCTTGTTTCGAACGTATCTGGGAGCTGCGACGATGGTGCGCAGGGATTGGGACTCCTGCGCACGAAGTCTCTTCTTGTTCGTCTTCGATACGAGACCGTACCAAGCTGGTGCAGCGTAGGTTAGGCGGGATCGTATGTACGTTTTGTATATCCCCAACTTGGTACGGGTGGGGAGGTGGCTGGCAAGGACTGGTCGCAGGTGTGCTCGCGCGGTCTTCGCACGACGCACCGTCTCTTCCATTTGCTGACGCATGGTGAGCCCTCTGTCGATTGTGACACCCAGGTACTTTACTGTGTGTGCCCATTCTATCTCCTTCCCTAGGAGCTGGAGAGGTTGCGGGAGTCTTGTCTGTCCAGTGATCAAGGCTTGTGCCTTGTCCACGTTTACTGCGAGCCGCCACTTGGCTAGCCAGTTGGGTAGGGCATCTAATTGAGCTTGCATCTTCTTGACTGCGTGTGCTGGTTTGAACGAAGCCACGAAGAATGCAGCGTCGTCCGCGTACAGCCCCAACTGGACATCGCCGACCACTGGGATGTCGTCAGTAAACAGGGCGTAACAGGCCGGGGACAGACAGCTTCCTTGGTGAACTCCCGCTTCTATTGGTCGTTCCGTAGAGGTGGCTCCCTCGACTTCTACGTAGAACTTCCGCTGACCTAGGAAGGAGGCGATGACACGTACAATTCGTGCTGGCGTCGGCGTCTGGGAGAGCTTGTAGAGAAGACCCTGCCATGACACCGCCATGTAGTGCAACATTCGGGTGAGCTGCAGGGTTGTAGAGTGCTCTGCTCGGAAGCCAAATTGCTCGCTGCGGGGCACGATATGGGGCTGCAGTCGGTTCAGCAGGAGGCGCTCAAACACCTTGGAGAGAGTGTTTAGTAGGGTGATCGGACGGTAGCTTTGGGGCAGGTTCTTCCTTTTTCCAGGTTTCGGTAACATTATCACCCGGCCTGTCTTCCATGAGGTCGGGAAATGGCCCGCGCGCATGATCCCGTTAAACAGGCGAGTCACCGCCGCGATGGAGCGTTGCGGTAGGTGACGCAGTGCCATGTTTGGGATCTGGTCGGCGCCCGGGGCTTTCTTCGGCTGGAGACGTCTGAAGACACGTTGGACTTGGCCGGGTGAGAAGACTACTGGGTCCGCTACCGTCTCGGCTGTGGTCCTGAGGTACTCCTCTAGGTGGCTCTCTACTGCTGAAACATGCTCCACATCGGCCGTGGTGTTTGGTTTGAATTGCCTTTCGAGGCACTCGGCGAAGAGCTCCGCCCTGTCCTCAGCTTTGTACCTCGGCTGGTGGTTCGCATCGAGCAGTGGCTGCACCGTGGTCTTAACCGTGCCTAGTTGCCGGCAGAGGCGGTGGATCGAGGGGACTTCCTCAGAGATGGACAGGATGTGGTCGTCCCAGGCCTTGGCTGCGTGGTCTTCGAGGCATCTCCCGATTCTTTCCTCCAGGGCGTTCAAAGAGCGCTTCTGGGTTGGGCATCTGGTTTGCTGCCATGTCCGCCGCATTCTGTGCTTTTGCGCAATGAGTTCCTTGATCCACCTCGGCAGGGGATTTGAGCTCCTCTGCCTCGGTGGAACGGTGAGCGCTGAGTTGCGGAGTGCACCTTGAATGGTGGACGTGATGGCCCTGGTCTCTTCGTCCACTTCTTCAGGTGTAGAAATGGGCTTGGTGGTGGTCTTTGCTTCCATTTCTTCACTGAAGGTTAGCCAGCATATGCGTTTCCCCGGGGTTCTGGGAGCAACTCTTGCAGGAAGGGCTTGGATGGTCAAGAGTACTGGGCGGTGGTCGGACGGGAGGTCCATTAGTACCTCTTGACTCATGGCTGCTGTTACCCCGTAGTGGATCACAAGGTCGATGACGTCTTCCGATCCTCCCGCATCTGCATAGTGTGTCGGTTCCTCTGGCCCGACGACATCGAAGTTGTGATCAACGGCGGCTTCGTAGAGCTGCTTTCCAGCGGTGTCACGTCTGGTTGAGTGCCAGGCTGGGTGCTTGGCATTCATATCACCAGCAATGATGGTGGGACTTCGCGCCTTCAGCAATTCCCAGACTTCTCTCGCGAAGGCTTGTGGTGGTCCTGGAGGTAGGAAAGCAGCATATATCCTATGGTCGGTCCCGTTTATCTGTACGTCAACGCCCAGAGCGTACAGCGATGTCATGGGTGCGTAGTCCACCTGCTGGTGGATGATGCTCCTCTTGATGGCGACGGCTAGTCCCCGGTATGGCATGCCAGCGTCGGATATTTCATCCTTTCTGTACACTTCATACCCGGGGAGCTTGAGCTGGGTTGAGGCAGTCAGGTGGGTTTCGCTAATTAGCATGACATCAATCTTGTGCTCCCGCAGGAAGTGGCGCAGGATCGCAGTTTTCCCCTTGAGGGTCTGGGCGTTCCAGTGGACCACTCTTAGTGCGTTTCTATCGAAGAGTGGGCCTTGTCTTGCTGGCTGCTGTTGCTGGGGTGATGACCTCAAGGAAGAACTGCTTCAGCTGGCTGAAGACCTCTTCCAGGCGGTCTAGCTTGTGGGCGGTTGCTGGCTCTGTGGGCTCTGGCTTGTCTCCACTGGCCGCTGCTTCCTCTGTGGCAGCTTTTCGGCTGCGGCTGCGTCTGCTGCGTCGACGTTTGGTCGCTGCTTTGGTGCCCCTTGGCACGGGATCATTGGCGGGTGCCATGAGTGATCCCGCTGCAGCCTCCTCCACAGTGCGTTCGGGGACGGATGCTCGGGTCTCAGGGCCTCTTCGGTCAGGTGCGGTGCGAGCTACCGTGCCTGCCTTCTTGTTCCTTGCCTCCCTACGGAAGACAGGGCAGGCGGCGTGGTTTGCTGGGTGCGGACCGCCGCAGTTCGCACAGGTGGCTGGGACTTCTCGGGGGCGCTGGCACTCCCGGGCTGCGTGGGCTCCGCCGCACCGGACGCAGGCGATCTCCCGGTGGCAGCAGTGGGAGGAGTGCCGGAACTGCTGGCACCGGTGGCATTGTGCGGGGCCTTTCCTGCCTCTGAAGTCTTGAATAGGGCTCTCCCTGTTCCCGACAGGATCGCTCACGCGTCTAGTTAAACTTTAAATCTAGCTGTTTAAAGTTCACTCGACGCGTGAGCCATCCTATAGGGAACAGGGAGACCCCTATTTAAAGACTTCGATTATTGCCCTAGTCCCTATTAAAAATCGATATCCTTTTTAGGGTTCCGAAGTCCACAAGGAACCTTTATAGTTTCGCCATGTCCGTCCGTCCGTCCGTCCGTCCGTCCGTCCGTCTGTCCGCACTATTGCTCGGAGATGCTTAGGTCTAGAGAGCTGTAATTTGACATGAATATGCATATTAGTTACGCTGACAAAGTGGTACAATAAAATTTTGAAATATATTTTTTTATAGGGTACCTCCCCTACTCGTAAAGTGGGGATGTAATTTTTTTTTCTTGCGTACCCCATGGTGCGGCATATCGTTGAATAGGTCTTAAAAATATATTGTGGGTTTGTTAAAACCATTTTTTGATTAAGTGATGCGTTTGTGAAATATTAAGCTTTAAAGTGATATTTTTTGTTAGAGTCACGTGTCCCCCCCCCCCCCGGCCAGCTAAATGGTGGTATTTGGATGGCTGAAAAAAATCACGGTTGTGGCATATATAACGTAGTTGAAAGGAAAACTATCAGAGCTAAGTAGGCTGTACAAACTTACGAGTAATAGTCGACCAACTTATAATGATGATTTTTCTCGAGCGGCAGGGGCGTCGGGCGGGCACGTCATACCACAGGCTAGCTAGATGCTAATAAGTCTTCGAAAGGTACTGTGGGCATCCTCAACTTCGGAACCCTATAATTTGCGCGTGGCCCGACACGCACTTGGCCGGTTTTTTTACGCTAAATACGATGATTTTGTACCTACATGTGGAGCACAAACCAATGTATGTTCAAGTCTTAGCACAATCAAAGGATATTTCTTAAGACCTAGCACGTCTTGGTGCCTTCTAGTTCTTTGTCACAAATATCAGACAAAAACAGACGATCAATTGAAAGCAAATAAATTCTACGGATACAAGATAAAATAGGTAACAAGAAGTAAAAAAATGACGCTTTTTTCTGATATTTTGAAACCAGATTCCAATGCCCCGTTTGAGACGGTTGAGACTGGCAACTTACCGGTGACATCCTTAATTTGGTATTTGAAATATCTATATGTTACGGTACCCAACTAACAAGACCAACCAATAAAAACCGGCCAAGTGCGTGTCGGGCCACGCGCAAATTATAGGGTTCCGAAGTTGACGATGCCCACAGTACCTTTCTAAGACTTATTAGCATCTAGCTAGCCTGTGGTATGACGTGCCCGCCCGACGCCCCGCTCGAGAAAAATCATTGGTTTTTAATCATTTCATAAGTTGGTCGACTATGACTCGTAAGTTTGTACAGCCTACTTAGCTGTGATAGTTTTCCTTTCAACTACGTTATATATGCCATAACCGTGATTTTTTCAGCCATCCAAATACCACCATTTAGCTGGCAGGGGGGGGGGGGGGACACGTGACTCTAACAAAAAATAGCACATTAAAGCTTAATATTTCACAAACGCATCACTTAATCAAAAAATGGTTTTAACAAACCCACAATATTTTTTAAGACTTATTCAACGATATGCCGCACCATGGGGTACGCAAGAAAAAAAAATTACATCCCCACTTTACGAGTAGGGGAGGTACCCTATAAAAAAATATATTTCAAAATTTTATTGTACCACTTTGTCAGCGTAACTAATATGCATATTCATGTCAAATTACAGCTCTCTAGACCTAAGCATCTCCGAGCAATAGTGCGGACAGACGGACGGACGGACGGACGGAAATGGCGAAACTATAAGGGTTCCTTGTGGACTTCGGAACCCTAAAAAAGACAGATGATATAGACAGACCGCCTGCTGTATACCCTAACAACATGTTTTCCTGATCTTTTTGTTCTGTCCTTTTTTTCTCTATTGTGTGGTGTTCAATAATATTGTATAGTTTTTACTCCTCCCAATAAAATGTATCCGGGCCAAAACACTCCGGCGCCGCCACAAAACGAACGAGTGAATAATTTGCGAACTGTAAGCAGCGGCGAACAAATGGCGCGGGTTAATGACTACCCGGCGCTAAGGATTCGTTTAATTAATGCCCGTGAGCCTCCACTAATCTGCTTGGATGTTACACTAATAGCTGAAGAATATATCCATTAGGGCGAGGTTGTTAATAGTTTCTTTGTCAACCGTGCGAGCTCTTCCGGATTACCGTAATCGACGAACGCATTGTGCGTAATCCGATTACGCACAATGCGTTCGTAACCCGATGGTGTTTCATTACGGTCTTATACGTAAAGTTATTTGTATCATCGTCATTAGGTATCCGCCACCAGCACCACCACCCCCACAAAAGACTATTTAAGCCCCGCTGCTGGGCACAGGCCTCCCTATTATCACGACACGGTTTGGGCTTTAGTCCCCACGCGAGCCCAATTCGGCTTAATTGAGAAGTTCACACACATCCTTCAAATGCTAATTATAACTTTAACCTGTTTTCCTTCTCCGAAAAGCTCATCGGTAAATTCAAATTGTATTCTATACCCGGCCCTCTGTAACTATGAGACGCGGTAGATCAAACCACGAGGCTACCAAGGCTTATTAGGAATAGCACGACTAACTGACTTGGTACGCGGCGAAGCGCTTACACCGTGTAGTGCAGAGTATTATTGCAGCGTGTCTTATTAAATTGCGTCGTGCTATAATGATACACTGAAAAACCTTACCAAAACCGCTACCATTAAAATTCAGCTTTTTTTCAATAAGTACATAGGTAGATACAGGCCGCTATTTAGCGATAAGACCGCCTGCTGGGGCCACACTTTTTTGTGTAAGTAATTACGTTTGTGTATGTCCTGTTATTAGCCGGGCTTGCGCGATTATTTTTTTTACTGTATGTATGTATATTTCTTTGGCACGCTGTTGAGCCTAAATGGCTGGATAGATTTTAGCATGCGAGGTGTCGTTAGATTCGTCTTAATTGTGAGAGTGACACTGGGTATATCAAAATTGCAAAAAACAAAATGGCTGACGTTTGGAGGCATTTTAAACGTTTCCAAAAATATTTTTTTGTCAAATCCTATCGAGTGGGTTATCACAATAAAGGGCTTAATGAACGGATTACAAAAATATATAATGTGACATCAAAAGTTTATTTGCAGTTGAAAAATCGAGTTATTAGTGTAGTGTTACGGTAGGTACGAGAGTTATTACTACCGTCCTATTCACGTCTCACGACATCTATCATTTAGCTTTTGCCACTCTTGTAATAAATGTTTTGATAATAAATAAAATTCTAAAGTAAATACTTATAGACAGTTTCTTTAATATCATATTATGTTATCGATACAAGATTGATAAGGCTTTACTGGCTCAGGACACCTCTACGCTATAGCCTGGCTTAAACCACGAGACTGGTGTCTAGTCTATAGGTATTTCATCTCGCGTTTCTTACGGCTTCTATTTAATATACTTTAAGCCTTTTTGAAATAAAAATTACTTTGCGAGCACGCCTGACTGAAAGAAAGAAACAAAATAGCATAAATTCGATCGGTACCCATCTAATATTATCAAAAAATATAGGTAACCCGAAAATGATAAATAGTGTTTGTGTGTTGGTATTATATATACAATAATTAGAGTGATATGTTTAATAGAAACGATATTTCTCTAATGGTTGTTATGTGAAATTTCCAAAACGCTTTCCTGTAGGATTTAACGCCGGTTCCTGGATCATTTTCTATGAACTTTTTTGCGCTGAATCGAATGAGACCATACAGGACGCTGAATTCCATAGGATTCAGCGTCCATACTCATTATAGGATCAATATTTTGCGAGAAACAAAGAGTTTTCTTAAAAACCTTTTTAAAATGTTTAAATGAAAAATAAAAACCGACGTCAAACTCCGACAGCCTACAAAGTCGGTGTCAAGCTCACTATAAGATTGTGTCAGCTTTGAGTCGGTTCACTTGACACCGAAGTCGAACCTCGACTTCGGTCGACTTGAAGTCGGTTTTTTTCAAATTTTTCTTTCGGCGCTGTTTCCAAAAATGCGTACAATGCAATGGGACGTACGTCTCACTGTACTTTTTGAAATAGATGCCAAAATCATACACACGCTAACAAATTTTGAGGAGTTCCCTCATTTTGTCATGGATCCCATCATCAGAACTGAACCAAATTAAAAAGAAACCAATCTGGATGTACCACCTTTCGATTAAAAAAGAATCATCAAAATCGGTTCACAATTGAAGGAGTTATCGCGGAATACACACAAAAAAAAAACGTACAGACGAATTGAGAACCTCCTCCTTTTTTCGATGTCTATTAAAATTGATACTTCACTCGCCTAGTTTGTAAATGCCTCGCCCCTAAATTATGGGTAGGCCCCTAAGTTTTGGTAGGACTCGCTGAGTTCTCACTGCAAAGCCAAAATGGATGACATATCTAATTACACGTCTCTCGATCAACTTGAATCTGGGCTGTCTACATTTCACAGCCGTTATCTTGTATTGTAAACGTCACAATGCATATTTCAAAGCCTTCTCGAGTATCATTTAAACAGATCCTTTGTCGGATACCGCTCGGCACACAAAACTAATCCAGATGTTGTCTCTGGTATCTCGTTAATCTATGATAATCCGGGCCTGTGGCTTCTTATCCCTATTAAACTCAGTCGAAATTTTCTCATATTTGTCTTGCTCGAGAGTTCGGATAGCAGTGTCAAATTGTATTGCCGTTGGGTGTTGGTTAATTTATACTTCTTGCAAAGACAAAAAATATTTAAATATAACTGTATACTTACATATGTCAATAGGTAGGTACTGGAATACGTATTATTAAATTTTCAATGAGTAAAACGTACAACAGTAGAATAGAATCACGATCTATTGTTATAAAAGCACAAATCACAAACATACATAATGTTAAAATTATGTAAGGAATTAGCGCTTCTTATGTTTTCCTGTGATGTCATCATTTAGATTTTAGCACCACCACGCGGCTCAGGTTTGGACCAATTTTGTACATGACAAAGAACCGCGATGCGTGCTAGTGTACCCATTTGGAATATAGAGGTACACCGCGGTGAAAAAACGATCGAGCCAGGTCTCACGTTTGGGAAAACTCATTTTAGCTATTGTCATCCGAACTAAGCTCGGCTGCCCAGTGCGGTTTTGTAATTCACCTAATCCATCAAATAAAATAATGCTAAAATGAACGGAAAATACAAAAAGGAATGATTTTCTCCTACTTCTGCTCCCTTTATTTGTTTTTCCATTATTAAGATAAGCACTGCAGATACTCAAATAAATCCTGTCGTAAAACACGAATGCTTTAATAAGTGATTTAATTTTCCCCCGAAACATTGAATTACTGAATTAATTACTTTGATCGTAAGCAACCGGGTTTACGGAATCATGAATTTTTAATACTGAATGTATTTCCAATTAAATACAGGGATTTCCGCTGAAAGTTTCATAAAAGCCTGCTGAAAAATGAATTACGGAGTGCTTTCAACCAACCTTGGCGCCGGCGAATATTTAATATTGTATTATTTGAAATAAGTGACGGAATAACAATTGACAGCTGGCTTTTATAGCTGATCAGATTATTGAAAAAAAAAAGTGGAAAAATATTCAATATTTCGGTTGTAAATTTCATTTATTTGGAGATAGGAGCTTACCATCAAGAATTAGGGCAAAAATGGTAAGAGGTATGTTGAATGGATACCTAATCGGAATGAGGAAGCTCGTTTAAATGTGATTAAAAACATGGTCATAATACAATTCAATTTATTTATATCTTTTATATTCCTGCACATTTTCCCTCATTAAATGACACCAAAACAATATTTCACTGTTCTCTCATAATTACATAAAGATTTTATTTCAGCTTTAGATAAGTTTCACCCAATTTCCTAAAGCACTCAACCCAACAACCCAATACCTAATGATCTATCTGGCTGGCGCCCGCGCCGCACCGCGCCGTTAAAAGCCTTATTTTCAAGATATTTGAAATATGACAGGAATGTTCTTTCAACCAAACAGCATTTTGAATTACTGTAATGGAGGGCCTTAGAGATGTTTAACAGACCGCATCGCAAAACTGTGGCCGCTTTAAGATAATTTATCCCCAAAAGGGTAGGTATTTTAATCGACATTTAAATTTATTTAAAAGGAACTTCGGGTTACGGCATAAAATACGTTTTACCAGCTTTCTATACATTATATTGGCGAAGTTTTGTTTCATTGGGAGCCCATATTCGCCCCTGCGGCACATAAAATTATTTTTACGACGGGCATCCCTCTTCATTGTGCCGATAAAAGGTCACAGAGCTTGTTGTAATTTGAATTTTATGAGGTCATAAAATAAACTATCGCTCAATGGTTAGCCTGTCGTGAAAAATCTTGGCAGCGGCTTTGAATGCGGAAACGGGAATAGAATACTATGCCGTTTATGATTTACTCGTGTTCTTAGTGTAAATACTAGCCAGATCCTAGTGGGATCCCTTTGTGTGTGTATATGATGGACGATTGGACATATCTGTTTAAAATACATATTTTAATATTATAAATGCGAAAGTAACTCTGTCTGCCTGTCTGTCTGTTATTTATTTGACAATGGAGGCCATCTCCGTAATTTTAGTACGTACCTATATGTATATTTTATACATGTAATGTAAATTTTATAACTATGTGTAAATTTTGAAAAAAGGCCTTCTGCTTGAGTTTGTTGCGGCGCTTCTTCTCAAGCAATGGGTCTAGGAAGCGCTAGTAAATTCTTTTTCTGACGTGTAAAAGTGCCCCTATGTGGCCAATTTGCTGAATAAATGATTGAATTTTGAATTTTGAATTGTTACCTCTTCACGCTTCAACTGCTGGACCGAATTGGATGAAATTTAGCATGGGTCCCGGGAAAGGACACAGGCTACTTTTTATCCCGGAAAAACGCATAGTTCCCGCGGCAACGCGATAAACGAATTCCACGCGGGCGAAGTCGCGGGCAGAAGCTAGTATTATAAATGCTAAAGTAACTGTCTGTCTATTTACCTGTTACCTCTTAACGCTTCAACCGCTGGACCTATGTTGAAGAAATTTCGTTTAGAGTAATTTTGAGTTCCCGTGGAAATGCTATAACCGAATTCCACGCGGAAAAAGTCGCGATCAGATGGTTGTATATTATGAGCCACTGCGTTCACTAATCTACACAATATTTTTTTCTAACTAAAATATGCACTAGAATTCATTTGCATTAGAATTCTATAAGACAAGCTTTGAAATTAAACAATAGACAAGCAAACAAAGCCAGCAAAGGCTGCAGCTCA
Source organism: Aethes cnicana (assembly GCA_963971205.1). NCBI lineage: Eukaryota > Metazoa > Arthropoda > Insecta > Lepidoptera > Tortricidae > Aethes > Aethes cnicana. Next base: position 9,396,571 of record OZ020285.1, read on the forward strand.
GATAAAAACATTTGCTAATACAGCTACATTAACTTTTAAGCCGATCCTTATCTTCCAGTTCCAGTCAGCATGGATTGTTTCGCTTGGCAAGTAAGATTTAGTTCTGTCAGAACTGTATAAGCAAGTTTGCAACAAGAACGCCGCGGTTAGCCGTGCTAAGTTAGTCTGACAGATTACGCCTTAACGACGGTTCCAGTTTTAAGCTACGATAACTTTGATAAGGAATGTAGCTTTAGTTTTTATGGGTGAAAAGGTGAGAAATTTAACTGAGATTAATAAATTGAGCCCACAGTAGGTTCTCGTGTTTTTTTTTTGTAATGTTATTACTTAGTAGCATAGAAGAAGTAAGGTAAACTTAGAATGACCTTCAAACAAATCAGCGTAAATTGTGTCCTGTTATACGAGGTTAGGTATTAAGAAAACCGGCACAGATCTCCACCAGAGCATTGTTCCACCACGTAAGTACTGTTGTTTTATGCAAATCCACGCAAAGGGTGGACAAATCTGATAATATTTTACGATAATCCGCCAAGCACTTAGTAAATTATTAATAGTACATTACAGACCTAGGGTGGTGAATTCGTAAATGTCCCAGATCGCAGGTTTCTGTGGCCCGAACCGAAGGTGAGGGCCATAAATATGCGATCTGGGGCTTTACGAATTACCGCCCGTGGTTTGTCAAAAGTTTTACGTTTTGCCTTGGCCCAAAAGTGAGATTTTCTCTCCGCGTAACGGGCAGAAAATCCCACTTTATGGCCACGGGTGATGTAAATTTATTTATTTGTTACATTTTAGGTTTTGTATAGCGCTCCATGGGTCACCTAGGTGTTGACTGAAAATCAGCGCTGTAGGTGTTTGACACCTCAGCATTTATGCTGACCCAGCAACCTCTTCTCTGCCGTGAAGACTCACACACAATGTTTTTTTTTTTTGTTGTCGTGTTTGTAATGTTATTATTGTGCATTTTTTTAGTGTATTTTTTGCTGTAAACTGTGTCTTCTGTGCAGCGAATAAATGTCTTTCTTCTTCACTTAACGCCACAATCTTGCCTTATTTTCCACATTACCAATCCCACAAACCCAGGAAAATTCTCAGGCGATCTATTAATAATTTAACCAATTTGTTATATTCGCAAGTTGTTGAATATTTAAATTGTACATGAAAGACTGAATTAATTTGCATTGGAGTGTTATCTTAAAGTCTCTAACTTCGTAGAGTTGTTCGAGTATGCTTTGATTTAAGTGCCTCAATTGATTCTACTACCTCACTTTAATATTTTGTTTTGTTCCCTGAATAAATTTTAATATTTCCAATATCGAAGTTTAGCGAAGTAGCAGAAGAAACTTAATTACTGAACTCAACAACAAGGGGATTTTGTCGTCAGAGATTTCGATCAACACAACTTTGCTTGAAAAAATGTAGAAAAAAAGACGTGAAGTTTGAAGTCGATTTATAAGGTTTAGGAAAAATTCTAGGTATTCTCAATACTCAATTTTGCTTTCATAGGAACGTTAAGTGTTCAACACTTAACCCAAGTAGGTACAGGATTCCACAATTTAGAAGGCGCGTGTATTTAGCAAAAATAGACACTGTGTCTACGGCTTAAGTGCTTCGCCGCGCGCCTTCTAAGTTGGGTCGTGCTGTAGGTATATGTAATAGGTAACTTACTTATTTACCCAAATATTCTTACTTGGGACAGCATAAAATATCTTACCGAAATTTATGTCCGGAAATCTTTGTTTTATGATATTTTACATTGTAGAAATAACATTCTACGGCGATTCACGCTCCAGATGTGCCACATGGCAGGGTTTTGATATGAATTAAATGTTAAGCAGCAATTTAGGGACTTAAGCACAATACAAATTTTAATAATCGGTACGTCACACTTGCTTTCTTGGACTAAATGCGTATTAACATATTCGTCTCTTCCATGACATCCTACAACGGGGTGTCGTTGATTCATATGTAGGTACATTAAATCGAATTCCGTTTATTTAGGGTAGGTACCCTAAATAAATGGAATCAGATTTGCCTATTTATATAAAACATGAAAAAGTTCAGATTTTTTTGTATTATACCTGCCATTACGAAATACACTTGTGTTAATCTAACTACAAGCGATATTGAAACTAAATGCTGCGGGATATATCACATAACGTGAAGCCGTGGTGGCCAAGTGGTTCGACCTACCGCCTCTCATGCAGAGGGTCGGGGGTTCGATTCCGGCTCGCACCTCTAAGTTTACTTATGTGCGAAATTCAATTTGAACTAACCACTGTTCCGCTTTTCGGTGAAGGAAAACATCGTGAGGAAAGCTGCACGCATCTGCGAATTAATTCAAAGACGTGTGTGAAGTCCCCAATCCGCACTGGGCCCGCGTGGGGACTATAGCCCAAAAAAGCCCAAGTGAGAGGAGGCCTGTGCCCAGCAGTGGGACGCAAATAGGCTGTAGTAGTAGTAGATATCTCATAACTTTCATGCTGTTGTGTATATTTTCCGTTCATCATCGGATTACTGATCAACAAAGTATAATGGGTTTTATTAAAACAAAATAAATAAAATAACAAAAATGTGAAAAATCTTACGTACAGTCAGCAGCAGAAGTAGATAAGCTGTCCAGGTGTTCAAAATGACCTACACACGACCTTATTCTTAAGACGTTAAGGGCGTGTATAGGTCATTTTGAACACCTGTAGGCCTACACTACAAGGCATGGCACCCAAAATGCTGGCATGCTGTTTATTTTTTATACGAATTGATAAATTGGTTTTTGTGAAGCAATGGTGGTTACATTTAGCCTTAAGTTTATACTAGAATGGATGGCATTTAATAGGAATTCAGATAACTTTTAGTAGTGCAGGATAATTATAGGAGAAACTTGAAATTCCTTACTAAAGTGTATACTTGAGTTAATTTTAGTAACCGCCGTAACCTAGACTATTCCAATAATTTTGCTTCCCATGGAATGTGATTAAATTAACAAACACATTCCGTGAAAAGACTGAAAAGCAAGCTGCTAATATTAATTACATTATGATTTTTTTATAGATGAAAGATGGCCTTGTGTCGTGAGTCTTCATTAAATGATAGTACCTACTTGAAATATTATTAAGCATATATAGGTAACTAGCTTTTGGCCGCGACTTCGTATAATATTAGTATGGATTATCTGACAGGTAATTTACAAAGGTGGTACCAGGCCTTACCGAACCTTTTTGCCTTTATAAATATAAAGTTGATATGGTACATTTTTCTTATCAATCAAGGTAAGTACTTAAGAAAATGTTTTTTTTTAATTATTGTTTCCTTCATTTCTTTGACTTCAATTTGTCAGATTGCTTTACGTGAATGTACAACTTTCACAACATAACAGGGTCAGAAATTTCTAAAAGACCTATTCAAATAAAATAGAGATTTTCGTTACACAATCGTACGGGGTGGACTGAAGTGACCTATTTTTAAATTCGATTCGTGAAAACATGAACTACAAAATAAATGACAGTATAGTTTCCTGATAGTACACGGGTACGCGCATCTTCTACTATCTAAAGTCCCGCGCCTGCACATTTCAAAACGCTGCAATGTATTCAAAAAGCACCAACAACACTCTCAACACATGTGTGCGTGCTGAGACAGCCATCAACTATGCGTTGAGAGTGTTGGTGGTGCTTTTTAAATAATAATGAAAAAAATGAAGCGTTTTGAAATGTGAAGGCGCGGGACTTTAGATAGTAGAAGATCTCTACGCGAACCCGGCTTCCAGAACTACTAACTGTTGTCTCATACTTTTCCTTCCGAGATAATAATATCCTCACCTGCTTCCTCCGCCCTCACATCCCGTCTGTATTATTCCTGTTCCTTCCATTTCCTTTTCCTATCCTAATCAATTATTTTTGAGGCATTATTATTGGTTTGGTACATTTGTCGTATTATTTTCTCTGTGTGTGCGCACTCATTTTGTTTTCGTTCATTTGGCACCGCCTTCAAAAACTAACCCTTAAGGATTATTTTTTGATTTTCAGTGGGTTCGTTTTCTGAAGGCGGTTTCCTTTCTTAAAAAAAAATAAATTAAAATGAAGTTAACATTTCAGATTTGTTTTTTTTAACCGACTTCTTTGTTTTTTCATACTTTTTAATAAACAATCACTAAAAATCAGCGTTTCGTTTTTTATAACATTTTTGTTTTTCAATAAATACATAAAAAGAAAGAAAATCCTCTTGTTCACGTTCCACCGTAGTCGGATAAAGAACACGGCCGTCGGCGTAGCTGAATTACAAGGAAGCCTTTTTAAAATGCAGACGACGCTGTAAATGACTCAATTTAACCACTTTTCTGACTCTTGGATGTTTGTTACGCCGCCAAATTTAAAATCTCCCGAGCTTCGGCTTAATTAACTTAACTCAATTAGAAGTGAAACTAGTTCATTCCCTTGAGGAATTTGTCGGCGGCCTTAAGTTGCTTTTCGAGTATTTAAGACATTCCCGGGGCACACATTGCTTCAAATGATACCGTTATTGCGATCTTATGCTCTTCTGCGTGTTTTCTTTCAGATCAATCTTGCTTACTTGATCTTTCTGACCTTTTTCAATAATTCATGATTGATGTGACTTTTTTACTACACAATCGGGTGACCAAGTAACTTCGTTCACCGGACTCCCTGATTCGTCTGTCCACAAGAAGCTGAAACGTAGACAGATTGGAAGAAGCTTACTCAAGTCACAGAATATTTAATAGTACTACATACAGAATGGCCACGGAATCAACCGCCTGAATCTAGCCGGCGCGCAACTCGCGCCCAATTCGCCCTTACCGTCATTTGTTTCATCCGGAGATAGAGAGTGGATCACTGGCCCGCGTAGTTGGTACACACACCTTTACAAGTGTACAGACGTCCTCGCACGCAAACATTGACACTTCTTTGGAATTTTGTTCGAAATCGTGCTTTTATAGGCCATGTCCGCCCTTTGCTCAAGTGACCAGGATCTTTCATCGACGTTACCGTCAGTATTAAAGAACTCATCAGAAAAATAAAAAGACGACGTTGCTAATGCTGCATCGTCTCGTCTCTAAATGAAAGGTGCCTCGCGTATAAACATGTTTATTTTTATTTACACTTTATTAGTGCTATAATCGCACAACATTCACGCTATAATTGTGCCACAATCGCAATGTAATCGTACGACGATAAGTAATACTATAATTCTTATCATCACTAAGCAATTTAAATAATCATTTTGTGCTAAGGTACATTTATTTTTCAGTCTCATAATTTAATTTCTTCCGTATCTCTGAAACTCGAATTATGATTGTATTTTAATCGAATAAAGAAGCCGTCAATCTCTCCCCAAAGTTCCCAAATATTGTAAATGAAATATTATTTTACGTCGCGAAGAGGATAAATATTATTCCGTCATAACAATACAGGCTGATCGTTACGCCCCGCTCTTACCCGTTACAATGCCTCTTCGTTCTCGAATATTAATACGGGATATGTTATTGATTTGGCAGTTTATTAGTCTACGAAAGTTAATAAGAGGTACGATTACGTAACGAGGGTTCTACGATTTTGATGGTTTTTATACACCACGATGATCTCTGATAATGTTTTTTTTTATTGAAGATAGCAAGGTACTTGTCTACCATCTTACCTGATGGAAAGCAAGGAGTGGTCTACGGTAAAACGTACCTTCCTAGAAAATACCTGTGCACTCTAGAATTGAAAAGTTGTACGTGTGGGGAAACAAGGATGCTGTTTCGCTGGTTTTCATAAAGTTCGAGGTAATCTTAGCAATGTGTGGTAACGATTATGTATTCACAAAATATTCAATTTAAACACGTTTATAGGTATAGAGCGCGTTCTTTCATGTAAACTGTAGGTACTTCGTATATTCTATTGAATCGTCTATTTTATTGGTTTTGTTTGAAGCTTTAGTACAATTTATACTGACAGCATTGGTGTGGTTAGTTGATTTAAAGCGGAAAGCAAAGTACATTTGGAGTCATCTTTAAACTTAAATTAATGGTAGTTATCATATATTTACTAAAGTAATCGATGGGCGGTATTAGATGAATTGGTTCCGATATTACAGAATGGCATAGTCTTGGATCATTAATTTCATTGAAAGTTGTTATAATAGAAAATCACGTCCATTAAACAAAATTCTAAAATGTACCTAAATACTATCATGCCAAACATATCAAAACAAGGATAGGATAAAATATACAAATGCGAACTCATCCCTCTGAGGGATATCTTTCAGTTAACCTTACAATGAATGAGTTGTATTCAGTAATTATTCAAAAGCAATACAATAATTGTGTCTGCAATAGGTAAATAAAAATACAAAAAAGTATTAAAATAATTCGAAGCGAAGTATTCAGCGTAGTTCGAAGCTTGAGTGAAAATTTAAATTACCTACCTCATTAAAACCTAATATATCCACAAAACGCCTTGTCATAGCTACGGACAGTTAAAATTTGACACATTGTCTATGAAGTAAATGTCAAATGTTAACCTTCCGTAGCCAAAACGGGGCGTTTTGTGAATACCTACCTACAAGAACCGGGCGTGAGTCAATGACTTTGTTATATTTAAGTATAGTCACAGGGCGGACAAGGCATAGGCCTTTTATAGAAAAGCACGATTTCGAACACAATTCAAATGAAGATGAAGTGTGTGTACCAGTACGCGGGCCAACGATTCGCTCTCCATCTCCGGATGAAACAAATAAAATGACGGTAAGGGCGAGTTGGGCGCGAGTTGCGCACCGGCTAGATTCAGTCGGGTGATTCCGTGGCCATTCTGTATGAAGTACTATTAAATATTCTGTGGTATAGTTAGAAATAATTTGAGGTACATAAAATGCTCTGTCGTACCGTGTAAGGAGCTCTCTGTTATGTGCCTGAGGATCTTATATTTCTTTATTTGCCCCCGTCAAGGAGGAATGTGAAGGAAATGAGCCTGCAGGCTGAATTACTTTTTTGCTCGCTACGTTCATGGCTTAATTCCATAATTGTTTTCTTTGTGCTGAAATATTATAATTTCGGCAACAATTGAAATGAAATTGAGTCTCCAAACATCCGTTGTCATTTATTACAACGTAATTGAAATATATACGGATAAAGTTGATTATAAAATTGCACCCACACTACCTATAAAATAACACATACGAGTAGAGATACTATCTAAAGTCCCGCGCCTTCACATTTCAAAACGTATAACGTAAACGTAAACTTCAATGTATTTAAAAAGCACCACCAACCCTCTCAACCCATGTGTGCCTGCTGAGACAGCCATCAACTATGCGTTGAGAGTGTTGGTGGTGCTTTTTAAATAATAATAAAAAAATGAAGCGTTTTGAAATGTAAAGGCGCGGGAGTTTAGATAGTAGAAGATCTCTAGGTACTTAGATAGCTAAGCGATTTTCGTGGTACCTAATTAATTTTAAGTTTCACTGATCGACTTATAAGTCATCACTGGCAACACACACTGGTCGAAGACTTTCGACTTAAGACACTGCGGTAATTTGGACGAAAAGACACTGCGAAGCTTCCCGAACGCTGCCCAGCCGAGTCGGATTCGACGATTGATCTCTTTCTCGAAGTTGGACCTACCTAACTGGACTGTTTGTCAACAACTTCGAGCGCAGAGCCTCCGATTATTAGGCACAACATGGACGTTGGACATGATCTTCGTCTTGTCCATATTCATTTTCAGACCAACTCGATCGGAAACTCTGCTGAGGTCAACGAGCATAGCACTGAGGTCTTCCATGGTCTCAGCCATAACTACTATATCGTCGGCAAATCGAAGGTGAGTGATGTACTCGCCATTTACATTGATGCCTCGTCCTTTCCAGTCCAGCACCTTGAAGGCATCCTCCAATGCAGCGGTGAACAGCTTCGGAGCGATTACATCTCCTTGTCTGACTCCCCGCTGCAGTGGAATAGGCATCGTGGTCTGGTCCTGTAGTCGGACGGACATGGTGGCATTTTCGTACAAACACTTCAACACTTCGATGTACCGGTAGTCAGCTTGGCACCTCTGGAGAGACTGCAGCACAGCCCAAGTCTCGATCGAATCGAAGGCTTTCTCGTAGTCCACAAATGCAAGGCAAAGGGGGAGGTTATACTCTTCGGTCTTCTGTATAACCTGCCGCAACGCATGTATGTGGTCTACGGTACTATAGCCCTTTCGGAAACCGGCTTGTTCGGGAGGCTGGAATTCGTCAAACCTGCGCGCGAGACGGTTCTTAATGACTCTCGAAAACAGCTTGTAGACATGACTCAGAAGTGAGATGGGTCTATAATTTTTCAGCAAGGTGTTATCACCTTTTTTGAAGAAGAGCACCACCACACTTCTGTTCCATGCTCGCGGCGTTCTCCCTTCATGGATGACGGAATTAAACAGCGTCCGCTTATGGTTCCGTGACGTGGGCGCTTACGATGGGCCTCATAAGAAGGCTCAAGGTCACCCAGAGGGCAATGGAGAGGGCTATACTCGGGGTTTCTCTGTGTGATAGAATCAGAAATGAGGATATCCGCAGTAGAACTGGGGTCACCGACATAGCCCGAAGAATTGCGAACCTTAAGTGGCAGTGGGCGGGGCACATTGCTCGCAGGACTGATGGCCGATGGGGCAAGAAAGTCCTGGAGTGGCGTCCGCGAACCGGTAGACGAGCTGTCGGTAGGCCTCCAACAAGATGCAGTGACGACCTTGTAAAGGTCGCGGGAATGCGGTGGATGCGAGTGGCACAGGACCGGTCTGAGTGGCGCGCCTTGGGGGAGGCCTATGTCCAGCAGTGGACGTCTATCGGCTGAAATGATGATGATGATGATGATCGACTTATACTTTTATATTCGATACTTCAGCTTCAATTCTGATTAGTGATTTTTTTAATAATAGACAGAATTATTTTAACATCTTTATTTTTCACGTTTGCACTACTAGCTTAATAAAAAACGAAATACATATGTACTTCATATATAAAGGCAAAAATATTTTCTGCTTACTTTCTACAACCGATGAGACATTGATATTTCTTAAGTTAATACATACAATAAATATATACCATATTGTTTATACCTTAATTTTAATAGGTACCTATGTATTACACACGTTTCTTAAGACTAGTTAAGGAAGTAATATATTAGTTACCGAATGATAGAAAAATAATATTACAAGGCCACCAAACACAAGAATTATTAGCTTTTTTTTTTTTATAACAGGAAAGGATATCACAGCTATTAAGTTAAAAATGTACAATGAAAATACCATGAATAAATTTTTCAATATCTGTACTGTACTATTCGAGATGATTATTTTTTAATTCTAAAATAAACCTTCTATACTTACCTTTAATATCTGATCTGAAGAGACAGATTTTGTTAACTTTTTTTTAAATATGTATAGGGCACATGGTTACAAAATCTATATTTTGGTGTAAAGCTAAAACTAAAATCTAGTGGCAAATGATATTAACTATTTAGAGTTATTTACAAGATAGGTATAGCATGTTTTGTGAACTTATTTTACATAAATAACAAAAAGTATGATAGGAATATATTTCTATAGTTTATTGAGATATATCTAAATAATTCACACTAAGTACAGTTTAAACATTGTAAAAAGCCACCGTAAAATGCATTTTTAATGGCAAAATCAAGTACTTCATATTATGCGAACCGGTTATTAATTTTGATACAAGACCTGACGTGCCTGAAGTCTTTGAATTAGATAATTTCGATACCTGCTACGAAATAAATAGAAAACTGATAATGACATTGATGTGTTGAATCTCTAGATGACTTCGCATGACTTATTTCATAAACTACTCAAGATCGAAGGCATACTCGAGACCGTTTTTTTTTTAATATATAACTTCACACATATTGACCTAGCCCCAAACTAAGCAAAGCTTGTACTATGGGTGCTAGACAACGATATAAATACTTATTTAGAGAAATACATACATATATAAATACTAAACATCCATGACTCGAGTACAAACATTCGTGTTCATCACACAAAGTTTGCCCCGAGCGGGACTCGAACCCGCGACCGTCGGAACAAAAGGCAGGGTCACTACCAACTGGACCAATCCGGCCGATTTATACGCAGAATGATCTTATCAATCCAAATGTGGCAGTAGGTATGGAGAAGTCGGATACTATCATGGTTAGTGAAATCTGTTCTTATCGCAGGTTCGATTCCCTGTTATTTACTTTTAAGAGATTTAAAAAATTTGAATGACACTAAATCTAAAATCGACGCCATGGTTCCTAAGAACAGATTTCGCTTTCTGGGGGTTTCGCTTACTATTTAACTGACCCATTTGGATTTATCATTCTGTATATTGACGTACCTGCGGCGAAGCACTTAAGCCGTTGATGCTGAGTCTATTATTGCTTAATCCACGCGCCTTCTACCACGCCACGTTCTGCCACGTTGTATCTTGCTATATAAGCCCAAGTTCCTTAGTGATCATGATTATGAAAATATTTTTATTTATTATCATTTTCTATGAAATTTTATGTAGGCAGATCTCGAGTATGATCTCTAGATCAACGAACGTATGCCTCTAGTTGTAGGGGGCCTAGTTTCTAGTAAGCATCGGGTTGATCATGATGTTAGCGAGCGCGTTGCGTCGTTTCCGCCACGCGCCTGCGCCCTGCGCGTGGTACTGAAGCTGCCGGTACCAGGTGCGCGTGCGCGCGCTCTCCTCGGCCTGTAATGAAACAATTGTTAGGTTAGTTTTCATATAGTAAGCGATTATTAGCCGAAAGTGACGTCCGCGAACCGGGAGACGAGCTGTCGGTAGGCCTTGCAGGCGGAGTGACGACCTGGTAAAAGGTCGCGGGAACGCGGTGGATGCGAGTGGCACAAGACTGGTCTGGGTGGAGTACTTTGGGCGAGGCCTAAGTCCAACAGTGCAAGTCTTTCGGCTGAAATTATAATGATGGTGATGAAGCAATTATCTAAGCACAAACGCTTCAAACTGTCTGTGAACTAAGCAGGCGGTCGTTAAAGACCTATTTTACAATGGAATAAAATGACGTTTCTGAATGGAATGACAGCGCAGCGGCCATATTTATTGACCATGACACAGACCATGAGTCCATCACTGTGCTTTAATCAACCCAAGATAGATAGGTCACGAACAAACGTTGTCTCATTTTTAGTATCCCTTCGACTGGCAATCGGCCGAATATAGGTTCTTGTCAAAAATAATGTACTCTATGGATCCGATAGTATAGACTTCAAAATCTGCCATCGTTCTTGTCAATAGTAGAAGAAACAGACGATATAACACGGTTCCCATGAAATATCATGACCTGACTTTAAAACGAGAATATTTGGTTTGCGTTTCTTTTCATTATTACCGATGATACAAGTAGATACCTACGTACTGTAAAGTAAGTACATTTAACAGTATACATCCAGTTAGGAGTAGCCTCTAGCTACACCGCAGACCTGCATCAGTGCAGTCTCACTACCTTACTCAAAAGTGCTAATGTATGTTATTTGGCTCTCGATCCATGAGTCTACATCTAAAATTCCAACTTTAGGTTAATAAGTACATGAGTCATTCTCACCTTAAAAATGTATGAATCCTTAGTAGTTATTTCGTGGACTTCGAAGAAATGCTCGGGCTCGTGATCCGCGGCCACCACACACCTATCCAAGAAGAGTGGCTCCCTCTGCAAGGTATATCTCCCCGCCTTCTCCCTCACTAAGAGCAGAGCCGCTTCTCTTACTCCACTCCTCGCGAACAAAGCGTCTCCCTCTTTCTCTCTAGCCTCGCGATCTCTCGCCTCTCTTGTTTCTCGGATCTCGTTCGTTTTGTGAGTGATCGTTGGCTGAAAGAGCAAAAATGTATCAAAATTACTATAGTATCCGTGATAGTCCAATCGGGGATTCAAAACTCGTACCTATCTCTGAGTAAGAATATTTATGTATGTTATTTAATATACATTTACCACTGACTTAAGTGAAAGAGGTATTTTGAGGATATCCATGCATGCATCTGCGACGTAATTCGAAGATGTGTGTGAAGTCCCTAATCCGCACTGGGCCCGCGTGGGGACAATCGTGATTAGAGGCGGCCTGTGGCCATCAGTGAAACGTAAAACTGTTGTGGCTATTTACTTTCAAACTTAATATTTTTCCTTGATGTTTCCAGCTGAGTTTTAAAACTGAATTCTATAGAAATATTGATCATAAAATTACCTTTCCATTGGTTACCAAAAGGGCGTTGATGGGCGTCAGCTTGATTGTGCGTCCCTTGCGCCAGTTGTTGTCGTTCGGTTGGGTGAACAGGAGCTTCCCTTCCATTGCGAACCTAATGACAAGCGAGATAAATGTCATTATCAATCGAACAAAGTGGACACGTAACGAATAACGACGGCGCAAATTTTTATAATCACGGCATAACAGAATTTAACGAAAGCCACTTAGTACGATTAAGAGAATATTGGCTTTTAATAAATATATTTTCATGTACCTACTGCTATTGTACGTATAGATGTCGTGTCGTGTGTGTATCGTGGATTACATTTGATTAAGCCGTTTAACCATCTTTTAACCCATGGAGTCTAGTGAAGCTGTGGTGGCCTAGTGGTTCGACCTACCGCCTCTCATGCAGAGGGTCGGGGGTTCGATTCCGGCTCGCACCTCTAAGTTTAATTATGTGCGAAATTCAGTTTGAACTAACCACTGTGCTTTTCGGTGAAGGAAAACATCGTGAGGAAACCTGCACGCATCTGCGAAGTAATTCAAAGATGTGTGTGAAGGCCCCAATCCGCACTGGGCCCGCGTGGGGACTATAGCCCAAACCCTCTGGTGATGAGAGGATACCTGTGCCCAGTAGTGGGACGCAAATAGGCTGAAGTAGTAGTAGTACCTATGCACATATTGGGGATCTCTGTTATGCGAAATTTCTTTAAATTAGTTTTGAAAGCGTCTCTGCTTCGATGCATATTTCATCTGACGTATGAATAGACTGTCTTGGTAGATTACGTAGATTTATCAACATAAAAAACAACTGTCTCGAATAACGTCACGACTTCAAACGTTATTTCCTTTTTACACGTATAATTACTTGTATTTCTGGTGCTATCGAGCAATAAAGAGCCCTCGGGAATAGCACTTGTCGCTGTTACTGCCACTAAAGCGGCGACTATCAGCTTCACGAAGCAAATTACGAGAATAAGCGGGTAGAACAGTTGTAAACTGAAATTATATTTATTTATTTAAATTTCACTGCACATACAAAATGTATACAATTGGAAAAGACGCGCCTCAATACCGAATTAGCACACAAAATCTTCAACGATAGGAATCTACAGGAGCTTTTATAAGCTGAAATGACGTGTGCCCGACTACTAATAGTTAATTTAGCCCTGGTGTAAATATTAACACAGAGTCGATACCTAACTTACTTCTACGTTTGAATTTAAATTTAACGGTTAACTGACTGACCTACATACGAGTATAACAGAAGTGTAAATTTTACATCTATCGTTGAAGATTTTTTAAACATTCCTGTAAGTACCTAATCCAACTTATACACAAACATGCCACAAGGATATAAATTTTTCTAAACCGCACGAGTCGCAAAGGTACCCGTAAAAGCCAGTAGGGTTAAAAATCGCCAGCCGCACAACATTTATTACTTAAACCCCAGATAAACCTGCGGCCCGCAATGTTCTAGTAATGGGATCGTTTGTCCCATCCGCCAATAGCACGAGAATGTGCAATGACTACAATTTGCCGAAATTATCGCGAATAGCCCGAGGGACGATGTTTATTTTTTAATTAAATCGGGCTTAGATTGAAGACTTCAATCTGCCCGGATAATAGTTTTCATTCGTTTTATTTGATTCCACAAATTGGAAATCTTTTGTACGCAATGGTGTCATTTTGGCGAAGTGCTTCTGTTAGAATGGAATTTACTGTACTTTACTTTTTTTTCTAGCTTATTTGAATGTCCCACTGCTGGGCAAAGGCCTCTCCCGTGATCTTCCAACTCCCTCTATCCTCGGCCATTGTAGGCCAGTTGTTGTTGAACGTGTCCAGGTCGTCCCGCCACCTCCGCCTGGGCCTGCCGCGCCGTCGCGGAGCGTTCTGTGGTACCCACTGCGTAGCAATATGAGCCCACCTTTCTGGGTGCATACGACAAACGTGTCCGGCCCAGTCCCACTTGAGCTTGGCGGTTTTGTGGCCTACGTCGGCTATTTGTGTTTGGCAGCGCAGCGTGGTGTTCCGAATACGATCTGTTCTTCTAACACCTAGAATGCTACGCTTCATAGCCCTTTGGCAAACCTTCAACTTGGACTTATGAGACTCGGTAAGGGACCATGTTTGAGCACCGTAGGTTAGGATGGGTAGTATACACATGTCGTCGAGTTTTCGCTTGAGTGTCAGCGGGAGGTTGCCCTTATTTAGTTCTTTCATGGACCAGAAGCTCTTCCAGGCGTTATTGATCCGTCACTCGACCTCTTTGTCTTGCATACACATTAAAAATGATTGTTACTGGTGGTAGGACCTGGTGCAAGGTCCGTCCGTATATCACCGTCTTACTCGCTAACCTCTTCCGTTAATAGCAGTTGTCGCACTGTTGTGTTCCGGTAAGGGGGAATTCCGGTTAGGTATTTACTAGCCTATGCCTATCCTGTGTCATAATGGCCTATCCTGAGGTATAATGGCCCTATGGGCTCTGTTACATATTATGTCTCAGGATTGGCAACGCATTCGAAATCTTTATGATTTCTTATGTCCATGAGCCGCAGTGATCCTGTTTGTTCGTTTACAAATCAATGATATAAAAAAAGTTCTCGACATCCGCGTTTTGGAAGATGCGCTGTAGGAAGGTCACCAACTAGACGGAGAGACGACTTAGTGAAGGTAGCTTTAATTGGATGACCGTTCTGAGTGGCAAACCTTGGGGGAGGCACTGGACGTATTTCGGCTGAAATAATTATAAAGCTTACCTTGCATCGTCGTGATTCCAGTCGAGAATGTCGACCGCCATTTTTCTTAGTCTGATGTCTGCTACATGAAGATCGTGGGCTGTTCTCCTGGCGGCTGCTAGTCTTCGCCACAGTGGCACATCCCTGGCAGCGGCGGCGGCTGCCGCGGCGGCCGCGTTCATTTCCTCGAGCCTGGATTCCACACAGCGCTGCGCGCTGCGCACATCATCCCTTTCTGCGGCGCATGCCGCCGTAGAACGATGCAGTCGCGAAAGAAGAAGAGGATACTTAGTCACACGTTGCACTGGCACCTGAAATTTGACACATCAACGCTTAGCCATGAACTAATTTCAGACTTGGAACATGTTTAAACCGAAATAATGAAAAGATCACCTAATTGATTTGAAATAATTTCAAGTAGAACTGCTGAAATACTTGTAACTACTTATAATGTAACATGACATCGTAATAAAAAAAAATGAAACTCCTGACATAAAATCGACGATATACGACATCAGAAACATTGCTGACAATTTTCAAACCGCTAAACGATTTTTTTCAAGTATAGCTGTTAGGTTGGTTATTTATTAAAGAGTGTTCTTACTCTTTAATAAATAACCAACCTATCAAGAAAATGTTACAAATTTAACACCTCTTATTTTACAGTCAGTCAGTACAAAAAAAAACATTACCATTAAGAACGAGTTAAGGTTCATCCTCCTTAAAACAGTGTTTTCCATTTGCGAGACTCGTAAAAATATTCTCAATAGCTCTTTATCCTTTTCTAAACCAGCTAGTAAAAGAGCAGCACCGGCTTGCTTTACACAGTAGGACTGAAATGCTGTTAGCATGCCGGAACACTCCAATAAGATCTTGCCCACGTTGACCGTTAACAAATCCTGGAAAATGATGTAATGAAATATTTAAATATACCAAGACAATAGAAGAGAAAAATAATAATAATAAGCGTACCTCATCGCCTTGATCTACCGCAATTTCCAAAGCGTCTCGTAATTTTTCAGACAACACTTGATTATTTTCGATGAGCTCTTCGACATTGAGGAATATAGCACTCAATTGCTCTTGATTCAGTAAACCAGCCACTAACATGGGTTTATAAAATTCTTCAAGAATAATTTGCAAATCACGTCCATACTTTTCTTCAGTCTCAACAATTTCTGTGATAATTTCTTTCCTCTCAGCTCGTTTTTTGGCACATTTTCGGCAGACTAAAGGAGCATATAAAGAACCTGAAACATGCACAAAGATTAGTTATGATTGTGTTTATTATATGTCACATGAGCTACAAACCTTACTTTTAGAATTACCTTGTTCGGTGACTTGTGTTTCAACAGTAGTATCACAATCTTCACAAAGATGTATCGGCGAATCTTTATCAGTCAATGTATTACACGGAGATATTTTCCCTTGAAGTCGACTTCTCGATGATTTACTAGTTTCTGATCCAACACCAGAATCGTTTCTTTCAATTTCTGCGGAAGTTTTCTTGCAAACCAAAGTTTTTTCAATACTGTCGTGGTTGATGATTAATGAGTTATCTTCACTTGAATCAGAAGCATTTGAAAGTTGGCTTGTGTTACTACTTAGATGAGTACCAGAAACTCTATTTGTTTCTTTGGATTGATTAACTGATTCACTTTCAGGACCGTAATTAGTAATATAGGTATCTTCATCATCAATCCCTCTCTCTTTTGCATCTACCAAGTACGACAAAATATCATATTTTGATGCACCTTCAAAAATTGATCTTGAACCACTACGTTTTTCGTCATCCAGAAGAGATAATGAATTTGGTGGTGGGTTCACAGGTAATGGCGGTGGCATGTCACCTATCTCTTCATAAATAGGATCACTATTAAGACGAATTGATTCGTAATGGTGATCTTCATCAGTGTTACTAGCTATCTCAATGTCACAAAGCGCAGCATCCACCAACATTTGGTAAAATTTAGATCTTGTCGAATTTGTGTCGTCTTCAGTGGAAAGTTCACTAGCAGAGGCATTATAACAGTCCGACAAAGGTTCAAGATCAGAAAATACTCCCATAGCACCGCTTTCATACTCCATACTTTCATAGGGAGCAGAGCAGCCATTGTCGTCGTTTTCTAGACAAGCTGACGTGTCGGCTAACTTTTTGTCCGACTCGTCATCTTTGGCGCTATCATGTTCTTTTGGCTTTACTTCTTCCATATTTTCTTCTTTCCTAATTTCTTCCTTAAGGTTCTTAAGAGAGCTCTCAATTAATTTTTCAATAGTCACAGAGTTCGTTTCATCTTGATTTTTAGTTTCTTGAAGTTTAATAAGCGAGTTTTCAATAAGTTTTGTAACCAAATCTGAGTCAAGACCTTCTGCCAAGTGTCCAAAGAAAGGATCATCAAAAAGCTTCCCAACAAAACTTCCATTGCGTTGCGGTTTGTTACTGACTTGATTATTTTCAAAACACTCTTTAGTATTTGAATTATTATCTTTACCACAGACATGTGGAATAAGGTTTAATCTTACAGCTTCTACCGGATCGTTAAGAATAGATGATATATCAGACGAACTAACATTATCCACAGAATTGTTCGAGTTATTTTCATTACAATATTCTTCGTATGTATTAGCGTCAACGCTTTTTTCCTTATTAGAATGGGATGTGCCTATATAAATTTGACTCTTCGATTTTTTAATCTCTTTTTGTGAAGTACCAACACTTATGGTTACTGTAGTCCCAGTCTGATAAGTGTCACAGGTGTTACCAAAATCATCGTTAACAACGACTGAAGACAGATAAATTGGTGTGTCATTGCTTACATTCATTGTTGAATAGCACTCATTCCCGTTTATTTCAATGGATGTTTTTCTTGGCTCATTTTCCGTTTCATTCAATGAACATTTAGACTCTTCACCCTCATCTGAATCAAACTGTTTTACTCGTAAAACTGTTTTTTGTTCATAATCATTACCATCAGACCATTCATCGCTAGTCGAGCTTGTAGAGTTATTTCTGACAAAGCGAGTTTTGACATAATTGTTCTTTTTGGACTTCAAGCGTTCTTTAGCTTTCAATCTAGGTGGTGGTTCAGGAGACTCAGATATACCTCGACGTAAATTAGTTAAAATTTTTCGTGTTATGTCGCTATTATCGCTCAGGTTACCAGAGTCAATGTCATTTTCGTTAAACGTATTTTGTGATGGCTTATTTGCTGTAGATTCTATTTCTTCTCGTGATTCAAATTCAGAGAATTGACCAAAGAAAACTTGACTTGTGTGTCCATGTTTAGGTTTGGGACGCAACGCCATCGTGTCAAGAAACTTGGGAGGAGCGACTGATAGAATTGTCGACATTCGTTCGGATTCTGAACGGCGTAATACCGGTATCTTTGGCACGTCGTTATCTGGAAAAAAGTAGATGTTATGAACAAATACCAAAATCTACTGTATACATCTGTGAATCTGTATGAAATTAAAAGAGTAGGTCAAATAATCCCGGCAGGAAGTGATGTCGGTGGGTTAAATGACATGAAAATAACTTATGTAAAAGAGAAAATACGAACCTGTTTCTGGATTTATCGTCTCACTTGTAATGGTACAAGTTATATTGTCCTCCTCGTTACAACTGCGGGCTTTGCTATCTTCATCAAAAGTATTATTTACTTGTACATCTTCGTATATGCTGCTTTCATTCCCCTTTCTTTGCGTGATAAGTTTTGATAATTCCTCGTCAATTTCAGTCAAACTATGGCTAACAATGTCTCCTTCGGCGATAATATCTTCATCTAGATCTAAAGCCATGTCTCCTGGTATTCCAGTTACTGTATTTTCTTGAAGATTAAATTCTGCCGTATAGATAACCTTAGTTTCTTCATTTTCCACCAAAAATTGAACACGTTTCCTTTGCAACATATTTTGCGCAACATCAAACCCTTTCTCTTTAGGTTTAGGAAGATAAAAATGTGAGGAATGATTTCTTTTCTTTTCATATGATTCATCAGTTGTTTCTGATTTCATATTTGCAACATATAACTCATTATTTCTAGGCTTTTTCAAAATTGATTTTATGTTTTCAGAGTTGGTGTTTTTATATTTCGAATTTCGTAAGTTATCCGCAGGCAATTTTCTGCTATAGTTTCTTTCTGACAATCGTTGATTATCGCTTTCACTGTCATCATCAGTCCTTACAGTACGAGCTCTTCGTGGCGGTCGTTTTGGTGACACGCTTTTTTGTTTTGTACGGTTTGAGTAAGATGTGTTGGTTAATTTCTTATTATTAGTTTTGCTTAATGGCGATGACTTAAGGCTTCCATTTTTAATATTTGGTAATAATGACGAAGATGTTTCCCGAGTTTTCATTTCAAATGTTTTGAGATCACAGTTTAAAGAATCATAAGTAGTATAAGATTTTGATTCATCGGAAATACGAATTCTTTGACCACTGATGGCTTTAACATTAGTATCCGACGTTGATTTACTTAAAGGTCTCACACTATCAACTTTTGGAGAATCTTGAAACATATCTGCATAGTCATCGTCGAACTCTATTTCAACTAATGATTTGGAATTACCGCTAGACTTTACAAGATCATAAGGATTTATGTCGCATGATAAAATGGATTTTTTAGAATCTTTTACATTAGGACTACTATCTTCATTTACCCAAATTTCATTAACGCGACTGACAGATTTACTTCTACTTTTCCTTAATGTCTCTGGACTTGGTTTCTTGTTTTTTCCTCTACACGGACTGATGCTTTTAGCCCGTGATCGTGTTGTTGAAAATTGGCTTCCAATGCGAGCTTCATGGGGCGGCGCCAATCGACTTCGTCTCATCAAATCATAGGGATCAGTTTCTCCGTTAGATTTTAGAATAGAAGGTCTCGACTTCGACCCCTGTACCCTAACCGTCCCAGCTCTCAGCATGCCTCCATCTCGGTTCACTTGATGTCCTCTCACCGTGCCTCCTACCAACATACGTGGGCTTTCGGCTATTGTTAAAGGTAAACGAGATCCCTTGCATTTCTTACATATACTGACTTTGGTAGAGCTGGTTTTCTTAGTACCGTTAAGATACTCAGGACAGGAACATAGTATTACAGCGTAGTTGTGGGGAGTTGGTTTCTGAGGAGTACTTATAAGAACGGGGCCAGGGGGTTCTGGGTACGTTGAGAAGACGCTGGACCTCATCGGTGGGGTTTGGGTCCTGACAGACCCGTAAAGCCAGGTCTCTGCGTATTTCATTGACTTTGATAAAGCCGACCCGCCTGGCCCACTAATTGTTCCATACATGTATGGGCTTTCCGGAGACTTCTCTGATGATTTTACACTCCCTGAAGTATGCAGTTTCAATTTTGATGACCATTTCTTCGACTTCGCGCTCTCTGGTGTGTCATATATCTGGAAAAGAAGAAAATATTACGTAAGATACATAACCTTTGGACTCAACAAAGTCAAAATTAATAACGTATCCCAAATACTTCAGTGAAATTGTCCTTATTACTCCCACAGTGAATCAGTCTAGACAGAAAAGTTAGTATATTCTGATTTACAGTACTTATCGAATTTTTCACCGTCTAATGTCAAAGAGGCGTATTGTAACAATTATTTAGCAAAGCACAATAAAGATACAATAAAATTTTGTAATGAAATGTACAATGAAAATTTGGGTTGCAAAAAAACGTTACGGCGCGTTACATGGGGGGAGGGGGGCGTCAACAATCTCCAAAAATTGCATTACGTAATACTTGAATGTATTTAGTCGCTATAAGACGTCTTGAATTGAAAAAAATAGATGATTAAAATATTTCGAGTAAGAAAGAAAGATGTTTTATAATACCTGCTTTACAAATTCTCAATTAAACAGTGATATTTTAGTTAGCTAAGTTAAATTTCCTAGACACTAACCTAAAATTTCCCTGTAGCCCGATAAACCCGGCCTAGTTTTTAAACGTCATGTGTCCGATTTGATGAACACGAAACCTGCATGGAGCCTGTCTGTTTCGCTTAGGAATATTTAAGCAGCTTTAGGTACCCACGTCAAAACGAAACCTTCGAGACAAAGTGTTACTCCGCAAGAATCAAACCTTTGTACCTATGATTAGGTGAAGGAAAAATTACCCAAAATTTTGAATAGTAGTAGTACCAACTCATATCCAACCAACGTAGATTTGTCCCCATACCAATTTTGTAGCAATGCGTCTGGAAGCACTAATTTACAAATTACTTTTCCTAAAGACTTTTTTTATTGCAATCATTTCATTTGTATTTGAAAATGTACTGAACATGTGTAATATAACTGAATAATATAGGTAGGTAGCCTTAATTGTATAGTTTTAACTACCACGACTGATGAAAAGAATAGTTAACTAGATTCTAGCTTGCATATCATAAAACTTTAAAAATGTGAAAGCTTTTCAATAACCCCCCGCCAACACAGATAGCTATTGAGACTATCGACATGCATGTTTACTAGGTACAGTCAAGGTAAAAAAATGTGATTTTATATTAATTTGATTTCTTCCTCGAGTGACGACGAAAAAATCAAGAAAACTGTCTATTATCATGAATTACTAATGCACAAGTAAATATGTCCTAAGTCAAGTTTAATAAGAAGTCCAGGGAAAGAAAGTTATTTAGAAACGCTAAATTTAACTTATAGACTACTAGCTTCTGCCCGCGACTTCGCCCGCGTGGAATTCGGTTATCGGATTCCCGCGGGAACTCTGCATTTTTTCGGGTTAAAAAGTAGCCCCAAGTAGGGATCCCAAGTATCTGCATGCTAAATTTCATCTCAATCGGTCCAGCGGTTGAAGGGTGAAGAGGTAACAGACAGACAGACAGACAGACAGAGTTACTTTCGCATTTATAATATTAACATGGATAAATAATTCATGAAGGAGAGATTTTTTTACCATACTGAAATTATACGCACAGCCAAAAACTATACTAGTCGTAAAACGCTCAAATGTGGTATGTAGGTTCCTTGGGGAGTTTGGGGGAGCACTGAAAGAGGATTTCCCGAAATTCTTACGGGAACGGAAAAAACGGCACCAGGAACGCGGGTCATGGCTAGTATTTGTATACTCGTAAGGAAACTATTTTAAGAGTAGATATAAAAATTACAAGGCTTTCACTTCGGCTTCGGATCACATCATGACATCATTATTGTTGTTCGATGTTCTGTTAAGTTACCTTTTGATGCTTAATCCGTAGAACCTAATAGAAGTATTGAGACTTAGCAAAACATGGGTAGCAAAGGTTAAATCATTATAAATGTGGGGTAAAATCAACGAGTATTATGATATGCGTTTTTTTAATCAAACAAACTACATTCATTAAAAATAAACTGGACAGGCCATTATTTTTTCGGAATTTTTAATAAATTATTTTCATTGCTAATTTTTATACAATGACCAATACACATATAATTGACTGGACTAGTATCGCATTCCGGTATGGCAGTTTGTCTGATTCGGCGCCGTCCGGCGAGCCTTTGTCCGGCGTCCTGCCGGCCGGCAACAATAGTACGACCGGCAGTTTGATTACCCCGCTTTTGAATTCGCCGGTCACTCTGCCGGAAGATCCGATTTGTGGAGCGCTTTGGTTTTTCCAGTTACCCCTTTTCCAGTAGTCAGTAGTTATTTTTTAATGAAATTTGACTGCTGGTAGTTTATGCCCGAGACTTTTATATTACTTAGTTGGAAATTCATTTATTTCACTTACCTCTTTTATGTGATAATCTAAGGGAAGAACTATGTTTATCTTTTTATAAGAGAAAGGTTATAATTTGGCCAGTATCTTATGCCTGTTGGAGTTAACGACGTTACCGATGATTTAAACCTTACCGATACTTAAAGACACCTGCAAAGGCCACTGTATGTACATATACACTGGGCCAGCTGCGCTAGCATTTTGGGCCTCCGTATCTTAGAGGCCTACGTACTTGGAGGTATGATGGTAGTAGGCGCCAACTGAATGTCGTCGGTTTTTCGTGCACCACAAAGGATCTTGGTGCGCTCTACCAACATACCTCCAAGCCGCCGCTCTACACGTTGGCCCAATATGCTGGCCCACTACCTTGGCCCAATGTGTACAGCAGTCTCATTATTTTGGCCTAACACATTTGCCCGATGTGTACAGCGGCCTCAAAATCAGAGGCTTCACCATGCGTTGCCAGTCTGAAACTCGGTATGTTTGAATCTAAATGGGTTTCTGCGATTTAATCGTGGAAAGGTATCAGATATACACATAGACAAAGTTACTTTTGCATTTGTAATGTCACCGAAAATTACGAACATCGTCGTAAATAAAATGCATTTTAGAATTGGTAGGATCTGGTCCTGGTCCGTCCGCGTTGGTACCATCGTCTTAACCGCTAACCAGTTTTGTTCCGTTAAGGGGTTGAGTCAGCCGGTGAAATTACTGGTACAGAGGCAATTTTGCAGAGAATATTCTTATTAGAGCAGTTCAGTTGAATATGAGTCGTGTACTCTAGCTCCGCCTATCTACAATCAGTTCATTATGGTTTTCAATTTACAGGAACAATAGGTGTATAACCGGTTTGGAATACGATCAGCTCGTGTGACGCATTTCTCTATAGGATTAATTATGTATATCTCAGATTGAGCAAATTTATTACAGAAGGCCAGACAAGCAGCTCATGAAACATCAATTTGAATTTACCACTGAGCTTTTCGGTGATGGAAAACATCGTGAGGAAACCTGCACGCATCTGCGAAGTAATTCAAAGAGGTGTGTCAAGTCCCCAATCCGCACTGGGCCCGCGTGGGGACTATAGCCCAAACCCTCTCGTGATGAAGAGGAGGCCTGTGCCCAGCAGTGGGACGCAAATAGGCTGTAGTAGTAGTAGTAGTAGTAGTAGTACGTAAAGAGCTTTATTAAAAAAACAAATAAAGCTCATGGAACGTCGTTTCGACATCTCGCACGTGCTCACCGGGATTTTTTTTAGAAAATAATCACTTACTCGTAACAAGAAAATGGATCCCAGCGAAACAGATAAAGCCTGGCCATTATTGTAAGCAAAGTTTAGCGAAATCCTTTAGCCGCGAGGCTGTGCCAGAACTGCCAGAAACGAGTTTGAATGAACCACTTAACGCTAATTTTATTGCGTGGTAACACAAAAACTTTTAAATGCACTGCATTTAATTTCGCTTTGAATGGTGAACGAAATCGTGCTAGCATGGCGCGAGAGCGCGCGGCCGCTAAAATGGCGCTCGATTGAATTACTACTTTACTTTTGCTCACCAGGGGGCGCCATTGGCGTTGGAGGGATGTATAAAATGGCTGGCTTGGCAGACACTAATGCCTCTAACTATTAAGTATTTAGATAGAACTTAAATAAATGATAATTCCTCTAACAAAAGTATGTAGGCAGTTGTAAATTAGTACAATACCGTTCTTTAAAAAAATGGTTTTTGCATCACCATAATTAAAACTACTTTTTAAACATGAAACCTACTTACACCTTCTGATGATTACATCTTTTCTCATTATCCGTCGAGGAGCTACGCTACAAAGTACAGACAGTCATACATTTAAACTTGGCAAATTTATGAGAAGCCTCTTTTTCATCGGGCTTTAAAACAGGTTGTTTTAGATCAGTCATTGTTAACACAAAAAGCCATTTCCAAAAGAATTTTGTAAGAATAAATCCTACGTAACTGCGCCCTACCAATGAAAATCTTTTCATTCAAAAATTAACCGTTTTAACCCTTTTTAAATTTCATGGTGTTACACTAACTTACATCTTCACAGTTCGAAAAGTACTAGCACACATTCGCTATTTTGTGTATGCTAATTAGTTAGCAGCAGCATTTTAGCGGCTTCGCTCTGATATTAAACTGAGCTTGGGTGCGCTTGGGCAAGAGATAGTCACGAACATTTGAGGGTAATAGTATACGAGTCTATTATGACTACTATAGCGTCATTGTTAACTTCCAAGATCTTCATTCACCTTGGCAAATAACTGTGCGTATCGGAATTTTGTGAAGCGTCCATCGTGTCGTTTTTAGGGTTCCGAAGTCCACAAGGAACCCTTATAGTTTCGCCATGTCCGTCCGTCCGTCTATCCGCACTATTTCTCGGAGATGCTTAGTTCTAGAAAGCTGTAATTTGGCATGAATATACGTATTAGTTACGCTGACAAAGTGGCACAATAAAATTTTGAAATATATTTTTTTATAGGGTACCTCCCCTACTCGTAAACTGGGGATGTATTTTTTTTTCTTGCGCACCCCATGGTACGTACGGCATAGGCAATAGGTCTTGAAAAAATATTGCGGGTTTGTTAAAACCATTTTTTGATTAAATGATGCGTTTGTGAAATATTAATCTTTTAAGTGCTATTTTTTGTTAGAGTCACGTGTCCTTTCTCTGTCAGCTAAATGATGGTATTTGGATGGCTGAAAAAAATCACGGTTATGGCATATATAACGTAGTTGAAAGGAAAAGTATCACAGCTAAGCAGGCTGTACAAACTTACGAGTTATAGTCGTCCAACTTATGAAATGATTAAAAAACCAATGATTCTTCTCGAGCGGCAGGGGCGTCGGGCGGGCACGTCATACCTACCACAGGCTAGCTAGATGCTAATAAGTCTTAGAAAGGTACTGTGGGCATCGTCAACTTCGGAACCCTATACTTTGCGCGTGGCCCGACACGCCCTTGGCCGGTTTTTTATATCAAGTTTCTAGATTTGTGTTATTCTTTCAAGGATGCGGTGAGTGGTAACCACTTTTACATCGGGTGGTTCGTCTGCCAATCTACTAAAATTATAAATGCGAAAGTAACTCTGTCTGTTTGTCTGTTACCTCTTCACGTTCCAACCTCTGGACCGATTTAAATGAGATAGTTAAAGTCCCGAGGAAAGTCAGGCTATTTTTATCCCGGAAAACGCACACTTATTACGGACTTATTATTAGTATAGATGAATCTCATACCTACTATGACACTACCCAATTTTGGTATTTTGGTAGGATTGAATTTCTTGGTAGGCAGTTCTCGAGTTAAAACAGGACATAAATAGATCATACTCATGATATAAGTATAAAGTATTTCATTAACAGATTTAGATTTATCATAAGTATATTTTATGTTAATTTGATTGATTTTTTTATTGATTTATGTTGAGTGACACAGGACCGGTCGGAGTGGTGCGCCTTAAGGGAGACCTGTGTCCAGCGGTGGACGTATTTCGGCTGAAATGATGATGATGATGATCATAATTTATATTTATCAACGTTAAGCCGCAGGTTGTGTATAACAGCCAAAATTTGCTTCATCCACGTTCATATAAATTTCACAGTAAGAGTAAAATAAAAATTACGAAATATTTGCCTACTTACAACTGACGAAAAACATAACGGGAATTATAATTCCATACATATAATAAAAGTACCAGTAAAAAAAGATAAAGCCACAAACTCATAAACAGGAACAATGTAACAGCTGAGAACAAGTCGTCAGTTGTCACCAGGGAATAAATTATCCTAATGAGCAACCATATCGTCGAGCAAAATAACCTAAAATCAAAAAGAAGCAAGTTTTCCATTGCGTCGCGTGACACAATTTCCAACCGACATCGCAAAAATAACTTGACATCGTTTTTCCTATGCGGTTTGTAATTCTACCGTCGGATCGGATGGCACTCGACACCCGATCCGGCCTTCTGACTCGGGGGACTTTACGAGGTGGTGTTGCGTTTCGACTATACTTATTCTGGATCAGATTTGAGATGGTCGTTTATCCTAAAAGCGGCGATAATCGATGAAGTAAATATCAAGCTCTGGTAGTGAAAAGAACAAAACTAAGCCAATGAGATAAAAAATCTAACTGGCCAATAAATTTTGCTTACACCTGTCGCCAAACAGGAGGGACGTTACATGTTAAATTATTAGCATAGAGGAATAACGTCTTAGCCATTAGGGTTGGCAACGCATTCGCGATCTTATGATTCCCTGTGTCCGTTCATGGGCCACAAACACCACCTGCTACCAACCCTGTGTGCTTGTTCAACGAGTGCTTTGAAAAAACTTGCCAGAAGTACGGTAGCCACAGCAAGCAGCCAAAACTTATAATTGGGTGGTACGCATTCGCGATCTTATGATTCCCTGTGTCCGTTCATGGGCCACAAACACCACCTGCTACCAACCCTGTGTGCTTGTTCAACGAGTGCTTTGAAAAAACTTGCCAGAAGTACGGTAGCCACGCCACAGCAAGCAGCCAAAACTTATAATTGGGTGGTACTACTTCATTCACAAGCACAGTACTTTAAGGTTGCGTACTTTAAGGTTTAAAAAGGACCGCTAAAATTAGATAGGTTTTTTCCTTTCATTTTAGTTAGCATTTAAATAATAAAGTTGACATTTTAACATCGTAAATTTAATTATTACTTTCAACTAAAATAAAACTCTTAACTTTTTGTAATAAGTAAATATTAAAATATGTAGATTAACATCATTTACAATAGATCAAAAGTAGTTGAAAATGTAAATATTGAAAATTTTGCAGCTAGTAATGACACATTGACTATTCAATTGGATCATAATTAAATTGTTTTCATAAAAATCGCCTTCAAAGATTTTAGGACTGATTTTTTATGTTGCTGATTTTTATAGTTAAATTACATTAATTCAAGTTAAATTAAAATTAATATAAGTTAAAACTTAAATTAATACAAGTATAATAACTTGAATTTTACACCATAAATAAACGCAAACTTCCATTCACGGGCATTATTTCTAGAATAATCTACCCACGTAAAATGTTAATTCTATGCTTTGCCCAGAGATTACCTAATTTAAATCAGTCACTAAAGGGAATCGAGATTTGCAATTAACCAAATAAGAGAATTCTGTTTGAAAACTAAATTAAGCAATTTCGTGCATGGCTTGAGTGTTTGGCAACTTGGAAGCGCTGGGTTCAGGGAAGGATATACTTACCTACACCTTAGTGTTCTTGTGTTAAAACAATATGTATTACAATAAAACAAAGTTTTTCTTTTTCACGAGATCAAAGGCGTAGATCACTACTGCACTTATTCTTATACTGTGGAAGTGGTATTTTTCCTTGTAACTCCGTTACAGGATACTTAATAAACTCGGTAAAAAGGTTATACGATACATCGTACGAGGTATATGAAGGATTTAGGTAAACTTTTTACATTTAGAATATTACTTTATAACAGGGATAATTTATTTTGTATACACTAATGAACGCAACTTGTAAAGTAAATGATAAAATAATGTGCCATAAACTGTTTTATGCTATACAATTCAATATTACAAACGGGACAGTTTAAATGTTAAGTAAGACTTTTTGTTACAAAATAGTGTTTTATGAAACACGTGCCTTTTTTTTAATAATCCCATTAGAGAATACCACGCCGATGCAGACGAGGGAAAAACTGGAATTTGGTAGGTAATAATTATAAGCAATGAATACTTACCGATGAAAACATTATGAATCCATATAATAGTGTCATTTTAAACAAAAGTGGATCTCAACAACCAATTCATTGTAGAGATCTTCTACTATTTAAAGTACCGCGCATTCACATTTCAAAACGCTTCAATGTATTTAAAAAGCACCACCAACACTCTCAACACATGTGTGCGCGCTGAGACAGCCATCAACTATGCATTGAGAGTGTGGTGCTTTTTAAATAACAATGAAAAAAATTGAAGCGTTTTGAAACGTGAAGGCGCGGGACTTTAGATAGTAGAAGATCTCTATCATACGTTACATAGGAGAACATTACCTAAGTGTACTTATAAACAAGAGACCCATTTTAACTAACATGCACAAGTATGTCACCGCAACAATGATATCTACCTTACCGTATAATTTGAACAAAGCATCCAGGCTCACTCCCGCTTTCCCTTAACCCTACACCGCGCGGTGGGAAACGAAAAGGCTTACAAGTGGGAAAAAGTGTATCGACTTACGACCTTATGAAGATAAATGCGATGTACAACGCCGTTTCATATCGGGTTTGCGCCTCTGACATATTTTTTACGTTACCACCTCTTTCCTCGGTCACTGTCACGGGTTTTATTATTTTTATTAGTCAGATGACAAATAAACAAATGATGAACAACATTACAGTTTATCAAAAAAACTATTCAGTGTGGAATGTGTCTTGGTAAGGAGCGCAATCTTATATGGCGAAACAGTTGAAAACGTGTCCAGCGGATTTGATAAGCAACAAAACAAAACACACTCTCCTCACAACCGTTTTCGCTGCGTTTTCGCCTCAGCAGCGCCATCTGAAGGCGCTACTGCAGACTATCCGCCTAGGTGGCTTGACACTTCCGGCGACAGCAGCTCCCCCAACCTACCCGATTTGGTGTCCACTTTTGGAACTATAGAGATTGCGCTCCTCAAAAAACAAAGACATTATTATTGACGAAAACAACATCGAAGAACGATATCACCATGAATGTTTTTGGTTGTTTTTGTGTTGTTAACTGCGAAAATTATGATAAGAATAGACGCTGTAAGTCCTAACTCAACCGATAGCGTCCTAGAAATTATATAAGAGAAATCCTATACTATTAAATGAGCTATATTTGTATACATATATTATTATGTATAATATGTAGATACTTATATTATCGTATTCGCAATAACTTTCTCAAAAACGGCTCTAACGATTTCGATGAAATTTGGTAGGTATATCTGTTTTCGGGGGTGACAAATCGATCTAGTCTCATATATGGAAAAAAACCATGGAAAGCGCTCTTTTGACGCATAATATTGTGATTGCGATATTAAATAAATTATTTACATCAATTCACAACTCTTCAATAATGAGCTAAAATTCCTTTTTCTCTTTTTATCACAGTTTGAATTTGGAAATATAAATTGTACTTACCTACCTGTTTTATAACTGATTTAAACAATAGGTATTTCTCGTCTTTCTAATTATGATTTAATTACTTACGAGTACAAAACCATAAAACGTGTAACTTCACATTTTTCGTAAAAAGGACGCATACCTGGTGCCCTCATCATTGCGCACATGGCGAATAAAGAAAGACCGTCGTAGACACATACAGCGTAAGCCCCCAAGCACCTATGGTTCCGTATTCAATCCGATAGGCTGCGCCACTCGAGATTAGTGAGCGCGATATTTTAATGGAGCATTGGAGCGAATATTCGACGGGTGCACTCGATACCCGAGAATTCTCTTTAGTTATAAAATACGTAAATCGTAAATACGTGTCTACATGCCAACCTACATTCATCTGAAACTCTGAAGTTGGATCGAGAATACCATATGTACTTATATGGGGTCAAGCAAAACGTTGTGACGATATTTTACCCACAGAATCAGCTATCGATTCTAAGCATGTTTTTAGGTATTGAATTTTTTTTGAGACGCTCACAGACCTCACAGTGCTCACACCATCAATCCCATAATGGGACATACATTTTTTTTTACTAACTCAATAAAAAAAACATGCCTGATACTGTGGTTAAAATATCGTCATAACGTTTTGTTTGACCCGATACATAATCTCTTGTCGAGTTAATTAAAAATAAAATGGTATTCCACTAATACATTTTTCCCCCAGCCTTATCTTTTACCTTGGCGTTTGTTGAAAAGGAATAAATTTATTTAGCCATAACTAACTAGTTATTAAATTATCACTGAAATAAACAAAAACCGGATGGATTTTTCTAGCCATGGCTAGTTTAATGCCCATTTAAGAAAACTAACAATAATACAAATTTCAAATAACAATAGAGACACAAAGCTTTAACATAAATTTTACGTTTTAGTAAGAGTATTATACACAAGTATGATGACCCTATCTGAAAGTGCCTTTGGACTACAAAGTCCAAACGGCTGCTGAATCCAATACGCCCAAAGGCATAAAGGAACTTAATTGTTTTGCTTCACTTCACCAGTGTTTATTTTCGGTTATTCCTACTTCCGTTTCCGTTTGAACTAAAACCTTTGGCTGCATGAAGCTCTGATATTTTCGGAGCCATCCTCCGCTGGTTTTGTCGCACAAAAAGTAAAATGCACTCGGATGATAAAATACCTATTTCAGGGTTACGTTGTAGTGAAAAGAAAAAAAACAGCGGGAAAGTTGAAATTAGAACAAATATCACACGAAGGAAAAAGTATGTAAAATAAGAAATACATAATTATAAGGTAATCACATTTCCTAATTGGATATTGTTACCTTAAAATTGTAAACTTCATGTACCTAGTTTCATAATACAACGCGTTAAATTATAAACTAACCTAGAACCTAACCTAATACCCTTCCGTTTATATACATTCACGCAGACAGTGTTTTAGACGTAGGTACCTGTCACATTGTGTTTGACAAATTTATGGTTAGGCTTAAAAGACAACACCGGATTAGTGCCTCGAGCGAATGGAAACCAAGCTGTACCTACATGAAAACAGCTACGGAACCCACAGAGCGAGTGAAACACAAAAACAGCAGCTTTTTGTACAAGCGCCGCGGAACCAAGTGATAAATGTTTTAGTGCACTCCGATAATATTCCGTTAGCGCGGAAGTGTTTTGTAGCGAAATGGCAAATTCGGCCGGAAAACGGGAACAAATATATATGACAATTCTTTCTAATATAGCGAGAAAAGGCCCATAGCGTACATAAAACCTCTATATGATAACTAGCGTATTCCTTTGATACTTTGTGTAATGAAATAGAATCGATATTTACTAAACTCACTCGCTAATAACTAGGTAAAGCGCGATCAATATGTAGTTATAATCGTGATCGTTAATTTCCACTCAAATTGTGATTACTTTTTATAACTCGATAATAAAGGTTCATAATAAAACAACTGCAGCGTAATCTATATTACAAATACATATAAGTTAAAATAAATACACGAAATATTAAATTTATTTTTAATAATCTAAATAAATTATTACTTGAAGTTTTTTCTGAGTTATATTGAGTTAACCGGCAAGTGTTTATTCTTCTTCTAAGGCTTTTTATCATAAATTGCATTTCCGAGTTTGAATTTGTAACAATACAAGTACTTACACAGCTTATCAAGTTGAGGAAAAACATCAGAACGTTCTAGTCACGTATCTGGTATTCCATTCCAACCGCTCATTTGGGGGGCTTATTGTTATACCCAAGTTACGGGGCACTTTTGTCTTTATTATTATTATCATATGAACATGTGTGTAAACACGGAGTTCACTCTTTGTTCCCAGCTTGATTTCTGGCAGTAACCAGTCGGTAACATAAACACGGGCGACACGCGCGTCCACGATAATCCTGTGCATTGAACTTAGAATTTAGGACGTAAGTATATAAAGCAGAAGTGCCTCATCAAGTTTATGAGTAGGTAAGTACATCGTCACATCTTGCAGTTTCATATTTCCTTGGTAAATAAGGATTTCATCCCTTCGAGTGTGTGCGTGCAGTTTTACTGCGATCCCATAAATCGTAGCCAGTGACAAGGGTCAAACATAGGGACAAGGTCTTTGGACCGGAATTACAAGTAACAATAATTTTGTTTACAGCCTCAATTAAAATCATATATTGAAATTCAATTCTTGTGACTTACTCAATTGTCGAGTTTATGGATGAGTATACAATCGTTTCAGCCGCTATCACTCTCCTGGTTTCCTTATTGTCCAATTTTCATTGCAGTAGATTTAACGTTTGTACAATGTTTTTTTATGTCATTAGCAAACGAGCGCACAGCCCAGCTGATGGTAAGTGGTCACTGCGGCCCATGGACACCGAAATCCTATGATCCTCCTTTGAGAAACCATAAGATCTCGAATGCGTTGCCTACCCTGAGGCCTAAGATGGGATGCGTCTGTACCAGAATTTTGAGTAACTAGACATCTCGCGCGTACGTCCCGTTTTTTTCGCCTTCCTGTAGGAATTTTGGGAAATCCTCTTAGTATCCCCTCAATACCCAAGAAACCTCATTCCATTTTCGTGACCAGTAGTTTCAGTTGTGCTGTGCTTGTATTATGTCAGTCACTCATTCAGTATTTCGTTTTTTATTTAACCAAAAATGAATAATTTAATAGTAAATTGTTATAAATTTATAATTTTATTGAAATAATATTTTTTATTATGTATTCCTATTTTTCTTTGTTGTGATATTTTTTTCTTTGAGTAAATTATGATTTATTTTATTTATAAATTATATTTTTTTCCTAATTATTTATATTGATATTGACATTTAATTTTACCCACTAACCTGCCGCCAATACGTGATCTTTCTATAGAGACCCCTTCTCATCAAAGTGACAAACGACTACACTGTTTTTAAACAAATGCCATAAAAAAACCGTATTAGAAAAGGTTTCTTAATTGAAAAAAAACAATAATAAGGCACAATGATTGGAGAACTCTTGTAGCGGCTAGATGCCAAGTACTTTGGATCCACTCAATTTTTACAGTGTTTTCGTAGTCCTCCAATTGTCTTCAGCTTGAGAAATCTTGATATATATCAAGGGCGCTGGAGTGCCCTCAGGAGCGCTACAGTCAGTTACAATATATATATTTTTTCATTGATTCTTTATTATTTAGCACGTTATATATCTAATAGTGCTACTTCGGGACACAAAAAGTAATTAAATACCTGTTTTGCACAAATACAATACAATATACTTTACTGAACATCACACATTCAAATGTTCTTGATCTATTACGATTTCTCCATTGTTCTAAAAAATAATGTATTGGCTTTTTCTCTTGTAAACTTTTAGGTTGATGTGTAGTTATTTTTCATATACACGGTGGGTCAGAAAATATGGCAAATAATTAACCCACAGCATCGGCTATCGATTCTAAGTATATTGTATAGGTCTTTAAATTATTTGAGTTGGTAAAAAAAAAATATTTTGTATAGGATTCAGGCGTCGCTCACACAACCAATCCCATATACAATTATTTTTTTTACCAACACGAAAAAAATTAAAGACCTATACAATATACTTAGAATCGATAGCCGATACGGTGGGTTAATTATTTGCCATATTTTCTGACCCACCATGTATATGTTTCAGTGGAAGCTGTTTAGGAAATAAGTGAATGTTTATGTTCTGACCATTAAGATTCATAGTTTTCTTGTACACTTATTTCTGTTTGCTTTCCTAATAAAGAAAATAAAATGAAATAAAATCAGAAACGAAAAAATGTTCTTTAGTCTAGATACGTAAAATAATTGCATCCATTCAATTATTTTGTGCTTAACAATTTTCTACTTGCAATATATTAAGATCATTAAAAGCTTATGCTTAAAAATATTGTTTTTATTTGGTTGATCATAGATGATGGCATTATTCCCACGTCGTCATAATATTCGTCTTAAACACTGCAAGTGTGAGGTAAGCACTTTTATATGCTCTGTGCTTCAAGGAGCAAATAGTCACTATAAAACCACAGGTAATGTCAGAACGTTACTATAGACTTTATGTTCACGTGGTAATTGCAGAGAAAATTTCCTCGGAAAACTAACACCATTAAATAGGGAAAAAAATTATCTTACGTATACATTGATCGTGCTTACGAGTACCTATTACTTAATTTATTGTGAAAGAATTCACGTTTTTGGCGAATTATTTACAAATACGATTGATAATTTTTCATAAGGGAACTGAACAACACCTCACTTTGAAATTACCCAAATCAACTTCCGAATTTGATGGTATCTGGGACGAATAGTCTTTTTTTTAAGTTGTTGAGTACCTGATGGTATGATTTCGAATGCGTTGCCTTTTCTTAGGCCTAATATGGAATATCTTGGTTCCAGTAATTTCACCGGCTGTCTTACCCCTTACCGGAACACACAAATGCGAGCATTGATTGCTATTTGGCCAAAAAAAGCCGTGGTGGCCTAGTGGTTCGACCTACCGGCTCTCATGCAGAGGGTCGGGAGTTCGATTCCGACTCACACCTCTAAGTTTACTTATGTGCGAAATTCAATTTGAATTTACCACTGAGCTTTTCGTTGAAGGAAAACATCGTGAGAAAACCTGCACGTATCTGCGAAGTAATTCATAGATGTGTGTGAAGAGCCCAATCCGCACTGGGTCCACGTGGGGACTATAGCCCAAGCCCTCTCGTGATGAGAGGAGGCCTGTGCCCAGCAGTGGAACGCAAATAGGCTGTAGTAGTAGTAGTAGTAGTAGCGAGTTTAGCGGTGGTAGCTATGCACCAGGTACTACCACCAGCAAATATTATGACTTGTGGTAATTTAAAAATATAACAAGACCCTTTTCAAGTTTTCGTGTGACACTATTCCTTGGTTAGTCCCTAAAATTCATTATTAATAAGAACAAGCTTGATCTCGAAACCTTTCTCTCAAACAAGATTCCAAACTCCCGTTCGAAACGACTTGACAACGCTAACAAGTGCCGAAGTTACAAGTGGAATAGTTTGTATTTTACAAGCATACATTGCAATGTTATTAGGTTGGTCGTGCTGGTTACTAGCAACTTCTCCCGGTAACAATCGTTCCAAGTTAGAAACAGATACTAACATCGAGGTTAGCTCTTTTTGAGCTCTAGTATTATTCCCGAATGACGATATCAACTCCCGCGCTATCGATATTGCAAATCCTATCTGATTTTCTTGTTGAAATTTGGTTTAAGTTTTGACTCAGACCAATAGCTTAGTATTGATTTAAAATGGGTAATGAACTCAATTTTGAAAATACTGTACGGTAATGGTAAAAAATTGCAGGTGGTTAAGTACCCAAAATAATGTCTCAAGCACTTTTTTCCAAATTAGCCCATATTAGTGAAAATCTGTTCAAGTCATAAACTATTTTAGACACTCCTATTTCCAATACCATTTTGGAATTGGACCTTACGATGTAGGGAAATTCCATCGGCCCGTCGTCGGGGGCTGTTAAAATTTTATTGAACGCGACTTTTACGTCAGCGAATAAAATCGGCCATGGGGTCCTAGCGACGTGTAAAATCGGTCTATTTTTATGCTCCCGAAAACCGTAACTTTTGAGTGGATTTTTTATTTGCCAGACAATTTCTACCACTGTATTCGGATGGCGTGTAACTAAATAACCTACAGCAATTTTTCACGTTTGCAACACTACATTGTAGTTGGTATTAGGTACCTACCATGCGTAACGAATTTCGGAAGGCATTTCCTTCGCTGCTTTCACGGAGAATTAAAGATGGCGTTAAAAAGACATAGAGGCCAAAGAGGTTGTTAAAGTCAATACTTTTATTTATTGCACGGTGACTGTAAATTCGTTCGTAAAACCTTTTTTTTACTACTGGGGTCAGACAATTAGGTTTTACGGTTGCCGTCTTCTGAAGTAACAATGCTTATCAAGCGCTATGGACTGCTTACTTAGTTTATATATAACATACATATTATAATATTTAATTAATTGTGGTAACTTATCGCAAAATTTGATTCTGGAAACTTTTTCCTTATCTTACGTTTAGTTTTGCATTAAAAGTACTCTTACAACGCTCTTCTTTCCCTTTATTTTTACTTACCACTTTGGTAAATGTTGAAATAGCAATGGTTTGATGCTTACCTGAAACAAAATAACAAAACGATAATTATTTAAGTCAAAAGATAGAACTTAAAACACACTCCTTTTCATAAACTAATTTAATGTGTGAGGTGATCAGATCAAGTAGGTACTCGTATAACTAGAGGCTTATAAAATTGCAGAAAATTATCCGAACAGTAAACACTACCTGGTAAATTCATTTCTGTTAAATTCATTTTAAAGTGACGTGTAAAAGTGCCCAGATGTGGCCTATTTGCTGAATAAATATTTTCATTTTCATTCATTTTCATTTTCATTTCATTACCTTGTATAAGTACCCTTATTTTTAGTTAATAATACATTATTTTACTACTGATTTACTTAGATCCAAAAACTCTCGTCGCGTTGTAATTCATGATAAATAGGTACGTAAATGAAAATATCGTTTATTTACATAAGATGCCCACATTTAAATACACCATTGCTATGGTATGTTGAACACGTGAAATTTATAGAAAAGACATATCATAATTCGTTTCAATTAGATGCAACAATGAACTGATGTCAGTTTTATCGCTATATGATTATGTAGCCAATGAGATTTCTGAGAAACATTTATGTAAATAAAGGTAAGTAATTCATACATAAATAACATAATACTATCATAGTCAGGTATGTATATGGCTATACCATTTATACATTTATTTTTAGAAACCAATTACCTCATGTTCGTAAGAAAACAATTTTTAAATCTGTACCTTCCATTCAACTTTGTCTCGATTTCATAAAATTATACAATTCTTTGGTATAATAATATCTCTTTAAATCTGTTCAGGAAATATATAAAATGTTTCAATGGTCTAAATTAGCCATAAAAAATCCATTTTAGTAGGTGTTAATAACGTATTATGTGAGATTAAAAGGGAACCAATATTTATCCTGTACCTACATAAAGATAACCGATTTTTATAATGTTTAAATTACAGTAGTCGAAAAACATAACACTTTAGAATCCAATACCTATACTATAGGTTTTTCTAGTTTTTAGTTGGGTGCTTTGAAGGAAATATTAGTTTTCTTCGAATCTCACCCGTCTAGCCTTTTATGTCAATATGAAACTAGAACGAAGAACTATCTTTAGAAAACAAATCAAAACAAATATTAGATTTAAGGTGAAATTTCATAATTTGAGACGTAGGTACCAAGAATGTATGATACTTAATCAGGAAAATATTTTTATAGGAAATAATAAAAATATGAATTGAATTACACACGACAAAATATAAATAAGCCTGTTAACGTGTACTTTGTATGTAAATCAAAGTTGCATACAAATACGTAGTTTACTGAGCAGATGCTACCTGTGTTCATATAATTATACCTTATTTACAGTTTATTTGTTATTCGTATCATAAAAATTGCAATGCAACATAATTATATTAGTTTTATAGTTTTCAATCCAATTTGAAGGGAGAAATTTGAACGTCCCTGCATGGTCGTACTTGTTTTAGCGTAATTTAATTAATTTAGTAAGTATCTAACTTTTCTATTTCCATATTCCATACTTGTTACCTTTATGTATTTTTTTCTGAAATATAATATTTGATGCTCATTGATTACTTACCTATTTTTATTTCTTACTAGCATAGCATCCCGCCGCTCATGATGATGGTTATAATAATGGTCCTTTCATGTTTAGCAAACAAAAACAGTTATCAAACCCGACGTTAAGTGCATTTTTTTATTTCACATAGCCTTCCTACACTATACTACATAATTATACAAACATTCCCTAAGCACTAACAAATACAACAAAAAATAAACGGCCAAATTGGTCCAGCAGTTATGGACTTTTAGCCAGACTAACGCACTGCAATTGATTTTTAATATAAGTATGTAGAAGATATCTGCAACTTTACCATGTAGGCATATACCTATTAGCAGTTGATAAAATATTAAGGTAACCAAGCAGAACACTTCCTTTTTATGACCGTAAATTTCACCTTTACCCTGCCCGAATTCCCGAGAACTTGGTAACCAGAAAGGTAAAGTTATTATATCTGCTGCCCAAAGGGCAAATTGCCCTAAAGGTGAACCCTGAGGGTATCACAGATTCACAATTACCAGTGCTGACCTCCCCTTAATTATTGTATCAAAGGGCCCATCTTTTTATCGGTTTACAAACAGGATTCAATTTGGCTTTTATCCACGAAACGTTCAAACAAAGCTCGCCGATGCGAACTTTGCGATATTGCCGCTTATTAAGTACATCGTACTCATATTAATTTTCGAGATACCTATTTACAAAAATAAAATACATGCTCTCATGTAAATACTACTTAGCACATATTTTATTGCTTAACATTTTTTTTATTAATTCATAGCGTATAATCTATAAAAAATATAATAAATCGTATTCTTTTTTCATCGACATTGTAGAGCAATCTAAATATACATGCATCCGTTCCAAATGTACCAAACAAACCGATTGATTTCTTCCTACCAAATACGCTGAGTAGACGTACCATAATAGCTTTTTATCGCCCATGTCAAAGTGATTAGAAATTAGTTTTTTACGTTCGTTAACACACTTGGGTTCCCTTCCTTTACTAAAACGGAAAAATCACTTTTTGCCAAGGCCAGTTTCTAATCGCCGGGGGAATGACTTGGAACCGAGATCTCGCTTATCTATCGATGGCATAGTTTGCCTAAGCAGAGAAATTAAACCACGATTTATATGTAAAGTTGATATAACATCAAACAACCGTCAGTGAACTAAAGGGACAACCAAGGAATGTTACCTATTTGTGTAGTTTTGATATATAAAATATACGACATAACTTTTATCTCCACCCATCTCATAAACCCTTTAGAAATCGTTAGTAGGTAATTAATTAAGTAACTAATTTCATATCTGCAGTACCTAATAAATTAAAGTTTATGTGAACTTCAATGGTGATTCTTTTTTTTATTTTCATACAATAGTAGGTAATTCACACTCGGAGATTTGTACCTCCAACACCCCGCATGAAAAACTACGATCTAACGTTACGGTCTCCGGTGGGGTCCTATTCTCAAAACTCTCAGGTTCTCAAACCTGAACTCATTAGGACTGTAATCCTCAAGCGAGTTGCATTACCAGTGAGGTCACGCGCGCGCCAGCCTGCATTGTGCCCGCCTTATCAGCCAACTACTACTAACTACTACTACTAATTAAAAATAAATCCGGCGCTTATCTTAGGAGACGTGCGCGCGTTCTTAACTATAGTTAAGAGAACGGGAAAATTAGGAGTTTTAGGTAACTCCTTTGCTGCAGTTTGGTACTTCTTTAGCTTCAGCAACTTTTGTGCTGGAATCACTCTATAGATTACTTTCTAGCTGTTGTTTTGATATTTTATCTTATACTGGCAACACACAAGTTCTCATCAGCATCACCGTGAAAATAAAAGGACATTAAATAACGGGATTATGCACAACTAGCACCCTGATTTTGGCAAGAAAAAGAAATGCATTTTTACCCTTTTACTTACTATTTTAGTACGTACTAAGTGGGTATCTAAATATAAAAATAAATAGTATAAATAAAATATCTATGCTAGTAATTTCATCGGTTTTTAAGGCAGCAGATACCTTACTGGAACACAGCAGTGCGAGCACTGCTATTTGGCGGGAGGTAAACGATTAGTTAAGACGATGAAATGAAATGAAAAAAATATATATATTCGTGACAAACAAACAACAAACAAAGTAAAGATAAACAAAGAAAACAGAACGTGAAGAGTCACGAAATGGTCCCAATCAAAGTCCCAACTCAGCTTATGCTGGCAATGTTGGCATTATACCAGTGCTGGTCCGTTGGGACCATTTGGTGAAACCACATCAGGCTACACATATAAAATAAAAGACGAAAAAAATATAAGAAAAAATAATGAAATGCAATATAAACACTGACTAAAAATAAATAAATAATAAAAAGAAAAAAACTAAATAAAAATTATAAAGTCTGGCTGATGAAAGATGAGAATGAGTTTTTTATTGAACGAACGAACGATGGTGGCTATCCGGACGGACCTTGAACTACGTCCTACAACCAGCAAGCGAGTTCACGCTAAAAAATGCTTTCTCCGACAGTCAATGATCGTATTTACTCTGTCACCATCTAAACCCGTTCGGTGTGGTGGTAAACTATTGGCCATAGAAAGCCCACTCTCGTCTGGACCACATGTCGCTGCATGGAAAGTAACTGGGTTATCGCAGCACTATTTACTGAGTGGATGGAGAGTGTCATAATCTGTACGGCCTTGAGCAAAAAAGTTACAAGGTTCTGCGGGAAAGTTACAAGGTATTGTGGTGGGACTAGTTGATATTGATACCGTAGGATTTCAATGTACTGAATCTAACATTACTCGTAATATAACTTTAAAAACATGCATTTAGTGGAAAAAATGCTGTGGTTTTCTACTTCGATAAACAATGTTTTCGATAGAAAACATTAACGCATTTAACGATGGAGTGACAACCTTGTAAAGGTCGCGGTGGATGCGAGTGGCACAGGACCGGTCCGAGTGGCACGCCTTGGGGGAGGCCTATGTCCAGCAGTGGACGTCTATCGGCTGAAATGATGATGATGAACGCATTTAACGCTTCAGTGTAAGGTAGAATGTCTTAATTAATATGTCTTGTTTTTATAACCGGCGTCTACGATTAAATGGTGTAGGTGACCTGCGCAGGCGCCTACCAAGGTTGTCGCCGATAATTGCCTCGTGACTAATCTTTATCTCAATCACTATATTATTATTATAAAACAGAGCCGCCTGCCGTCTGTCTATCTGATCGCGATAAATTTAAAAAGGTTTTTTTTTTTTGCATTTTCATTTTGTACTAAATAGAGAAAGAGAGTGGAGATTATAATAAGGAAAGTTATAATATTATCGTGCACAATGGGGACTATCGTTTCTTTGCTCACCAGTTGGCGCCACTGTTGACTAAGGTCCAGAGGCATAGCTGTCAAAGGCGACTTTATAAGATCGACGCCGAAACAAATTTTTAAATCTTGAATATCATTAAGTTTATTAACTATAAATAACTATTATCATATCGAGTAGCTATGCCACAATCTTGTGCAGTTCCGTTTCGTTCGGAATTTTTTCTTTTTTTTTTCAAAGCGGTCACATTGATCGCCAAATAATCCATATTTGTTATTAGTTTCACGAAGGAGATCAATTTTCAACAGGCTAATTAAAGAAATTATCATTTATGTCACGAAGCCCGCCAAAACCAGTGAAAAGTGAATGTTATTGGACCTCACGCGACACTAGCGCCTCTAGTGGCAAATCCACACGCGATAGCCCCCATTGAATTTAAGCTACTACACTGAAATATATACTTACCCGCGAGAAGTCAGGGCGGGTCGCAAGTAGGTAATATTATAAATGCGATGTTGACTCAATGGATCTGGATGAAATTTGACACAGAAATAGTCAGGAATAGCAGAGTAGTAAAGTGAATAACGTGGTTCACTTTATTCATCTACTTAGCTAGTAGACCTATAAATGCCAATCAAGACATTCGACTTACGTCCGTTTCTTTGAGGTGACGACAGTAGTTCCCGTGTTGCATCTTTTTTTGTATTGTTTCTTTTCATAGGATTCACAATCAGCCGAAGAAAAATGGCGCCGTCAAAACGGGTGCCCGAATAGCTGGGGCACCCGTTTGGCCTTCGTTATAAAGAGTAGCATATTGGAACGTATTTTCTAATGTCAGTTTACTCAATATATTTTGACATATTCTGTTAGGCACTGTTCGTCCATATGTTATTACTTATTATAGGTCAATATTTCTTTTGTTTAATTTTTCTATTGAAGAATAAGCGAAATTGCGGGCAACAACTAATAAGTACTATTAATAAATATGACACTGTCACCGTGATTTAAAAGTAATTTATTGTATTATACAGTTGAATAGCCGGATATGTAGGTATTATGTGAGCTTATGCACTGCAATTCGCAGATCTGGCGGTCGGCCAGTAGCTAGTCGATTTCACAAATAAATTCTAAATTCTAAATAAATTTCATAAGGCATATTATAGACAAATTTATAAAACACTACTAGCGACTTCGCCCGCGTGCAATTCGGTTATCGAGCTCCCGTAGGAACTATGCACTTTTCCGGGATAAAAAGTAGCCTAAGTCCTTTCCCGGGACTCCAACTATCTCCATGCCAATTTTCATCTCAATCGGTCTAGCGGTTAAAGCGAGTCCATATTAAATTTCATGTAACAGATTCAACGATTTAAAAACAGTCAAGATTGATAAAATAATGCATTACCATAGCTACGAGTATAGCTAGTATTTGTGTGGGATACCATTAAAGTGGTTCTGGTGTTTGCACCTACTAATACAGCCTATTTGCGTCCCACTGCTGGGCACATGCAGGCGTCACAGTCTCCACGCGGGCCCAGGTTACCACTAGGTTACCACGGCTTAAATGTACCTATGTCAAGGAAACTAAAACCGAAGAAATATAAG
The DNA here is from genome assembly GCA_963971205.1 of Aethes cnicana. Classification (NCBI taxonomy): domain Eukaryota; kingdom Metazoa; phylum Arthropoda; class Insecta; order Lepidoptera; family Tortricidae; genus Aethes; species Aethes cnicana. The sequence goes on from OZ020285.1 coordinate 9,439,581, forward strand.
CCAGCTAAAGGCTGCATTAAACATACAACTGAAGCAAGTGCAACGTTCCTCTTACATGTTAGTTAGGAAGTGCGAAGCGGTATAAACTGCGGAGTCAGCTTACAACAAGTAACATTAACAGTGGTATACGGCCAAGTTTCAGTGCACAGACAACATTTCAGAGATTAACCATTTGCCTTGGGAAAATTGTTCAAACCTTTTGCGTACCTACATCCATAGTAATATTATAAATGCGAAAGTAACTCTGTCTGTTACCTCTTCTCGCTTCAACCGCTGGACCGATTGAGATGAAATTTGGCATGGAGATAGTTGGGGTCCCGAGAAAGGACATAGGCTACTTTTTATCCCGGAAAAACGCATAGTTCCCGCGGGAGCGCGATAATCGAATTCCACGCGGGCGAAGTCGCGGCAGATTTTTTTTTATAATAATAAAGAACAAGCTGTGGGTTGTATAGTGGTCACCTACTACCACCTATCATGCGGAGTCGGGGTGGAGGGTTAAACCCAGCTCGCACCTCTTAGTATATTTGTGGGCACACATTTCCTTACGTGTGGAAACCTCCACGCATCTGCAACGTAGTTCAAAGATGTGTATAAACTCCCCAATAAGCACCGGGTCCGCGTGGGGACTATATCCCAAACTCTCTATTGGTGAAAGGCCTGTGCCCAGCGGTGGGATGTAAATACTTTGTTATTTGTGTGGTGATTGATGGTGGACTGAGTGAAGAGAAATAATCTAATACACCGGGATTCAAATGAAACTTCTCTTTTTTCAATGCCGGATGGTGTTACGGTTTTATATTTATTTCCCAGAAAAGATCTTTGACGTTCGTACCAGTATTGCAAAAGCATAATATTTTTGTACCTACTAACTGTGTACCTTCTGAAAGTAGAGCACACAAGTTTCCAGGAATTTAATACCATGTTACACAATAATTTATTTTATATTAATACTAGCTGACCCCGCGGACTTCGTACCGGCTTTGCAAATTTTTTTGGGTATGAAAAATAGCTTACATCCTATTCTCGAAATTTCATAAGAATCGATCGAGCCGTTTCGGAAGAGTTTGGTTACAAACACTGTGACGCGAGAATTTTATATATTATATTTACTTGTTCATTTTTATTTCATTTTATTTTATTCTTTTATTTAAAAAGCTATGAATGTTGGTTAATTCACAAGCGACTACAAGTAAGTGTATAAAATAAGTAACGATCTTTTCTTTATTATTTACCAACTGTAGTAAAGTTAAGGTAAACTTACTTCCTTAGGCTTAGTAAATAGATTTTTTTATTGGACCTTCTTCGTTCAGTTTATTGTAAATTACGAGTGTGTTAATGTAATTTGATTTTCACTATAGAAATCACTACACAAAAGAGTCTCAACTATTCACAGAATCTCAACACATCAAAGGTCCCGAGTGCGAACTCTGCACGGTTGGTCTGTGAACTCAGTCTAAAGTTCGAGGTAAGTAACCTCTTTGCTAATTAAATTTTGCACAAGAAGCCTCAGCTTTATTGGTTACTAGTTCAGCTGGTTATTAACTCTTAGTTAATCCATTAAAAGTTATAATATTGTGTTCTTGGGTATCAGTTTCGGCACTGGGGCCAGAACCCAAAGCTCAGGGACTGGTCAACGATTCTGAGATCACAATCAACCCACGACTAACATCTTGAGACGTCGTCTAATCTTAATGACACTAGAGGTAATACTATATAGGTAATTTCTACTTACTTAATAAGAAAAGCGCGATAAAACGTTCATCGAAGCGAGCGAGCGAAGTTTCTGCGTTTCATCTTGGTAAAAAATAAAAATAAAACAATTTTGAAAAGATTCGCGAGGCGTAATAGGTCACAAAGTCACTAGTTAGGAAGATATAATGTAATTCTAGTACGAATTCAAAGCCGTGGTAGCCTAGAGGTTTGATCTACCGCCTCTCATGCAAAGGGTCGGGGGTTGGATTCCGGCTCGCACCTCTAAGTTTACTTATGTGCGAAATTCAATTTGAATTTACCTCTGAGCTTTTCGGCCAAGGAAAACATCGTGAGAAAACCTGCACGCATCTGCGAAGTAATTCAAAAATGTGTGTGAAGTCCCCAATCCGCACTGGGCCCGCGTGGGGACTATAGTCCAAACCCTCTCGTGATGAGAGGAGGCTTGTGCCCAGAAGTGGGTCGCAAATAGGCTGTAGTAGTAGTAGTACGAATTTGGGACTGTTTATTTTATTTTGATATTTTTGAATTGTTAGAGGGAGTAGGTAACTTTAAACATCGAAATATTATGTAACGCTTGCTTGAAGGCTAGACAGCTAAATGTCAGCAATGAACGCCCTTTTCGGTTGAAATTATGACTTGTCATTAAAATGCAAAAAAGAGAGTCAAGAGTTCAGCTAAAGCGATTTGTCGCCCCCATAAGCCCCTATATTCCACGTCGAGTAGCCGTTTCTGAGATCATTTGTATAAATAAATACCTAGGCAGAAAACTCGTATTAAGTATTAGATACAACTCATTTCATTACGCTCCTCTACCTTTGTTACCTTCCATTCTCAGGTCAGAGGCAAACCAAATACCAACTTCCCACACTAACACGCCTTGGTATTCTACTAATTTTAAGATCGTAATATAGTATTAATAAGAGCTAAAATTGTACCTAGTCAGTCTAGCATGACGACCGAGGGTCAGACCTGACATTGGCATTTGATTTATAAATATAGAACGTTCCGGTTCAATATTGATTTATATACCTGCAATTAATATTAGGTATTTCAATTTATAGCCGCGAGTATGTTATTAATTAAGTAAAAGTTATTAATATCCTAGCCGTTTCCCGAGATTCCATCCCGGGGGAAGATTGGAATAAAGTCACTCAAGAATAATATAGCTTCCTACAAGTGAAAAAATGTTTAAAATCGGTTCAGTAATTCCGTAGACTATACCTACAAACGATCTCTACTACAACAGCCTATTTACGGCCCACTGCTGGGCACAGGCCTCCTCTCATCACGAGAGGGTTGGGCTATAGTCCCCACGCGGGCCCAGTGCCTTCCTTGAATTACTTCGCATATGCGTGCAGGTTTCCTCACGATGTTTTCCTTCACCGAAAAGCTCAGTGGTAAATTCAAATTGAATTTCGCACATAAATAATTTCAGAGGTGCGAGCTGGATTTGAACCCGCGACCCTCTGCATGAGAGGCAGTAGGTCAAACCACTATGCCACCACGGCTTCAACGAACGATCTCACAAGCTTACAAATATTACTTCTTTATAATTTTGGTAATCTACTATATAAAAATAAGTCGGGTTTTCCTCCCTGACGCTATAACTCCAGAACGCACGAACCGATTTCCACGGTTTTGCATTCGTTGGAAAGGTCTCGGGCTCCGTGAGGTTTTAGGCGGTACGAAGTCCGCGGGGTCAGCTAGTCTAATCTATAAAATTCTCGTGTCAGAGTGTTTTCACCAAACTCCTCCGAAATGGCTCGACCAATTCTTATGAAATTTGGAGTGTATGTTCATTAGGTCTGAGAATAGGACTTAAGCTATTTTTCATACACAAAAACAAAAATTCTAAGGCGGTACGAAGTCCGCGGGGTCAGCTAGTATCTATATAGTAATGAAATATCACAATAAGAATAGTAAACTTATCAGTGTAATAGACAGTCGTGGTACCTAGAAGTCCCTGACATGAACATTTGCATATATAAATGTTCATAAAACCACAATGTTTCTACGTAGACGTAAAATCGTTTTATATCTACTACAGCGTACTTTCCATAACCTTAGCCTACCTACATTACATTATGTTATCCAAAGTTTGAAAAAAATCTAAAACGCAATGCATTTATTATATAAATATCTTCTGCCCGCGACTTCCCCGCGTGGGAATTCGGTTACAGCGTATCCGCGGGAATTGAGCGTTAAACTATAAGACATTATACACTAAAGCCTTCCTCTTGAATCACTCAATCTATTAAAAAAAAACCGGCCAAGTGCGTGTCGGGCCACGCGCAAATTATAGGGTTCCGAAGTTGAGGATGCCCACAGTACCTTTCTAAGACTTATTAGCATCTAGCTAGCCTGTGGTATGACGTGCCCGACGCCCCTGCCGCTCGAGAAAAATCATCATTATAAGTTGGTCGACTATTACTCGTAAGTTTGTACAGCCTACTTAGCTCTGATAGTTTTCCTTTCAACTACGTTATATATGCCACAACCGTGATTTTTTTCAGCCATCCAAATACCACCATTTAGCTGGCAGGGGGGGGGGGACACGTCACTCTAACAAAAAATAGCACTTTAAAGCTTAATATTTCACAAACGCATCACTTAATCAAAAAATGGTTTTAACAAACCCACAATATTTTTTAAGACCTATTCAACGATATGCCGCACCATGGGGTACGCAAGAAAAAAAAATTACACCCCCACTTTCCGAGTAGGGGAGGTACCCTATAAAAAAATATGTTTCAAAATTTTATTATACCACTTTGTCAGCGTAACTAATATGCATATTCATGCCAAATTACAGCTCTCTAGACCTAAGCATCTCCGAGCAATAGTGCGGACAGACGGACGGACGGACGGACATGGCGAAACTATAAGGGTTCCTTGTGGACTTCGGAACCCTAAAAAACCGCTCCAAAATCCGTTGCGCAGTATTAAAGACCTAAGCATACATAGGGACAGATAGACAGTGACGCTACTTTGTTTTAACCTATGTAGTGACGCTTAAGATTTATTTGAACATGCACATGCTGCATGTATTCTCGCATGAACATGGCGACGTTTAGCGGCTCCTAACTTCATAATAAAGTTTCCCGTTTGTCAGTGCGCCTATTAGTCATTAAGTTACCTTAAGTGCCATTGTGCAGTCTAAGCAAAAATATGAAAATACGGTCGTAAATTATAACATTACCAACGACGACCGACTTCATTACGGAGAGTGAACGCGTTATTAAACCATTCATTAAAAAATGCGATAGGTACAACAGATTAGCCGTGAAAGTCTAACATACAGATAGTCGGGTGTAAAATTATAAACTCCGTAATCATTTGGGTACGCTTAACATTTCGATTAAGTCGATAATAGTAGGTACATTACAGACCTAGGGTGGTGAATTCGTAAATGTCCCAGATCGCAGATTTCTGTGGCCCGAACCGAAGGTGAGGGCCATAAATATGCGATCTGGGGCTTCACGAATTACCGCCCGTGGTTTGTCAAAAGTTTTACGTCTTGCCTTGGCCAAGAAGTGAGATTTTCTCTCCGCGTAGCGGGCAGAAAATCCCACTTTACGGCCAAGGGTGACGTAAAACCCTTTTTACCTTCGGGCTATAAAAAGTACGGCTGTTAGCCATCGGTACATAGTGCAAGTTCCCATGTGTCGCACAAAGCGTTTTGCTTCAACTTACGAGGGTTTACTCCGAAAGTTGGCAACGTCGCAAATCTGTCAAATATTTTGCTGTTTTCATTAATTTCTCAATATTACTGAATGAAAACATGAATTGTCGCTCTATCCATATTAATATTATAAATGCGAAAGTAACTCTGTCTGTCTGTCTGTTTGTCTGTCTGTCTGTCTGTTACCTCTTCACGCTTCAACCGCTGGACCGATTGAGATGAAATTTGGCATGGAGATTTGGTTAGTTGGGGCATAGGCTACTTTTTATCCCGGAAAAACGCATAGTTCCCACGGGAACGCGATAACCGAATTCCACGCGGGCGAAGTCGCGGGCAGAAGCTAGTGGTTGAATAAAACATTAAGTAATTGCAACAGTTATCATAGGAACACGAAATTTTTAGTATTATGGAAGTAACATCTTTTGAAAACTTTCCATCGCAGTTTACATGCATTTTAATGTAATCTTATCATTTGAATGCCTAACCAACAAATATAGAACGAGACGCGTCATTCAACCATAGAATGATATCTTCCTTTTTAATTCAGCAATATTGAGAAATTAATAAAAACAGCGAAACATTTGACAGGTAAATGCGACGTTGCCAACTTTCGGGATAAACCCTCTTACATCGTGCGCACAGCAAAAGAGTGGAATGCAATACCAGCGTCCTTGTTTCCTCACACAAACAACATGGGACTTTTCAAGTCTAGTACACAGGTATTTTTAAAAGAAGGTACGTTCCACCGTTTCTTGCTTTCCGTCAAGTAAGATGGTGGTCAAGTAAGTACTGTAGAGTTGGTATAGCCCTCGCTATACGAACTCTTTAGGGCTATAGTTTTGTAAAACGTTCTAGAACTGCTAATCATTTCAAAAAATTTAAAAAAGAAAGCAGTTCTAGTCTATCAGTAGAGAGTAGTCTGGAGCTCGCTTTAGATACGAGCGGTTCTACGTAGGCCCCCTCTAAATTAATATATCTAAGTATCATTGAAACCCTCTTCTTTTTATTTATTAGAATCAAGCTAATTCCTCTCGTTGCCCACAAGCACAACACCTGACGATCCCCAGTTGAATTTAACGATATAGTACCTTGCTACCTACATTAAATAAATAAATAAAAAATATAAGAATTATTTAATGAAAGAATGTTTAAAAGCATGTAATAGTTCGGGAGATAATTAGACCTCTCAACCTACGTGACCGCAGCGGTGTGGAATCGGATTATATTGTGACCCCTACGTGGGCGGAATAATCTAATGCGTAGGAATAATAAAAGTAAAGAGGAATGTTTATTTAGTTACATCAAACATAAGACAATTGACAGGCTATTTGCTGAGGGCATTAAGGAGAAACCGAATTTGTTGCTTGGCTGAAATGAAAAGGTGTAATAGATTCTCAGCTTAAGTATATTGAAATATAAGACGTACGCAAAGATGAAGGTACGGCAGGGTAATCTAAATGTTCTAAAGCACATTGAAAATAAACTGTTAAAGAAAGAAACTCCTTTATAAAAAGATACAACAAAAAGGATCAAAAGTTAAACAAGCTGTAATAAAACGAAAAGTTTACATGCTTCCATGAAACCTTAAATAAAACGTAAAAATCGCATCAAAAATACAAGGAGTAATCTAGAGAATCTGTGCAAACAGTCGAAGCATAAACAACAATAAGACGGGCTCGTGGCTATGAAGCACAAAAATCCAAGGGTGCAATCTCGACTGGTATGGCGCACGTTAAATTTATAGGGTCAATAAAACTCGCTGCCTCCACTAAGAGCTTGAGCGGTGTTAGGTCTACCTTTACCTGTGTTCTACTCGTATTTACGGAATTGCTGGCACAGTTCTAAACGTGATAACTCTATGAGAAGACTTATATGAGTGTGTAGACACACACTCTGAAGACTTACGAGAGTGTGTAGACACACACTCTCATAAGTCTTCTACGTAATACGTACTAAAGATTTTGATCATTTTCAATGCATAAAGGTTATCTCGATGGATAACAAATTAAGGACTAGATAATTACGAACTTAATGATTATTTACTTGGAAAAGTGTATTATAGATTAGTTTACCAATTTAAAGTAAGTGTTCCCACTGTTTTCAAGACCCATTTTGAGTTTATGAAGTTTCAGGACTATTAATATAACTGAAACCACACTTTCTAACAATGTATTAGGTATTCAGACTATTTTCTTTAACGATTATCTACCTTTGACATGTTTTCGATCAGTCTAAATTCAATCTATGCGTATAATATTCCATTTGATGAAAAATAGTTAGCGTGACGTGACATTATAACTACTTATAACACACTAAATCATGGTAATCATTCGGCTTACTATTAACCTAAAATATGGCATCATTTTCAAAAAAAAATGTTTTTTTTTGTAACAACTTGTTTAATTGTTTTCTCTTACAAGACATTTTCACTTCAATCATTTAAATACTCGTAATGTGAAAACCAAAACCAAATGGTGTATTGTTGTTATAAATGAATTTGAATATATTCAATTCAAAGGTTCGTCGAATGTCACCTTTGTGGCAAACGCAGCCCACAAAGTTCATTATAGTACCTAATTTAAATTGGCTTTATGTTGTAATAAGTACTTATTTTTTCGACTTTCGAGATTAGTTTTTCTTTGAATTTAAATATTACTCACCGCATTTTTGCTAAAATGTTTACAGAGAACATTAAATATATCATTGTACCATTCCAATGATTACTAATTGCAATTTCTTATTAATAAATTCAAAAGCGAAATCTTCCACATTGTTTCTTTTCGTTCCGTATTTCATCTGTTTGTGCGTTGGGTAAGCTGTGAATAAAACATTTTTCCTCTCTGTTCCATCTTTTTTGTCCTTGAACTGACTCTCACTTCTTGCATTCGTAGTCTTTTGATACATTGACTTGAGTACTTACCTTGATTGTGACTAAAGAGCTGCTAAGCGCGTTTTTGCCATTGGAAGTTCCAAAATACCGCTTTTTTACCGATATGACCTGGGATTCGTTATTTTGCCGTGAACAATCCAATAAGGTCAACGATTCTTGCCAAAACGCTTATTATCATTGTTAGAGGCTGTTCACAGCGCGCTTTCGAAATCGGTTTCACTCTCGTTCGGTCTAGGCATAATACAGATACAGCTGTGCCACTCGATTTCGACTGCACAACAGATAAGATCTAAAATGACTAAGCAGGGGATTTCGAACACTTCGCCGAAACGGGACTAAAAAGGAAATCAGGGAATACATTGGTGACACCTGTGGTGTTGCAAATGTCTTTATTCGATGACCATTACCCTATAAGTGTGTTCCCGTCTCCCTATTTTGTCCGTATATACTCGTAAATAACAATAAACACCTATTGTAGGCCATAGTTTTATCGTTCATAGTCAATTTCAAAATGTATTTGAAAACGTTAAATAATGGGTCAAATCAATGAAATTAATAACAAAAAATAAGTCAGATGTAATGGATAACTGAGCTCTTGTGTTGTTAATGTTGTTATCTTGAAAAGAACAAGTGATACAAAGTTGAAAAAAATTAATCACGAAAATGAAATTTATCTGCAACTCAAGAAAATTGTACTGAGTAGAACTACTCTGTAGAGTTCTAAAAACGTAAGCATAACTACCTAAAGGTAGCGGGATCTTTGCTATGAAAATTGATATCTAGATTTTAAATACAATAAAAGGAATAAAAAGGACCAACGAAATAAAAGTATCGGTCATGTATATCAGCATAATTGACTAGCAAAATTCACTGATGAAATGCTTTGAAAAATTCTTTCACTATTTGACAGATCATATTTTATACTTTAACGGACTAATCCTGTACATTTTTATGTTCATTTATTTCTCCAAGCGATCTCCGAAACGGCTCTAAAGATTAGAGCGAAATTTGGAACATAGCGGTTTACGAGGGCGACAAATTGATCTAGCTAGGTCTCATATCTGATAAAACTCGGTTTTTGCCATTTTCACCCTAGCAAAGCTCGGTCATGTAGGTACTGTTTTATTAAAAGCCAAAAAATACCTATCACATAGTACTTAATGCGAAAATTTCGTACGTTTTTGGGTAGGTAGGTACTTGTAATAAACTCCAATATTCGTAATTAGAATTACACGGTCGGTCGGTCGGAGGCTGTATTTTTCAAGTTATGCTTTTCTCTTATTAGTCGCTCATAAGGTTTCTGCTCACTCGGACGGACAATGGTGGGACCTGTTAAGGAAATGAAATTGTACAAAAAACGTCCTTTGATGTTGGTTCTTCACAAGGACATGGGTGTTATTTTGTTCTCAAAAGAAATTAAATATGTATTGATGTGAAACATTGAAAAAAACCTACATTAAGAGGAAAAGAACTTTCTGGATAGGAAAAATTACGAAATTTAATTAATACATTGAGACTGTGCAGAATAGCAAAACGACCAAGATTTGCTACGTTGCTAAAGCTCAATTCCAAGCCGATTAAAGCTACCTACCCTTTTCAATGCTATGGAAGTAAAGGTGAAAAGTGGTATTGTACTTCTCAGACAATGTTTCATGTTTATTCTCGGAGTCCTGAAGAGAAATATAATCTTGTGAGATACATAAAAGAAGTTACAATGTCCGGTCCGGGCTTCGCTGTATTGACTTCCAGGAGAAATACGGAGTTTCAGTTACAAATCGTATTCACCCACATTCAAGTAAAAGACAATGTTGTTACATGCATTTATGAAGTTGCTGTGACTCAATTTGATTGTGGAAACAAAGTAACGTAGTCAACGAAGTTATAATGAACTATTTAAAATCCGGACTAATCAATAGTCTTCTTACCAAATATGAAGATACAACAAGGGTTTTTTTTAAGTGAAGAAATCATTATCTAATAATAAGACAACCTTTAGTATGTAGGTTTCCTTTTATCTTAATGATAAACAGAGTTTAGAAAACAGCAAAGAGGTGTTGTAGATAGGTTAATTTATTTAATGAGTACTCACTTATATGATATCTCAAAAGAAAATCTAAAAACACTAACGTGTAAAGTCTAACAGAATGTGGAATGTGACCTGTACCGTTCTATTAGGGATAAGTTTCTGGATCATCTGATCCTACATAAAGGTGGTGTGAATTTCTTACTTGCAAATCCTATTTCTAATGATGCCTTCAAATCTATAGATTTTTAAAGCATGCGTTCCTTATCCGAGGATCTCCCTCTCGGGGAAATTCTCCTTATACCTTTATTTTTGTTGTTTTCTTGTATCCTTCAATGAGGCTGGCATACTCAGTTTAGTGTACTTAAGCCTCTATAAATAAGTCTTGAATAAAAAAAAATCTAACAGAGAACCTTAAACTCGGGTCACTGCCATCTACAGAAAATCTAACGTCAAGTAATTTTAAACTCAATAGGTATAACGCCAATGCCGCATCCCTCATCAATCAAAATTGACGGCTGCTTGGTTTGGTATAAAATAAGTCGGTCGTGAATAGCCGTGGTTATAATTATAAATCATTCAATAAAAATCATTGGTTTGAATCAAATTAGGCACTTCACATTACAGATACGAAAAAATATGTAAATATTATTCCTGCAGTACATAAAATCGAGGATGTGGAGGAAAAAAGCCGTGGCGTTATGTGGTATCTGCTTATCCCAAAGGGAAACGGGGGCGAGTTTATACGAACATTTTATTTGACAGGTAAATTATTTTGGTATAAAAAGACGATCCTAACGGTGAAACATTTTATTTCTGATTTTAATTTTATTTTAATTTTTTATTTTGTATTATTTCTGACGATCTCAATGTGAAATTCTCTTATTTTGACATGTAAAGTATGCTGTAATTTGATATTGAGAAATAAATGTCTATGTCTAAGTCTATTGTCCTAACGGAAGACCAGCGCTGGCTTTAATGCCAGCATTACGCGGAGTTGGGACCATTTCGTGACCAACCATAACCCGTCTTTTTATGCTTTCATGTTGTGTGTTTATCGTCACGAATAAATGTTTTTCTTCTTCTTCTTCTTCTTCTATTGTTTTTAGGGTTTTTTTTCATTACGATAACGCAATGCCATTGCTCTCATCCCTTAAATATATGAATATAATTAGAACGCTACGTTTGCTTGCTGAATATTGCATGAACATTGTATATTATAGTATTGTAATATTTTAATTCTCTTAATTTTAAATTTATTGGTCCAAACAAAGTGAGCATGACTAATTCTACATTTGCCACCTAATAAAAGCGACGCTGTTTATATAAGCATTATTTATAACTGTTTATGTAACTAACAATATATCAATTATTATAATGACTCTTTTGGGAGCCTGCTGGCCGGTCACGCGACACTGACTTAGCAATTTTATAATATCAGGACAATGTTGAAATTACAACGGAGAAATAAACACGCAGACTTGGTTCGGTTTGAAAGAGTATAGAAACACCAATATAGGTACGTAAAATATCGAAATGAGACCCTTTTACAGGTTGTTTCTTTGCTGCAACAACAACCGCGATATTAAGAGGAATTTAACCTATAAAATTGGGCGAAACAGGGTTTCATAGTCCCCTATTTCCTCTTCCAAAAATGGAATAATTTGAATTTTTCTTTCGCATGTGTTATAACAACGGTTTTATATGCCACTGTTTTTTTTTATTTTTGCTTTTATATTCGTTGTTTTTTTTACTGGGCGTCTGTTTACGGCACTTGAAAAGTGATCATTTTTGTACTTTCCAGGGTCTGTTATTCTTAAAATACAACAATTATTCAGAAATACAAAACATACCGGAATGAAAAAAATAAGGATTGATTTGTAAAAAAAAGAGCAATGGCTCTAATGTAATTAACGAGGAAGGAAATAGGGGACTACCACGGGCGGGACTACGTTTGTATGGAGTTACGGCCGGTAGTATATCCTCTTAAGTATAGTAGGTACACTTCTTCATATAACCTTCATAGCAAACCATTTTCAAAAGTCATATTATTCCACTTTGATTATTCCCGAGATAAATAAGCTAAAAACCTAGGGGAGCATAGCTTCTAAAAGATTTTAAAGAAAGCAGTAAATCTTAGTAGCAACACAGAATAGGAATAAATACAGTAGATCGACGCATTTGATCTCGTGACAACATTTATGGGAGAAGAGCGTTCACAAACTGTATTGGCAACCGTACTTAGCCCGAATTGCACCAACGCTGCTAACCTCGGGTTATCCTCTAAACCCCAAAGCAAAAAGCCCTAAAGCATTTTTCTTAGCGTTTTTCTTATCTTAATGTAGCTCATGTCATATTTATATACTCCGTAATTGTCGTATATATCAGAATTGTCTTCTTTTCATGTCGTTTACTATTACTAAAGTGTTATGTATACGATGTGGCTGTACTTTTATAGTATTGTAAATAGCCTTCCCGCGAGAACTATGCATTTTCTCGGGATAAAAAGTAGCCTATATGTTGACCAGTGTTATAAACTATCCCCATACCAAATTTTGTTTCAATCCGTCCAGTAGTTTTCGAGTTAAATCCGGACATACATACATACAGTATTTTTTTCTAAAAATCGTTATTTTGTGTTCAGTATCGTTCATATAGTCCCTTTGATTTGATAGTTTCTTTTAATTTTCAATTATCAGCCGCGACTTCTTCTACAGAATTATTATTTATTATATGTATAGATTTTTCCTTTTTTTTCATTTCATTAATCTCTTATGAATAAATAGTTTAGTGCCAAAATTTATTATTTAGGTAATAGCAGACTGGTTTAAAGAATGTTTTAGTGAACTCATCAATCATTTCCTTTTTACACCATTTTTCCCGTTCCCGTGGGAATATCGGGAAATCCTTTCATAGTGCTCCCCTACGCTCCCCAAGGAACCTGCATGCCAAATTTCATCTCTCTACGATGATCCCCGCGACTTCGTACGCGCCTAAACATTAAAATGTAAAAATCCCTTTTTTTCCCGTTCCCGTGGGAATTTCGGGAAATCCTTTCTTAGTGCTCCCCTACGCTCCCCAAGGAACCTGCATGCCAAATTTCAGCTCTCTACGACCAGTAGTTTCGGCTCTGCGTTGATATGTCAGTCAGTCAGTCAGTCAGTCAGTTTCTTCTTTTATATATTTAGATAGAAGATAGATAGATAGCTGTTTCCCGCGACTTCTTACGCGCCTAAACATTAAAATGTAAAAATCCTTTTTTTCCCGTTCCCGTGGGAATATCGGGAAATCCTTTCTTAGTGCTCCCCTACGCTCCCCAAGGAACCTGCATGCCAAATTTCATCTCTCTACGATGATCCCCGCGACTTCATACGCGCCTAAACATTAAAATGTAAAAATCCCTTTTTTTCCCGTTCCCGTGGGAATTTCGGGAAATCCTTTCTTAGTGCTCCCCAACGCTCCCCAAGGAACCTGCATGCGAAATTTCAGCTCTCTACGACCAGTAGTTTCGGCTCTGCGTTGATATGTCAGTCAGTCAGTCAGTTTCTTCTTTTATATATTTAGATAGAAGATAGATAGATAGCTGTTTCCCGCGACTTCGTACGCGCCTAAACATTAAAATGTAAAAATCCCATTTTTCCCGTTCCCGTGGGAATATCGGGAAATCCTTTCTTAGTGCTCCCCTACGCTCCCCAAGGAACCTGCATGCCAAATTTCATCTCTCTACGATGATCCCCGCGACTACGTACGCGTCTTAAAATGTAATAAACCCATTTTATCCCGTTCCCGTAGGAATTTCGGGAAGTCCTTTCTTAGTGCTCCCGTACGCTCCCCAAGGAACCTGCATGCCAAATTTCAGCTCTCTACGATGATCCCCGCGACTACGTACGTGCCTTAAAATGTAAAAAAAAAACATTTTTTCCCGTTCCCGTGTGAATTTCGGGAAGTCCTTTCTTAGTCCTCCACAACGCTCCCCAAGGAACCTGCATGCCAAATTTCAGCTCTCTACGACCAGTAGTTTCGGCTCTACGTTGATATGTCAGTCAGTCAGTCAGTCAGTCAGTCAGTCAATCAGTCAGTCAGTCAGTCAGTCAGTCAGTCAGTCAGTCAGTCAGTTTCTTCTTTTATATATTTAGATAGATAGATAGCTATTTCCCGTGACTTCGTACGCGCCTAAACATTAAAATGTAAAAATCCCATTTTTCCCGTTCCCGTAGGAATATCGGGAAATCCTTTCATAGTGCTCCCCTGCGCTCCCCAAGGAACCTGCATGCGAAATTTCATCTCTCTACGATGATCCCCGCGACTACGTACGCGCCTTAAAATGTAATAAACCCATTTTTTCCCGTTCCCGTAGGAATTTCGGGAAGTCCTTTCTTAGTACTCCCCTACGCTCCCCAAGGAACCTGCATGCCAAATTTCAGCTCTCTACGATGATCCCCGCGACTACGTACGCGTCTTAAAATGTAATAAACCCATTTTATCCCGTTCCCGTAGGAATTTCGGGAAGTCCTTTCTTAGTGCTGCCCTACGCTCCCCAAGGAACCTGCATGCCAAATTTCAGCACTCTACGATGATCCCCGCGACTACGTACGCGCCTTAAAATGTAAAAAAAAACATTTTTTCCCGTTCCCGTAGGAATTTCGGGAAGTCCTTTCTTAGTCCTCCCCTACGCTCCCCAAGGAACCTGCATACCAAATTTCAGCTCTCTACGACCAGTAGTTTCGGCTCTACGTTGATATGTCAGTCAGTCAGTCAGTCAGTCAATCAGTCAGTCAGTCAGTCAGTCAGTCAGTCAGTCAGTCAGTTTCTTCTTTTATATATTTACATAGATAGATAGCTGTTTCCCGTGACTTCGTACGCGCCTAAACATTAAAATGTAAAAATCCCATTTTTCCCGTTCCCGTGGGAATATCGGAAAATCCTTTCATAGTGCTCCCCTGCGCTCCCCAAGGAACCTGCATGCCAAATTTCATCTCTCTACGATGATCCCCGCGACTACGTACGCGCCTTAAAATGTAATAAACCCATTTTTTCCCGTTCCCGTAGGAATTTCGGGAAGTCCTTTCTTAGTGCTCCCCTACGCTCCCCAAGGAACCTGCATGCCAAATTTAAGCTCTCTACGATGATCCCCGCGACTACGTACGCGCCTTAAAATGTAAAAAAAAAACATTTTTTCCCGTTCCCGTGGGAATTTCGGAAAGTCCTTTCTTAGTGCTCTCCTACGCTCCCTAAGGAACCTGCATGCCAAATTTCAGATCTCTACGACGTTTCCCGCGACTTCGTACGCGCTTAAACATTAAAATGTAAAAATCCCTTTTTTTCCCGTTCCCGTGGGAATTTCGCAAAATCCTTTCTTAGCGGATGCCTACGTCATAACATCTACCTGCATGCCAAATTTCAGCCCAATCCGTCCAGTGGTTTGGGCTGTGCGTTGATAGATCACTATATCAGTCAGTCAGTCAGTCAGTCAGTCAGTCACCTTTGAGTTTTATATATTTAGATATAGATATAGATATAGATAGATATAGATTACAGACCTAGGGTGGTGAATTCGTAAATGTCCCAGATCGCAGGTTTCTGTGGCCCGAACCGAAGGTGAGGGCCATAAATATGTGATCTGGGGCTTTACGAATTACCACCCGTGGTTTGTCAAAAGTTTTACGTCTTGCCTTGGCCAAGAAGTGAGATTTTCTCTCCGCGTAGCGGGCAGAAAATCCCACTTTACGGCCAAGGGTGATGTAAAATAAATAAATAAGGCCCACTTGCACCAAGCCGCTAACCTCGGGTTCACCGCTTTACTTAGATTTATTTGTATGAATTTGACGTGGGTTAAGAGGCTAACCTGAGGTTAGCGGCAAGTTGATACAACTACTTAAACTACGTCCCTCCTCGGTCAATTCTTCATCGACCTACTGTATGGTTTATTAGACTGTGGTGTTAATGGAGGCCTAACCGAGGAACAATGATAGGTACTAGAGAAGGCATCGTGTAAAGCTACGGACGTGTTAAGTGCCCGTTGTAGAAATAGTAGTTTAGAATCATTATTAGGAGAGAATCACTGACTAACTATACTACTAGGTACAACAACAACAGCCTATTTACGGCCCACTTCTGGGCACAGACCTCCTCACATCACGAGATTTTGGGCTATATAGTCCCCACGCGGGCCCAGGGCGGACTGTGGGCTTCGCACACATAATTACCTACTTCGCAGATGCGAATGAAAGTTTTCAAGGTCATATTTAGTAAGTATTTCATTCAAGCATGAATCAAGAGATCAATCAGAGTTACAGTAGTTAAAATAATTTGCCTAATGCATAACCAAGAAAGTACTCGTATCAATTACTACGAGAAAACTACAGCTTTCTAGAAGGAAACACAAGTTCCGTTAACAAACGGGACGTTAAATAGTAAAATGGGTGTTTTGTGACACAATTACAATAAATTGCCGATTGGCTATAAACTTTCAGTACATAAATTGCTTAATTGCTGAGGGAAAAATAGTTACTGCGTGCAGGCAGCCTCTGCGACAGAGGTTGTGGATTTAACTAAAACAAAGGGCATTTTTGTGGAAATCTTTACATATTAAACACACTATCAACGGGACTTAATGGCGTAAAAAAAATTTAAATAAAAAAAAGAACCGACTTTAAACTCCGACAGCCTGTGAAGTTGGTGTCAAGTTCACTATAAGATAGTCATAGCTTTGGGGCGGTTCACTTGACACCGACTTCACAGGCTGACGGAGTTTGAAGTCGGTTCTATTTTTTTATTTAAAAATTTTTTTCGGCTATAGTTTCCAAACATGTGTACGATGGGACGTAAGTCTCACTGTAGTCTTTGAAATTGATGCCAAAATCATACACATGCTAACAAATTTCGAGGAGTTCCCTCGTTTTGTCATGGATCCCATCATCAGAACTAAACCAAATTATTAAAAGGGTTCAAGTTGGAGGTACACCTTTCAATTAAAAAAAGAATCATCGAAATCGGTTCACAATTGACGGAGATATGCGTGGTCATACATAAAAAATAGTACATTACAGACCTAGGGTGGTGAATTCGTAAATGTCCCAGATCGCAGGTTTCTGTGGCCCGAACCGAAGGTGAGGGTCATAAATATGCGATCTTGGGCTTTACGAATTACCGCCCGTGGTTTGTCAAAAGTTTTACGTCTTGCCTTGGCCAAGAAGTGAGATTTTCTCTCCGCGTAGCGGGCAGAAAATCCCACTTTACGGCCAAGGGTGACGTAAAAAATATATATATACGCGTCGAATTGAGAACCTCCTCCTTTTTTTCGTCGGTTGAAAACTATTTATATTTTACCTCGACGTTTCGGCCGCGATGCAACGGCCGTGGTCACGAGAAGAGTTTTTACGCGATTAACTCCCGTTGATAGTGTGTTTAATATGAGTGTGTATCGCGAAAGTTTGAGACAATGAAATGTTTACAGTCTTTAACGATCGTTATTACCTAGGTACTCATTTAAAAGTATAGACTTAAATATATGGTAGCGCATAAACAGTCACTTTGGAAATTTTTAGACGAACAAAGAATGTTTTTTTGGCCCTCACATTCGGCTCGGGCCAGAAATACCTTGCAATCTGGGACATTAACGAATTCACCACCCTAGGTATCTAATGTATTATTACCTGACCAAGATAATTTAAATCATGAGATCGATTTTTAAAAGCGAATGCGTATTGCGTAACAAGTTTAGACCGCTTCAAAACAATGACAAATGAACCAACACGATTTCCGACACTTACATAAACTGAAACATTTACTAAAAATATCACGTTATCTCCTAATCAGCCATTTTGTATTTAATCCCAATTAACAAATGACAAACGCCACAATGGCGACGGTTTAAAATTGGAAAGCTACCGGTGGGCGTTCGCGTCGACTCCGGCGCACCTGCTGCCTTTCCCCGGATTATGCAACTGTCAACACTTGTTTATTATTGATATATTATAGGTAAATAAATAATTTGGAAAAATTGTTCTACTACAGCCTATTTGCGTCCCTCTGCTGGGCACAGCCTCCTCTCATCACCAGAGGGTTTGGGCTATAGTCACCACGCGGGCTTAGTGCGGATTGGAGACTTCACACACATCTTTGAATTACTAGTAGTAGGTATTCGCCGATTCTGGAACACGGGGTGGGCGGGTCCGTGGGGTGAAATTGGGCGGTAGGCGGACCACCATCCCCTAAAAAAAAAAAAAAAAAAAAAAAAAAAAAAAAAAAAAAAAAAAAAAAAAAAAAAAAAAAAAAAAAGGCCCCCACTTGGAACGTTTGGGATAGGTCTCAGGACTCTCAGATAGCTCGGTTACGACTTACACGATGTGCTATATCTTCACTAAAAAATCCAAACCCCTTATCTAGACCACCGACCCTTTTCTATTGTCTATCCATGCTCGGTTGCTATTGTTTACCATTTCAATCCTTACCTGATCCGCGGACCCTTTTCTATTGTGTGTTCGTGCTCTCGGTTGCTATTGTTTGCCATTTCAAAGCGTACCTGACCCACCGATCCTTTTCTATTGTCTACTCGAGTTCACTTTTAATTGTCCTCTCAACAATTTGATGAATACCTAAACTATTTCTATACTACTGCCACTTTGGTTTTAATTGATCATAGTTCTAACCTAACCTAACCTATGCTACAGAAGTCTCTACAAATCGGAGGAGATTCCGTGTTTGGTTTTGTCCTAATATCATGTAATTTAATAAATGCGCCAGTTTGGTTTTAATTGATCACAGTTCTAACCTAACCTAACCTATGCTACAGAACTCACTACAAATCTGAGGAGATTCCGTGTTTGGAACGTTGTTCTAATTATCGTGTAATTTAATAAATATCCAAGTAGTTATTGCCTAAATATATTTTATAACTTGTGTTAGCGTATGTGTTTGAATAGTTCTATATTCAGTTCTTTGTATAATTGGGTGGTCGTTTAACTTGTAACAACACGATGGTCGTTTAACTTGTAACAACACGAATAACACGATCCATTGGACTCTATCTATTGTTAAATAATAAAAGGTTTAATGTTTTTATGATGGGCGTCTATTAACAAAGGGCCGAATGACTATTGTAATTTTATTATTTCGGTGTCGGTGAATGCAGCAAACGCGTTCCAACTAGTTAAGACGAGATTTTAACGGTAAACTATTGTTGCATCCTTATAAAAACCGAAGGATGGAAACGTTTTATATGTATTTCGACTCCAGTTGTGCTTGCTATCAGAGCTCTGTTAGTATACAGTAGTACAGTGTTGAATCGTGCTAAAGTGTTTTTGGTGTAGTGTTTATCGACTCCACATTATGGATGTAAGTATTTAAATTAACTGCTTTTTAATTTATGTGACCTAACCTAGCCTAACCCATGCTACATGACTCTTTTGATGATAGAACTCACTACAAATCTGAGGAGATTCCGTGTTTGGAACGTTGTCCTAATATCATGTAATTTAATAAATGTCCAAGTTTAACTTGTAACAACACGATCCATTGGACTCTATCTATTTTTCACTCGTGTTCATAGTTTTTGATAGTGCTTTAAATAGTTGTGTAATTGGTTTCAGTTTACCGACAATACTTTCAAGAATTATTACTACCTTGAGACTAATGGCGAAGCTAGCGATGAAGAAGGAACGGTTGGACACCAAGTAAAACAAGCTATCGCGAGAAAGCGTGCTGGAAACAGCATAGATGGATTTTTTGAAAGACCAAAAAAGAAACCTAAATCGGCGAAAAAGTCTTCAAGTGTTTCACAAAGCACTAATGACGGTGTGGCATACATATCATCGGGACAAGATGACGGCGTTTACTCATCCCATTTGATAAAAATAGAAATTTTTGATATTCAAAAAATCAAGAACATTGCACCAGGGGAGCAGTGGAAACACGCTGACGTCAGGTTGAAGTTTTATACGTCTTCAGAGGAAGACAAACAACTTGAAAGCACTCGTGATGTTATTTTTAACATCACAAAACAATTGGTGGAAAAGGACACCTGTGTTAAATATTTTATAGACAATAAGAAATTGTGAATTGTGCTTGTGTTATCTTAAGACTAGGTTAAATTTGTATTACATAAAAAACCCATAAACTTAAAAACAACCTTCATTTGTATAACAAAAATATTTTAGTATCGTATTGCTTTTTCTTAAAACTCATAAACTTTAGTGTAATGTTTTATTGCACACCTAAGTTCTAGTGAAGGGTCGGTACCTCTTAATGTACCTCATTGTTCTTATCTAAGTTTTAACTCTAAATGTTTATGATCGTTGTAAACAATGTTCTTTTTTCCTTTTAAACCGAAATCTATTGTTAAGTGTGGCATTTTTGTACCTTATCTAAAAGCGGTAATAGGAAATGTGTTACATACTTATTTTCGTTAGGTTAGATCCCCACTCTAGTTTAAAGATTCCATACCTGATGTACACTATTTAAGGACCGAAGAGTACAATATAATACTTTATTTCTTGTTTTCTTCTCACCATGGACAGTTTGAATTGTGATATCTACGATGTACAACTTATCCGCCTTTGTGAAGAACTGGAAGAAGATCAGAAATTATTTGAGATTGGTGAACTAATGAGTCAGCTACATCGTAACGCGTAAGTAATGCTTTTTTTTATATTGAATATTCCTCTTCCAACACGTTTATAACACCTATATTTTAACTTGATATTGTATTCTTGTTTCGATGTGTTCAAATACTGCTGTTAACTTGTTATGACAGGTTTTCATTGTTTGTTTATTGTTAGGTGGGGAACCTCTATAAAAGAGAGAACCTTCGAGTTGATCTCATTCATTCATTCTTTTACCGTGGTCAAGTTACTGAGTGTATTGTGTGTGTGTGTGCGTATATACTAATTCCAACATGGTGCTCGGATATTTTCATACGGGGCCCAGTTTAACTTATGATACAATAGCAGTTTTAAGCAAAGAATTCGTTTTACAGTGTTTTCATAGAAATATAAGATTGTGGTTTATAGACAATCGATTGCCCCAAAAGTTTCTTGAAGATCCGGATATCATACCTTACTATACACCATGTCACGGTCATATCGATGAATCGAAACGAAATACTATTACATTGTCATCGGATGCAATTGATGGGGTCTTAAAAATGCAAGCATACTGTCAACAATGTAGAGAAGATTTAAGTTAGTATAATTAACATGATAACCATGTTGAATGTGTTATTAAGTTTTTGAATCGCAACTTTAATTATTTTTTATATTTTACAGATCTATGCAAATAGGAAGAGGAGCTAAGAGATCAGCTACAGATTTCGAAACAGAAGTCCCTGTGAAGAGAAACCGTCCGTCAACCAGTCGGGATCATGTCTCAACCAGTCGTGATGTAGCTGCAGCTGCATCATCAACAGAACCATCCAGGAGAGGATCTAACAATGTAAGCGCAAAAAATAATAATGAAATTGAATGTTCTGTATGTAATATAACCATATCAAAAAGATTTCTTGCTAGTCACCTGAATAGTAACATACATAAGGGTAATGTTACTAAATCTGATAGCGAATTCGTTAATGTGCAACTAATTGAAAATGCATTTAGGAATAGGGTTGCAACCTATAGAATACTTTTTAATGAAAACGAAAACCAATCACTTGTTCCCGAAATAATATTGCAAAATAATAAAGATAAAATTTTTACATTGCTAGATCGTTCACTATCTATTCATTGTGCTTTAAAAGTAAATTTTATTTTGAATGCTGATTTTACTCAGGAAACTAAACAACTAAATAATACATTTGATTTTCAACTTAGTAATAATATTATAGATGTCAGTAGCGATAAAAATGACTTATTCACATCTTTAATTAATGAAGTGACAACTAGATTATCGAACTTCGAGAGAAAAGACAGTGGGTGGAGCGTTACCAAGTTCAATCATCTAGATGTTAACATAAACAAGTATAACCCGCTTCGTGGATCTTCTTATGTTGATCTACCATCTGACATAAAAAACAAAAAAGCTATAATAAATGTCAAAAATAATGATCATGAATGTTTCCGGTGGGCTATCTTATCAGGACTTTATCCTGTTACAAAGCATTCTAACCTTGTTAGTTCGTATGTGCAACACAGAGAGGCGTTACATTTCGGAAACTTAGCTTTCCCATTTAAATTGAGTGATGCACAAAAATTTGAAAATATGAATAATATGAGTATAAACGTTTTTGGTCTGGAGTATGATTCTAAAAACAAAAAACATGATGTTGTAGGTCCATTACACCTAACAAAAAACAGAAAACCAACCCATTTTAATTTGTTATATTTGACAAATGGTAGTCAAGGACATTATTGTTTAATCAATAATTTATCTCGATTAGTATCAAAACAATTTTCAAACACACAGCACGCCATTTACATTTGTGATGGTTGTCTAACCCACTTTACATCACAAGACAACTTAAACAATCACCAACAAAATGATTGTTTTCACGTTTGCACAAAACTACCTTCTGAACAAGATCAAAAGAAAAATTGGTTTAATGAAAACACACCTTGTAATGAAGTTACTTTCGATAATTATGATCGAAAATTACGCGTACCTTTTGTCATTTATGCAGATTTTGAAGCATTTTTAAATCCAATTCAGTCCTGTTCTAATAACCCAATAACATCTTCGACTACTAATGTGCAAAAACATGAAGTGTATAGTTTTGGTTATTATATCAAATGTTCGTATGATGATACACTATCCGTTTATAGAACATACAAAGGCAAAAATTGTGCAGAAACATTTATGAAATCAGTTAAAAAAGATTTAGAAGCTATTTGTAGAAGCAACACCTTTGTGAAAACTCCCCTACCACTGTCATCCAAAAATAATGCAGACATTGCACAAGCTAGTACTTGTTATATTTGTGATAAAAATTTAAACGGGGATATCAATATTTCTTATAACCACCATACTGGTGTTTATGAAGGAAGTGCACATAAGTTTTGTTCCGAAAAATACAGATCTCCTAATTTTGTACCAGTATTTTTCCATAATTTAAGCAACTATGATAGTCATTTCATAGTGCATGGTCTTGGACTTGAAGATGGTGACATAGAATTGATCCCAGAGAATAAAGAAAAGTACATTTCGTTTTCTAAATGTTTAGAAGTAAATAACCGTGTTGTAAAACTGAGATTCGTTGATTCTCTAAAATTTATGTCGAGTAGCTTAGACAAATTAGCTAAAAACTTAACAAACGATCAATTTAATGAAATGAAATTGAATTTCCCGAATGAAGAAGACTTTAAACGTCTAATACGAAAAGGTGTCTATCCTTATGAATACATGAAATCATATGATTCCTTGAAATTAACTTCTCTACCTGCTCGGGATCAATTCTATAGCACTCTTACTGACAATCACATTTCAGAAAACGATTTTTTACATGCTCAAGATGTTTGGTCTCATTTTCAATGTCAAAATATGGGGGATTATTCCGATCTTTATCTAAAAACAGATGTTTTATTACTAACCGATGTATTTGAAAATTTTAGAAATGTGTGTCTTAAGACATATGGTTTAGATCCTGCCCATTATTACACGGCCCCAGGACTTTCGTGGGACGCCATGTTAAGGACTACCAGAATTAATTTAGAACTTTTGACGGATATCAATAAAATAGCTTTTATAGCAAATAATGTTCGAGGAGGTATTTCCCAATGTAGCAACAGACACGCAAAAGCAAATAATGAATTTATGGATGACTATGACCCCAATATTCCGACATCCTATCTCATGTATTTAGACGCAAATAATCTATATGGGTGGGCGATGTCTCAATGTCTTCCCACCGGTAATTTTGAATGGGTAAATAACGAAACTGATTTTCATGTTCCGGATGATGCCGAATTCGGGTTTATTTTAGAAGTCGATCTAGAGTACCCTAAGGAATTAAATGATTCTCATTCAGACTTGCCGTTCTGTCCAGAAAATGTATGTTTAGGAGAAACCAAGGATAAAAAATTGATTCCCAATTTAAATAGTAAATGCAAATACGTAATACATTACAGAAATCTAAAACAATGTTTAAAAA
The DNA here is from genome assembly GCA_963971205.1 of Aethes cnicana. Classification (NCBI taxonomy): domain Eukaryota; kingdom Metazoa; phylum Arthropoda; class Insecta; order Lepidoptera; family Tortricidae; genus Aethes; species Aethes cnicana. The sequence goes on from OZ020285.1 coordinate 9,463,969, forward strand.
ATGGTTTGCGTTTAACAAAAGTTCATCGAATCTTAAAGTTTAAACAATCTCCTTGGTTAAAAAGTTATATAGATTTAAATACCCACATGCGTTCGCTGGCATCAACTGATTTTGAAAAAGATTTCTTCAAACTCATGAATAATTCTGTTTTTGGAAAAACCATGGAAAATGTTGCAAAACGTGTAAATGTTAAATTATTAAACCACTGGGAAAATCATGGTAAATCTCAAGGAGTTCAATCTTTAATAGCTAAACCTGAATTTCATAGTTTATCAATATTTTCTGAAAACTTAGTAGCTGTGCAACTAAAAAAAACAAAAATATATTATAATAAACCAATCTATCTTGGATTCTGCATTTTAGACCTATCGAAAACCTTAATGTATCAATTCCACTACGATTATATGAAAACCAAATATCAAGACAATCTCAAGCTTCTTTATACAGATACCGATAGTTTAATATATCAAATATTCACCTCTAACTTTTATGAGGACATGAAACCGGACCTAAATTTACATTACGACACATCGGATTACAAACCCAACAACGAATATGGGTTGCCGTTAGTAAACAAAAAAAAGCTAGGTTTTTTCAAAGATGAAAATAATGGTAAAATTCTAAAGGAATTTGTAGGTCTCAGATCAAAAATGTATGCCTTGGATATTCAGAACAATGGTGTTATATCTAAAGCTAAAGGAATTAATAAGTGCGTTACTAAAAAATTAACTCTTAGTGACTATAAGACTTGTTTGTTTGAAAAAACAATACAGTATGCTCAAATGTTGCGTTTTAAATCAATAAAACATAGTATATTTACTCAAAATATCAATAAAATATCGTTATCTTACAATGATACTAAACGATACTTATTAAAAAATTCAACAGACACACTAGCGTGGGGTCATTACAGGATACCAAATCAAACATTTTAGTTTAAACCTTATATCTGTTGTCGATGTAAATAAATACTTACGTAAACTATAGTACATTCTTTTCTTTTTTTTTTCCATCATTATTTTGTACATTGTATATTTTAGAAATCAAATCTAAATTGTAGAATACTGTATTAAGAATATGTAACCTCAATTGTGGGATTGGTATCCATTGTAAATATTTAAAATTTATTTTAAGTTTTGTAAATACAAATTAGTGTACATGAAACTTTTGTATATAAGTTTATGGGTTTAAAATGATTGTCTTGAGAAGTTAATGTTTAGTAAAAGAATGTTTACTTTTATAAGTTATGTAATAAAATCTATACGTAAGAATTGTATTTTTTCTTGTTTCTTCTCAACAACCTCCTTTTTGTAGCACTAGTAGACATAATAAAAAAGCAAAAGTATTAAAAACATTTTTTTATTTATTTCCTATTCCATGTTACTATAAATGTTTGTAATTCTTTGATTCCTTGCATTTGAAGTCCATACGTTTTCATATCAACACACAGTAAGAGAATTTATAATGATACATTTTCTTCACCCTTTCACCACTATTGTGGCAGGACCTAGTGGTTGTGGTAAAACTCAGTTTGTTACAAACTTTTTGAACAATGCAAAAGAAGTATGTAATGTTGAATTTGATGAAATTATTTGGTGTTATGATGAAATGCAACCTTTATACGATCTGAAAAATGTAAATTATAACCAAGGAATACCAGATTTTTCTATATTTGATGGGAAAAGACCCAAACTTCTCATAATTGATGATTTGATGAGAGAATCAGATGGACGAATCGTTGATATTTTTACAAAAGGTAGTCATCATAGAAACCTAAGTGTTTTCTATATAACTCAAAACATATTTCATCAAGGTAGGGGACAACGTGATATTTCATTGAATACTAGCTATATTGTATATTTCAAGAATCCGAGGGATAAAACACAAATCCGCTACTTGTCACGACAAGTCTATCCAGAAAACCCAAAATTTGTAGATGAAGCTTACAAAGATGCCACTAAAGATGCTCATGGTTACCTTATGATTGATCTGAAACAAAATACAGATGACATATGTCGTTTTAAAACTAAAATATTTCCTTTTGATGGACATTGTACTGTATACGTTCCTAAAAAAGGGTTTAAATACGATAAGAATCAACATGTTTTAATCAGTTCCAAATAATGTCTGCAAGAGTAAACACATATAAACATTTACTTGAAGCGCTGCAGTTACTTAAACCAAAGTATCGCACGGCGTTGTTAAAATCTTGTGATGATGAAGAGATTAATATTATTTGCGAGTGTATTTACAACGTTTTAAAGGGGAAAATACCACTGGAAAAAAAAGATAAATCAAAGCTAAAAAAATATAAAGACACATTACGAAACTTAGTTTCGAAGGGGAAACATAAATTTAGAAAAACTGTTATTATTCAAAAAGGAGGTGCATTTCTACCTATAATATTAGGTGCGGTTTTAAGTGCTTTATTAAGCTCTGTAGCATAAATAAAATGGAAAACACAAAAAAAATGTTGTTAGTTGAACCAGATTTTATTGAGAGATTGAAACGAAATGATAGTGTATCCGAAAATGTATCATCTCGTCTAGATGGAGAGATGCAAAAAATACTTAAGAGTAAAATGAACGATCGTGAAAAGTGGGCATTATATTCTCAAGCACTACAACGATTTTTACACTTTATTGATTCAGATCGAAAACCATTTAAAATACCAATTATGATGGAGGGGGTTGATCAACACAACAATGAAAGTAAGGAAGTAATTAAAAATGAGGAACATGAAAATTATGAATCAGTATCAAATAAAACGTTACCAGAAGGTGATGTTTCTACAAATACTGTAACAACACCGTCTGGAACAAATCCAGAACTTGTACAATTTAGTCCATCTCGTATCATAGAAAATTTACCAAAATCATATGAGAAAAAAACTAGAACTTTATTGGAATGTATTGTTTTGAGTAACCCAAAAATTTGGTGGAAAACTAATGGAGAAGTTGTAATATACAATCGAACTATTCCAAATAGCAATATTCTAGATTTGGTAAGCGATACGGTTAGATCTCTTAAACGTCCAAAACCAACAGGATGGGAAGAGTTTGCTTCAGTATTAAGGGATATAAAAGTGCCTACGCATTGTATAGGTAATCCTACTAATCTAGAATTTATAAATAAACCTCGCACATCATCTGTTCCGTCAAGTGCGCGATCGTCATCATCTTTTAAAGCCACAAGCACCAGTACACCTCTTTCAAGTGGACTCCTCAGGGCAAAAAAGAAATTAGAGTGGGAAAAATGGAACCCTTAGTAGACATTCATGAAATTTATTATGATGTCTCCAATCCAGCTGGCTATAGTAGTTTAAATAAATTAAGTCAACAAATGAAAGGTCGAATGAACAAAGATGAAGTAAAAAAATGGTTACAATCTCAAGAGACGTACACGTTACATAAACCTATTCACAGACGATTCGCCAGAAATAGATACATTTTATCTAACTTTAATGAACTCTGGCAAGCTGATCTTAGTGATATGAGTACTTACAGTGAATATAATGATGGATACAAATATATTCTGTGTGTTATTGATGTGTTCAGTAAATATGCTTTCGCAAGAGCTATGAAGAAGAAAGATTGCACAACTGTTATTAAATGTTTTGAAAGCATATTTACCGAAGCTAATTCTACTCCTCGTCACATCCAGTCTGATAAAGGTACCGAATTTGTTTCAAAGGTAGCTAGAGATTACTTTAAGAGCAAAAACATTAATTATTATACTACTAATAATCCCGATATTAAAGCAAGTATAGTAGAAAGATTTCAAAGAACTCTTAAAATGAAAATGTGGCGGTACTTTACTCATAAAAATACTTACAATTATGTAGATATTTTGCAAGATCTCCTTTATTCTTATAACCATAGCTATCATTCTAGTATTAAAATGCGACCTATTGATGTAAATTCTGATAACATCATGACTGTTTGGTGTAATTTGTATGATAGAAAGAAGGATAGACAAATTTCATTGGAAACTACAAAACTGAATGTTGGTGATCACGTTAGAATTACAAAATATAAACATATTTTTCAAAAGGGTTATGAAACTAATTGGAGTGATGAAATATTTACAATTGAATCAATAATAAACCGATTTCCGCGAGTTGTCTATACGTTAAGGGATTTAGATGGTGAACCCATCGTTGGTACATTTTATTCTAAAGAATTACAAAAAGTAACTTACCTCCCCACCATTGAATATAAAATAGATAAAATAGTACGCTCGCGTGGTGTTGGTGCCAGAAAAGAAGTACTAGTGAAGTGGCGAGGTTATCCTAACAAATTTAATTCTTGGATACTCGCTTCAAGCTTGAAAAAAATATGATGGATAACAGTTTTTATATTACACTGTTAAGTAACAGTTCCGCAGACTACTATACGGACAATACAACTGCACACTTCTTAACCAAATTACCCAAGAGTATAAAACTGGAAGGAGAATGGGTAGTTGGATTAGTAGAATTTCAATACCCCTGTTCAATGTATAATGTTCAAGATCATGAAAATATGATTTATTTAAAAAAGAAAGTAGTGTCATCCTCTGATAAAACAACCAAAATTGTGGATATAAAAAGTCATATACCAGCGACTACATATGATAGCGTTGAACATTTTATTAATGCTTTCAATGAAAACCCACAATTAAAAAATAACATTAAATTTAGATATGATAATTTGACCAAAATGGTTGGGGTATCAACAATCAATAATGACTTAACCTCTTTTATAACAACACCAATACTAAGTCTGCAGTTAGGTTTTAAACCAAGAACTAATTTAAGAGAAGTTACATTTGGGAAAAACCCCGTTAATTTATATTTAGGATTACCATCACAATTATTCATTTATACCGATATCATACAACCACAGATAGTTGGTGATGTTATAACAACATTGCTTAGAATAATACCATTAGACCCTACAAAATTTATTTATGGTGCATATAAAACACACATTTTCTCACCCGCTCATTATGTATCTGTTTTGCGTAGAGAATTTGACACCGTGGAAATAGATATAAGAACAACTACCGGTGCAAGAGTGCCATTTCAATTCGGAAATTCTTGTGTGAAACTACACTTTCAACGAATAAAATGAATCATAAAAAATCATATCACTCTTGTCCCTACGATCATTATTATTCACATCAAGCTGGATCTGGTGTAGGAATTGTCTATAAAGGTGTTCCATTTCAACGGGGTCATGGTATAGGAAGTTTTTGGGAGGACTATTTAGATCAGTAATTCCATTATTATCCAGTGGTTTTAAAACCGTGGGGAAAGAAGCGTTAGATGCTGGTGTTGGTTTGTTATCTGATATGATAAACTCACGTCCTATGGATAGTTCAGTTAGGACTCGATTTAAAGAAGCTAGTGCTAAATTAAAAAGAAAAGCTGATGAAAAGATTGATTCTCTCATGTCGGGATCTGGGTATAAAATGTCAACCAAAAGACGGGAACCTCTCATTACCTCGAAAGCATCACGCCGAAGAGGAACTAAAAGAAATAAATATAGTGACGATATATTTTCAAAGTAAATCATGTCATTCCTACATAGTCATTCGTGTGAATGTGCAAAATCTGAATTAGATATATTTGCCCTTCCTTCGACTCAGACGAGTATTGAGAGTGGACAGTGGGTTCATTACAATCCAATTTCATCTTTAAGTGATGATGGCCCTATTGAGTTTCAAATCCCTGGATCAGGTGATGACTACATTGACCTATCACATACATTATTACACATAAAAGCTAAAATATTAAACCAAGATGGTACAAAGTTAAAATCTGATACTCAAGTTGCCCCCGTTAATAATTGGTTACACTCCCTTTTTAACCAGCTCGATGTGTATTTAAATCAAAAACTCATCTCACCACCAAACAATACATATGCTTACCGTGCTTATATGGAAAATCTACTTAACTATGGACCAGCCGCTAAAGAAACTCACCTCACATGTGGATTATGGTATGAAGATACAGCACATTATGTGGATGCCGTTGATGCAAATAACAAAGGGTTTCAAAAAAGAATGGAATTTGTTAAAAATAGTAATCAAGTTGAAATGATTGGACACTTACATGGCGATATGTTTAATCAAGAGAAGTTTCTAATCAATGGTGTAGAAATGCGTGTTAAGTTAGTGCGATCAAAAGAATCATTTAATCTTATTTGTCACCAAGATAAGAAATTTAAGGTACAAATAACGGATGCTAGCCTTATCATAAGAAGAGCTAGAATCAGTCCTAGTGTTTTGTTAGCCCACCAAAAAGTGTTAGCATCAACAACAGCAAAATATCCTATCACAAGAGCTGAAGTAAAGGTTCTGACAATACCATCGGGAATACAGGGTAAAACTTTGGATAACATATTTCTTGGACAAGTACCTAAGAGATGTATTATTGGTTTTGTATTAAATTCTGCGTTTAATGGTAATCTTGCATTGAACCCTTTCAATTTTCAACATTATAACATGAATTCTTTCAGTTTATTTGTAGATGGTCATGAAGTTCCTTCTAAAACTTTACAACCATCATTTAGCACTGGTTTAATAGCATCATCATATCACACTCTTTTTTCTGGGACTGGCATTCACTTTCACAATGAAGGTAATGCAATAAGCAGAACCGATTATAGCGGCGGTAACTGTTTGTTATGTTTTGATCTAACTCCTGATCTATCAGCAAGTTCAACCTCACACTGGAACCTTGTACGACACGGAAGTGTTCGAATAGAAGTTCGTTTTGATTCAGCTCTGAGTACTACTGTTAACTGTATTGTGTACGCTGAATTTGATAATGTTATTGAAATAAACAAAAATCGCGAAGTATCTGTAGATTATAACAGTTAAGATAAATATAAATACAATGACATTAGTAAAGAATTTCATTTCTTCTTAATCATTGATCCAAACATCATCGATGAATGTATTATATTTTAATCTACTATGGATACTAATGAAATCAAATATTGTATGGAAAAACTAGACTCTAGATTGAAATCAAACGTATTTGCTGCTAACCAAATCCCTATTCGGTTTGATCTTCCAGTTTTTATTATAAGCAATTTGGATCCTGATTCGAAACCAGGTTCCCACTGGGTTGCTATACATATTGATACTGATGGTGTAGGGGAATACTTTGATTCGTTTGGACGGAAACCTACTGGGTATCATAAGTTATTTTTAAATAGAAATGCGAAACGATGGTTTTATAACCAAAAACCACTTCAACATTATTTTACTTCAGTTTGCGGTGAATATTGTTTAGTTTACTTATATTTTAAGTATCAAGGGAATAATATGAGTGATTTGCTGAGTTTGTTTTCTGAGAATTTTTTATGTAACGATTTAATTTTAAGAAATATGTTTAAATTCATTTATTTCAGTTTGTGATGAATATTGTTTACTTTACTTATATTTTAAGAATCGAGGGTAACGAAGGGTATAACGATTTAATTTTAAGAAATATGTTTGTCATTTTTGTAAAATAAAACAATGTGTTCACTAAAAACTGGCTTTTATTTCTATATGAATACCATAAAAGATAAAAAAAACACATTATTACCACTTCTACACGAGAAACAAAAATACTACACTTAAGAATAGATTTCGGTTTAAAAGGAAAAAAGAACATTTTTTACAACAACTTCAGACAATAAGAGTTAAAATTTAGATAAGAACAATGACGACAGGTTTGGTTCAGTTGGTAATGATCATACCCACTGTTCCAACGGTTGCGGGTTCGAATCCTGCTAGGGACAAACATTGTGTGATGAGCATGAATGTTTGTACCCGAGTCATGGATGTTTAGTATATAAGAACAATGAGGTACATTAAGAGGTACCGACCCTTCACTAGAACTTAGGTGTGCAATAAAACATTACACTAAAGTTTATGAGTTTTAAGAAAAAGCAATACGATACTAAAATATTTTTGTTATACAAATGAAGGTTGTTTTTAAGTTTATGGGTTTTTTATGTAATAAAAATTTAACCTAGTCTTAAGATAACACAAGCACAATTCACAATTTCTTATTGTCTATAAAATATTTAACACAGGTGTCCTTTTCCACCAATTGTTTTGTGATGTTAAAAATAACATCACGAGTGCTTTCAAGTTGTTTGTCTTCCTCTGAAGACGTATAAAACTTCAACCTGACGTCAGCGTGTTTCCACTGCTCCCCTGGTGCAATGTTCTTGATTTTTTGAATGTCAAAAATTTCTATTTTTATCAAATGGGATGAGTAAACGCCGTCATCTTGTCCCGATGATATGTATGCCACACCGTCATTAGTGCTTTGTGAAACACTTGAAGACTTTTTCGCCGATTTAGGTTTCTTTTTTGGTCTTTCAAAAAATCCATCTATGCTGTTTCCAGCACGCTTTCTCGCGATAGCTTGTTTTACTTGGTGTCCAACCGTTCCTTCTTCATCGCTAGCTTCGCCATTAGTCTCAAGGTAGTAATAATTCTTGAAAGTATTGTCGGTAAACTGAAACCAATTACACAACTATTTAAAGCACTATCAAAAACTATGAACACGAGTGAAAAATAGATAGAGTCCAATGGATCGTGTTGTTACAAGTTAAACTTGGACATTTATTAAATTACATGATATTAGGACAACGTTCCAAACACGGAATCTCCTCAGATTTGTAGTGAGTTCTATCATCAAAAGAGTCATGTAGCATGGGTTAGGCTAGGTTAGGTCACATAAATTAAAAAGCAGTTAATTTAAATACTTACATCCATAATGTGGAGTCGATAAACACTACACCAAAAACACTTTAGCACGATTCAACACTGTACTACTGTATACTAACAGAGCTCTGATAGCAAGCACAACTGGAGTCGAAATACATATAAAACGTTTCCATCCTTCGGTTTTTATAAGGATGCAACAATAGTTTACCGTTAAAATCTCGTCTTAACTAGTTGGAACGCGTTTGCTGCATTCACCGACACCGAAATAATAAAATTACAATAGTCATTCGGCCCTTTGTTAATAGACGCCCATCATAAAAACATTAAACCTTTTATTATTTAACAATAGATAGAGTCCAATGGATCGTGTTATTCGTGTTGTTACAAGTTAAACGACCATCGTGTTGTTACAAGTTAAACGACCACCCAATTATACAAAGAACTGAATATAGAACTATTCAAACACATACGCTAACACAAGTTATAAAATATATTTAGGCAATAACTACTTGGATATTTATTAAATTACACGATAATTAGAACAACGTTCCAAACACGGAATCTCCTCAGATTTGTAGTGAGTTCTGTAGCATAGGTTAGGTTAGGTTAGAACTGTGATCAATTAAAACCAAACTGGCGCATTTATTAAATTACATGATATTAGGACAACGTTCCAAACACGGAATCTCCTCCGATTTGTAGAGACTTCTGTAGCATAGGTTAGGTTAGGTTAGAACTATGATCAATTAAAACCAAAGTGGCAGTAGTATAGAAATAGTTTAGGTATTCATCAAATTGTTGAGAGGACAATTAAAAGTGAACTCGAGTAGACAATAGAAAAGGATCGGTGGGTCAGGTACGCTTTGAAATGGCAAACAATAGCAACCGAGAGCACGAACACACAATAGAAAAGGGTCCGCGGATCAGGTAAGGATTGAAATGGTAAACAATAGCAACCGAGCATGGATAGACAATAGAAAAGGGTCGGTGGTCTAGATAAGGGGTTTGGATTTTTTAGTGAAGATATAGCACATCGTGTAAGTCGTAACCGAGCTATCTGAGAGTCCTGAGACCTATCCCAAACGTTCCAAGTGGGGGCCTTTTTTTTTTTTTTTTTTTTTTTTTTTTTTTTTTTTTTTTTTTTTTTTTTTTTTAGGGGATGGTGGTCCGCCTACCGCCCAATTTCACCCCACGGACCCGCCCACCCCGTGTTCCAGAATCGGCGAATACCTACTACTATTACTTCGCAGATGCGTGCAGGTTTCCTCACGATGTTTTTCTTCATCGAAAAGCTCAGTGGTAAATTCAAATTGAATTTCGCACATAAGTAAACTTAGAGGTGCGAGCCAGAATCGAACCCCCGACCCTCTGAGTGAGAGGCGGTAGGTCGAACCACTAGGCTACCACGGCTTCTAACTAACTAACTATTAAGTTACATTAAATATATGGTAGTTAAAATTAAAGTGGAACTTGGCTGGACATGTCTGCCGCATGCACGATGACAGATGGGCCAAATTAGCCACCGAATGGCTACCTCGGGACGGACATCGTTGCAGAGGCAGACCTAGATGGAGATGACGCGACGACCTAGACAAGTTTAGATCGGATTGGCCAGAACTGGCAAAGAACAGAGAGGAGTGGAAGAGAGGAGGGGAGGCCTTTGCACAGCAGTGGGATCTAATAGGCTAGATAAGATAAGATTTAAGTTAAAATTAAGACTAGACCAATAACGCGTTCGAGCTTTATGATATAGACAGATTCACAGTTATTAAGCCTCAGGGGGTTAATAAATAACGTCATAGTTTTAAAGAGAAGATCATGCTTAATGACTCTGCTAAGGTATTAAAACTATTATTATGACAACATAGCCGCGGGCATGGCTTGTCGATTGGTAATATAGTATTACATGGCGTCAGTTGAGCACTAAACACGTCCATTCGACATTCTTGCTGGAAAGTGAGCACGTGGGATTATGCAAGTAAGTATTACTTATGCAGAAACTGAGAAACTGGTGTCACGTGGCGCGGTCGCTCAAGCAACTTCTGTCGTTTTGAAAATTGTGCTAAAGTGACGACATACCAATCTCCTGTGTATAGGGATGACGACAGGGTGAAGAAATCGAAATTCTTATTAGTCAGTCAGGTAATAAAACAATATTAGACACGTATTTTTTGTTTTATCAAATTAACAAAGAATGACTAAGTTAAAACGCAGTTGGAGGTAGGGGGCTAACTACGTCACCGTTAGGTATAAATCGTACCTAACCGTGACGTCACGCAACATTTCAACTCAATATAGGTATCTCCGTATAAGTTTGATTACGTGAAAAAAGAAAAAATACGTGTCCAATACTTATCAATAATCTTCCTGATAGATTTTTTTCCTTCCTGGAAAAAAAAGTTGTCGTCATCCCTATACTCTCGATATTGTACCGCTGCGTAAGCTTATCCTGGAGGGTATTAAGTGGAAAATCAGTATTTTATAAAATGTTATCTTATACCTAAAATGCGTTAATCTATACCATTAATAAGTCTGTAGAAGAAGTCGCGTCTGAAACTTGAAAAATTAAAGATGCTATCAAGTCGAGGGGACTATATAAACCATACTGAACACAAAATAACGATTTTAAGAAATTCTATGGTATGTATGTTTGTATTTACCTCTAAAACTACTTACTGGACGGATTGCGACAAAATTTGGTATTGGGCAGTTTATAAAACTGGTCAACATATAGGCTACTTTTTCCCCCGGAAAATGCATAGTTCCCGCGGGAATGCTATTAACGAATTCCACGCGAACGAAGTCGCGGGCAGAAACTAGTCTTATATATTTATTCATTTATACAAAATGATCTTTCATCCATCAGAAAAGGCTCTAACTATTCTGACGATAGGTTTACGGCTGTGAAAAAACGATCTTTTTCCCAGTTATGATATCTGAACCTGGAATGGATATATGACGTAAAATATCTAAGAAAACTAATTTAACTATTTTTTTGCCAATTTCAAATGATTCGATCAAAAGCTCAGTCGCCCCGGTACTTTGATTTTAGAAGTTAAAAGCAAAAAATTACGTCATCAAATGAATTGACAATGAAATAGCATTACTAATTGTAACTGTTATTTTTATGGAAAAAGGAAAACAATCACTTTTTATGGTTTTAATTGTTTAATTCTATAATTATGATTGCTTTCTTCTTTTCCGCGTTTAAACTACCTTTGTTTAAGCGGTTACGGTTTCTCTAATAACTTTAACAATATCGGTGATAAATACCCTGCCTTCTGTTTCGATGGTTGCGGGTTCGAGTCCCGCTCGGGGCAAACATTGTGTTGTGTGATGAGCACGAATGTTTGTACTCGAGTCATGGATGCTTATTATTTTTACCAATATGTACGTATTTTTCTATATAAGTATTTATATCGTTGTCTAGCACCCATAATACGAGCGTCGCTTAGTTTGGGGCTAGGTCAATTTGTGTGTAATGTCCCAAGATATTTATTTATTTACTAGTTTTTGCCCGCGACTTCGTCCGCGTGGAATTCGGTTATCGCGGTCCCGCGGGAACTATGCGATTTTCCGGGATTAAAAGGAGCCTATGTTCTATCTTCATACAAAATTTCATCAAAATCGGTCCAGTAGATTTCACGTGATGCGCGGTCAAATAAACAGACAAACAGATAAATAGAAATACAGACGAAAATTCTAAAAACTGTTGGAATGTGTTCTATATCGATTCTAAGTATCCCAGCCAACTTTTTTTCGAAGATGTACAGTCGACGTCAAAGAGAACACTTTTGGACTTTATATAATGGAATAAGGTGAAAAAGTGTATCTAAACATCTCTGATAGTCTGAGTCTGTAGGGTCGCCAGACTTTCGACCCTCTTTAGCTTTATTATTATGTATAAGCTTTATAAGCTGTCCAGTTGATGCCTAAGTAGGCAAAAGAATTAGACATCGATTGCAGAACCAATAGCCTCGTGAACGTCTGCGCCGATAAATACGGACCACATCCATATTAATCGGCGTCGTGATGTGCAGATCGGGCCACAATGCGATACATTCCGGTTGCGCAAGCGCAGCGCGAAAGTAAGGCCACCGGGCCTTAGATGGGGCAAGGACTTTGTCCCTTTGATATATGGATTAAGTTTGTCGATTTTTTTCACTAACGATACTTTGGAGATCTTCTACTATCTAAAGTCCCGCGCCTTCACATTTCAAAACGCTTCAATGTATTTAAAAAGCACCACCAACACTCTCAACACATGTGTGCGTGCTGAGACAGCCATCAACTATGCGTTGAGAGTGTTGGTGGTGCTTTTTATATAATAATAAAAAACCGGCCAAGTGCGTGTCGGGCCACGCGCAAAGTATAGGGTTCCGAAGTTGACGATGCCCACAGTACCTTTCTAAGACTTATTAGCATCTAGCTAGCCTGTGATAGTTTTCCTTTCAACTACGTGTACGGGAGGTACCCTATAAAAAAAATATTTTAAAACTTTACTGTACCACTTTGTCAGCGTAACTAATATGCATATTCATGCCAAATTACAGCTTTCTAGAACTAAGCATCTTCGAGCAATAGTGCGGACAGACGGACATGGCGAAACTATAAGGGTTCCTTGTGGTCTTCGGAACCCTAAAAATTGAAGCGTTATGAAACGTGAAGGCGCGGGACTTTAGATAGTAGAAGATCTCTACCTACGGGGTTAAAACAAGTTATATGAAATGGAACGTAGGTACGTATGTTATTTACTACTACTACTACTACTACTACAGCCTATTTGCGTCCCACTGCTGGGCACAGGCCTCCTCTCATCACGAGAGGGTTTGGGCTATAGTTCCCACGCGGGCCCAGTGCGGATTGGGGAATTCACACACATCTTTGAATTACTTCGCAGATGCGTGCAGGTTTCCTCACGATGTTTTCCTTCACCGAAAAGCTTATGGTAAATTCAAATTGTTATCTACACCGCATGTTATTCCACATGAAAGTAAAACTTGTTTTCAATCAATTTCAAGTTCAGTGCGATCGTTTTTTTTCAAGAGTACATAATAACTGAGTATATTTGAACTGACTGACTGATATTAACGCATTCACTGGCACTTCTTTTTACGAACTTTATCCAGGTGCCACATCTGTCATTAAGGGAACATTGCAACGCACATGTGCGTTCCAGGCACTGCGGGAAAGTCAGCAAAACGCATATATGCGTTTGGTGGCAGTGAATGCCTTAAACACACCACAAACGGGACTTAATCGCGTAAAAAACTATTTATATTTTTCCTGCGAGCAACTTATATTTGAATTTGACGTAGGTACAGTTATTGGGGCCTCGACCGAAGCGATCGAAGCGCTGGTAAATTCTTTTTCTGACGTGTAAAAGTGCCCCTATGTGGCCAATTTGCTGGATAAATGATTGAATTTGAATTTGACTTTGTGTAATACACCGGAGTGTCTTTTGAACAGACAATATAATCATACACAGATATTTATAAATGTATAAGTACCTACAGGACTTCTGACAGTTGACTTCATAATTAAAGGGGAAGAGGGGGTAAATCGGTATCAAAGTTCAAGCTTCTAAACGAGTAAACATGGTTGATTGTCAACATTTATAAGGAAATTCAGAATTGAGTATATAAATTTGCCTAAAACGTGAAATAAACATAAATCCCGCTAATGAACACGAGTATATTCGTTCGGTTCATTGGAAGCGAATGATGTGAATATGTCTATAATTCCAATCAGTTCCTTTCAAAATCAAATTTCAATCAAATGTGAGCTTGAGCTTTTAAGCTTTTAAACGTTGTATCAGACAGTAGTTTATGTAACTGCTGTACGTTTTGTAACTCAAAATAGACAACTCTGTGTCAATTTAAAATTTGTTTTTATGAACATAGAGCTGAAAATATTTAAAAATCTACACTCTTTTTTAAATCCTGTAAGAGCGGTTTCACATTATCCGATACGATATCGGTGTCGGACGGAAAATTTATGAAATAACCATCCGACAAAGTGAAAACGTTCTTAGATTTCATACATTTTACGTCCGACACCGATATCGTATCGGATAATGTGAAACCGCTCTAAGATGCTTCAAAATCTGTCCACAATGGCGGCAATTCGAATACGAGTGTCTCACATTCGATGTTCAAAAAGCATAGACTACATAGAGCCGACATTTGAATTTGGAACAAACTTTCGCTCTGTCTGACTGAAGAATACAGGCAGGCATTGCTGTTCGAAGATGTTCGTGAATGCTGTTAGAAAATCGCATTCGACATTTTTAGACAATACAGATATTAGAATATTTTCACAGATATGAAATCTGTTCTAGCTAAACAGTTTATCTTAATGCTGGTAATAATTTGAGATTTTTGAACGCATCATAGAGGGTTTTATAAGTGTAGATAAAGGAATAAAGGTGTTATCTGATGAACCTGTTAGGAGAAATGGCGGATAAAGTTAAATTATCAAATAGGTTACCTATTCCAAAATTGATGCCAAAATGACACACGTGCTAACAATTTTAAAGAATTCCCTAGTGTTCGTCATCAGATCTGAACCAAATTAAAATGGGAATATGGACAAGGACCACTTGATTAAAAAAAAATCATCAAATTTGTTTCAAAATTGTCGGATTACCGGTTAATAATTCAAAATAGGCAATTCTAAATTACTACTACTACAGCCTATTTATGGCCCACTGCTGGGCACAGGCCTCCTCTCATCACGAGAGGGTTGGGCTATAGTCCACACGCGTGCCCAGTGCGGATTAGGGACTTCACACACATCTTTGAATTATGTCGCAGATGCGTGCAGGTTTCCTCGCGATGTTTTCCTTCACCGAAAAGCTCAAATCTAAATTTATAAAGCAAAAATATTATTATTATAATCCATTTACGCGTACATATGAATAAAATATCATAAGTTATGAGCAATTCTCGGAGCTGACGCGGTTTAGTGTCGTCTCAAAGGGCAAACTGCTTAAAGAAATAATTAACCTGGAAAGTCATTCCTAGAATGTAATTACACCCTTGTCACGTTACGCTGCTGGAACATTTTCACTTCTCTTGTATTTCATCGCCGTTGCTTTCTTAATGTGCAAAAGTACTTATCGGATCCTCCCACGGTATTATGCTGTTACTTTTAGTCAGAACTTAAGTCTAAATAATATGTCATAATACGTGTACAATGATTCGTCATTCATTGTCACAGATTCAGATTTTTTGCGTATTAAACAATGAAAGTGAGACTTTTTGCTCCATGTCTCGGTTTACTAGATGATATTAGATAGTAAAATAATAACAGAGACAGCTGTTTGAAGATAAATAGTGTTTTTGAAATGGTGTTTCCGCCGTTGCATTGCTGGCTTTATAATTTTATCTGATATTGTTACATGTAAAACGATAATAACGTAAAAATACGATAAAAAAGGCATAACGTATTAGTTAGATTATTATAGAGAGAACGTTGGTATGATTACAGTAACAATAAATTACAGTGGAGTGAATCTTTGGATGAAGGATTATTCTTGAAAGCGCGGGGTCTCCGTTAAAGTTACAACATACGATCAAAATTTGTTTAGTATTTCTGAATATCTACATTGGATTATGATAATAATGCTCTAATAAAAAATTCTGTTCGTCATTCAAGAATTTCAAGATGTACCTCATTTTTCCTTTCATTCGCTTCCCACGCTTTGTTACCAAATGAACTCTGTGTCAATTTAAACTTTGTTTTTATGAGAATAGGGCTGAAAATATATAAAAGTATTTTCTTTATATACAAAAAAAACCTTTTTCCGATTCGTATTTCAATGATTCTCGTTCGAGGAAGTAATAACGGACCGGAAGAATAATATTTACTATTGAAACATCATTTCTTGCATAGTTCTGCACCTGTTAGCAAATTCGAACAGTATTTTGTTTGTAAAGCAATAACTTAATGTAAATCTAGTACCTTAAAATAAAGACTAATAATATTCTCCAATTGATTGGTACAGTATAAAATAAATATTATTACCTAGAGCGTAGAAGCGTATTTTCAGAAATGAACGTCTTTCGGCTGTCATGATGTTAATGATGCTTTTAATGACTACCTACTCGCCTCAGCTTTGCAGCTTTTCCCCGATCCCACGGGAAAATGTGAATAAACGTGCTGTGTCACTCAGAAATATATAGTACTAACGAAAGGATTTTAAAAATCTGTTTAGTATTTTTTTAATTTATCTATTAGTAACAAACATCAGTAAGCAAAGGTGGGTAGTTGAAAAGTTGGTAAATGCTGGTAAAGGTATTTATTTTGTACAATGGAGGGTTGAAGTAGAGGAGCGCAATCGTTATAGTTCCAAAAGTGGACACCAAATCGGGTAGTTTGGGTGCGCTGCGGTCGCCACTCCAGTCAAGCCACCTAGGCGGATAGTCTGCAGTAGCGCCTTCAGATGGCGCTGCTGAGGCGAAAACGCAGCGAAAACGGTTGTGAGGAGATTGTGTTTTGTTTTGTTACTTATCAAATCCGCTGGACACGTTTTCAACTGTTTCGCCATATAAGATTGCGCTCCTTACCAAGACACATTCCACACATGTTATTGTGTTAGTTTAAAGAATAACTAGCGTAGTTCAAAGAATGACGACAGATTTGGCTCAGTTGGTAGTGACCCTGCCCACTGATCCGCCAAACTTTGTGTGATAAGCACTAATGTATGTACCCGAGTCATGGATGTTTAGTATTTATGTATGTATGTATTTCTGTATATAGTATTTATATCGTTGTCTAGCACCCATATTACGAGCTTTGCTTAGTTTGGGGCTAGGTCGATTTGTGTGAAATGTCCCAACATATTATTATAATATAACCATTATTCTAAAAGTAAAGTGAGGAATAAGTACTCAGTGTTTTAGTGTATAAAAACTAATATTATTTTGGTAACAATAAAAGAAAACATATACAAACGAGGACCATCTTCGTTTCTCCCATAACAACTTGAAAATTGCGTATTTTGGTTGTAATACAATTTCGTTTTCTTATTTATTCGGGATTTGCTAATTTCGGACACCCCTTCGTCGGCGGGAGGTGAGAGGTAACGTGTTTTGGTGCGGGGAGGTGAGTGTCACTACTATATGCTAGTACGATATGATTTATGTATTAGATCTATGGCGTAACTAATCTATGCACGTTTGTATGAAATGATGATAAACGCGAGAAGCTTACTGGGGACGAAGTACCTATTTAAAATCAAGTTAAGCCTCTAATAACGATAGGTAAGTATGTAACTACGGAAATTATATAATTTCTCAACTATGTCATAAAACAACTTTTTTTCCCTTTTTTAATAGAGACTATTTTCTGTTTTCTTGCATTTTATAAAGTGCTTAAAGAGGTATTACATTGAAGTACCTACGTAAAATAACCCTATTTATTCTTTGACTTGAAGAATTAGGTATCTAAACAATATAAAATGTGCCAAAATAAAATGTAAGTACCTTCTTGCCTATGAGAATATCCACATGTCTAACTAACTAGGAGAGTCTAGGTACCTGTGTAATCTGCGACTCAACCCAGGATGTACACTTTATTATTAGTAGGGTAACAATATTTTATGGCGTCCCATGTGCATTAATTAACACACTTCGGCCTTAGCATGCATTTTTGCAATAAGTACAAGACATTCACGTATTTTCTTTTTAAATAACGGTTTTTATTTAATGAGACAGTATTTAAATCTGTCCCCGTAAATGTTATATTTTTTTGTTCTACGAATCAAAATTCTAGACTGACGAAATTGCGGACAAAAGCTAGTCTATATCTATACTAATAATAAGTCTGTAGAAGAAACTAGAAAGTCTATATAAACGATACTGAAGACGAAAAAAAATATTTTGAGAAAAATTGTCTGTCTGTATGTCCGGATAACTCTCAAACTACTGGTCCGATTGCCACAAAATTTGGTAGGGGGTACTATATAACACCGGTCAACATACAGGCTACTTTTTATCCCGGAAAAATGCATGGTTTCCGCGGGAACACTATTACCGAATTCCACGCGGACGAAGTCGCTGGCAGAAGCTACTTATTAATAAATAAACACTTCTTTGTTTCGTTGAATATAATGAAATATCGAATATCAGATGCCGATCACGAATACTATTTTACCAGTAATCCACCAGTAAATTGAATTTGTTTTCTTAACATTATATTACCTACACAACACTTAATTTTTTTTCAGAAACACTGAAATCAAAATTGATTCCATGAAAAAACAATCATGTAAACGTGAAGCTCAACCTCGTTATGTTGACTTTGTAAATATGTTTTTGTTAACGTGATATGATTTATGATAAAATCCGACGAAAGGATGTTTACTTAAGTCGTTATGAGCTTTTACTCCTCAAAATAAATAACGTGTGGCATTTTCAGAATACCTTATAACATTTTTAGACTACGTTTATAAACGTTTTATGAGAACTACGAGAGTACAACATATCTATCGCCTCAGATAGCGAATTTTTTTCTTCTATCGTCTATAACTTTCTATATTATCTATTCTAATAAAAAGTATGTTAGAGTCACGTGATCGTAACACACACAAACTATGTATGAGTACCTATGTCTGGGTACAATTCGAAAACAAGTAAGTAGGTAATCGGATTGCAATAAAATTTGGTATGGGGATAGAAATTTATAGCACGAGTCAATGCACGGGCAACTTTATATCCCGGGAAAACTCATAGTTCCCGCGGGAATGTAATAACGAATTCCATCCCAATCGGTCCGGTGTATTAAGCGTGAAAAGGCAACAGATAAACATGAAGGACAGACAGACAGGCTGGATTTACTGCCGCATTTATAATATTACTTAGTATGGATTCAATGACGACTCTGCAGTGCCCTGCAGTGCAGATAATCCGCAATGTCTTCGTGCTGAACCTCTGTGATATTCTTTAAGGCCATTCCTATACCCAACTCAGCCGTCACTGTCACTCGTGCAACGAGTGAAAGAGAAAGCGCTACGCACAGAACGCCCGATTTAGTTAGTATTTAACGCGTTTTAATTTCTATTAAATACCGTCGTAAAACATGGCATTTATAAAGCTGTCAATGTATGCATATAATATGGATAACTTTTCTGTTATATTTAATTTTACACTGTTTGATGTAATAAACTGGAGTAAAGTTGGATTAAAGGTCCGAGTTACACAAGTTACTTTGGAATTAAATTGTATCGAGCGAAGTGTAACGAAAGCTGTCAATGTAAGGATGGTATAATCAAATATAGTATATGTTTTTTTTTTTCATGTTTTTAACTTTTAACATTTCTTACAAATTGTTCATTACAATTTGACGATGCTGGGTCAAGGAACGGCCTCAATTATTTCAATAAAAAAATATCTTTTATATCCCTATGATTACATACGATTTTATTAATAATATACATCGTGGTATAATTTCGACGTATGTATATTATTAAAAAGCGTATGTAATAACAGAGTTTTTTTTATAAATACTTTTAATACTAACCTTACACGCTAAGAAGCACTGAAATTAAGTTCAATCGCGTTCTATGACGATCTCTTTGAACAACATGAGTTATTAATTAATTAGGTATGTTTAAGTTCTTAACAAGGGATTTTAATTTTCTGGTACCTACTTAAAATAACCTCTTTTTGTGATCACAATAATGCAAAATGCCACACAAATCACAGTAAATAATTAATTTATAAAGATTTATGGCACAGCTCATGAACAGCCTTCTACTTTAAATAAGACAATAGCGCCTCGCTTGAAGAATACTCTGTTTTATAAATTACTTACTTCTAAATTCAGGTAAAATACCACGTCATAAAAATGAGATAGGTACTTACCGAATAAGTTTCACAAAATACTACCAATAAGCATAAAACGCTAACCTTTGTGTACCGATCCCTAAACAAGAACAAACAAAACGTTCGAAAATCTAACCGTGACCTCATTCCCTTTCAACCTGGAGTCAGGAAATTTCAAAAACAATAAACTGAACTTAACCTTTGAGTGGGACTGTCCCGCCCCGTGTGGTCACACTACCCGTAACTCCCACGGGAGAAATTAAGTGGCCCCCGAATTGGTATTCATGTATTCCGTACCTCATGTACCGTGGAAATATAAAGTGTTACGGTTTCATCCCGACGATATCCCGAGTTTTCGTGAACGTGTGGTTTTATTCGTGGATTGATTCGATGCTTAAACTGTCGATTTAAAATTGTATGGATTTAAGTAAAGATTTTGGATGAGTAGATATAGATATTAATACTTAAGTAGAAATTAAAAACAATGTTTCGATAATAGGTAGATACCTATACCTAATCATAGCATAATTTGTTATTTTAAAGAATAAAAGTGATTATGAATACTTAAATCACAATAGGTTAGGATTAGGATTCTATAGAACATATACATAGGTACCTAATTAACATTCACACTTCTGACGTTTGTGACTGTGTATACGTCTGTCGCATCGTACCTCGACCTTCAATGATAAATAAAATAACCAGGTTATTTATGATCGAAGAGCTCGACAAACAACTGGTTTTTTTTTTGATAGGGTGAGTCAATCAATGGCTATGGTTGAAGAAAATCGGTTGAGCCGTTTGAAGATTTATCGGAGTTTTTCTGATGGTTGAGGTGTATTACTAAATTTTCAGTTTAATTTTAGAACAATCTTTAAACAGCGCCATCTATACGCAAAGCAATGAACTACTTACCCTTTGTGTAGCATAGCACGAGGGGTCCAGAGCCCCGGGCCGGAACATCGCCGTGCCCGCTGCTGCCATCTGCCGGCTACCTCAGTTTACCCTTCCACCGAGACATCGCTCTGGAACAAAAAAGGTTGCATTTCACTTTGTGCTCGATAGGAGGCTGTTGAGCGGATTGAGTGGGTTTTGCTTCGTCCAAAAAGTGGATTATTTTACATTTTTTGCACATATATTTTGTAAGTGCACATTGGTTACAACGGGGGAAAATTGAGGCAAGCATTTTCAATCGTGGTACAGAAATAACCTCATAACCAATTTTGGAAAATCTCGAATAATGCAATGATGAACCTGAACTATTAGGTAACAGTACCTACTTAAATGCTTGTAAGAATACTTAATTAGTATAGTTTAATAGTTAGCTTTACAGTCGTCATCTTCAACATATCTTCATGCTAAACCTCGTCTTTCAATGACTTCTCCACAAAGACTCACAGACTTACAAACTTAAAAGTGCAGTCGCAAATGGCGCTACAGTCCTTAGTTTCTAAGAAAGGGCCTACTTCAGGACTGCAGTTCCGTATTTTTCCACGTGCACAGGTAAGTTGGTCACGATGTAACCTCAGTTCGTTTGCCCTTAGCACTAATTTACTACGCTAGAACACATCCGCATAGAACAAGCTACGGACGGAAGCCATCATCATATTCTACCATTCCAGTTTCTAGTGATCATGAGCGGTAAATTATATTTACATCACCATCGGTTCGGGCCACAGAAACCTGCGATCTGGGACATTTACGAATTCACCACCCTAGGTCTGTAGAGATCTTCTACTATCTAAAGTCCCACGCCTTCACATTTCAAAACGCTTCAATTTTTTCATTATTATTTAAAAAGCACCACCAACACTCTCAACGCATAGTTGATGGCTGTCTCAGCACGCACACATGTGTTGAGAGTGTTGGTGGTGCTTTTTAAATACATTGAAGCGTTTTGAAACGTGAAGGCGCGGGACTTTAGATAGTAGAAGATCTCTAATGTACTATTAACTAATGCAAAAGAGTCGTAGGTAGTTAATTGTTGCAGTATCGCTGATGAAGTGGGTGGGAGAGAGTCGGAGTTGGCAACACGATTATTAAATTAATTAGCTTCTGTCCGCGACTTCGTCCGCGTGGAATTCGGTAACTGCGTTCCCGCAGGAACTATGCGTTTTCCGGAATAAAACGTAGCCGCAAACATATAGTTGATCAGTGTTATAAACTACCCCCATATCAAATTTTGTTGCAATCCGTCTAGTAGTTTTCGAGTTAAATCCGGACATTCATTCATACATACATGAAGTCAATTTTTCTAAAAATCGTTATTTTCTTATCATTATCGTTTATTTAGTCTCCTCGACTTGATAGTTTCTTTTAATTCTCAAGTTTCAGACGCGACTTCTTCTACAGACTTATTATTAGTATACGAGTAGATAGATATACTCGAATGAGCTCCAGACCTACGTTCTAGGTACGCGATGCGCCGGCGCACGCTGCCCTCGGGGCGTCGACCTCTAGTTCCCACAGCGCACGCCTGATCTTATTGTGCTCGCTTCCGGTACCCGCAGGTAACTAGGAATGCTAGGGGAGGGCCACAGCCAGTGGTAGGAACAGTGTAGTAGAAGAAACATTGTGACCAGAACTTGGATCTCATAAATACCAAATTGAGTAAGTATGTAGCATAAAAAAAATAAGGACAACCTTCAAACAAATCAGCGTACGCCCGAAATAAGTGTTAAATGCGATAAACAGATGTCGCTGCCTAGGTAGCCTGCATACTGAACTCCTTAAGCAACCTCTAGATGCGCTGTACAGGCGAAGTATGAAAAGTTAAAGCGCCCTGGCTATTTCCGATGTACGCCGTAATGTAATGTAAGGAAATCGACAGTTTATTATAATTACCTTGTCTCTGTCTGTAGGTAAGTACCTACTAAATCGAAAAGGTTCACTTTAGCCTTCAATTTCTGCGCGCAAAAGTCGTTTTATCCTCTAGTTTGGAAATGTTTTTGAATTTCGAATGGCGACTACACTACAGCGTGATGCAATAGCTTTTTCTCAAAAATGGCCGGGAAACTCGTCATTGTCTGCTTTCTATCACACCGCGAAGTGCGTCATTGACGATCAGTCAAAAATTAAAAAAAAAACTCAATTACATGCCCCGGAAATTTATATGAAATTACTTCCGCGGTAGGTATAAGCGCAGGGAATGTTGTATGAGATTTCATTATCGTACAGGTACTTTTTTTTACTGATAAATACGCCAAGGAATTTCCAAACAGCCAAGTCTGCATGTTCTGTATCTGTCAATTGACGCGAAACGAAACGTTTTTATCCGTGTCTGAAACAGCGCAATGTATCAGAATGGAATTTAAAAAAAAGCGCGATCCATAAAGAGCGGGAATTCTTGTCTTGTATCAGATTTATTTAGCTAAATTTCATGAAAATAGTTTACTAGTTTGGTTTAAAATTTAATAAAAGGTTATAATTTTTATAAAAAATTAGAAATCTACATGCGAGTTTTTAACTTGCCGTGTTAGTGTGTCTGTTAAAGTCAAATATCGGTACATACGAAATAAGACTGGCGTTCCATTGGACTTGTTGTAAGTAGGTACTTGAGTATCTTTGCGTGCGTGTCAATGCTGTATTATGAATACCTAATACCAAGTTTTTTTTTAATTTTTGAGAAAAGCACTATATAAGCCTCGGCACGTGAAAGGCTTTGCAGGCTGCAAAGACCTACTTTCCCGGCCACGGCAATAATGTACTATTATTGAAGGGCTTCGTGATATAAATCATAATTTCTTTAATTTACCTGTTGAAAAGTGATCTCCTTCGTGAAATTATCGCAAATATGGATTATTTGGCTATGAATGTAAACGCTTTGAAAAAAATCATTTTTTCCAAACAAAACGTACCTAACTGCACACATTGCGGCATAGCTGCTCGATATGATGATAGTTACTTATTAGTACATTACAGACCTAGAGTGGTGAATTCGTAAATGTCCCAGATCGCACGTTTCATAAATATGCGATCTGGGACTTTACGAATTACCGTCCGTGGTTTGTCAAAAGTTTTACGTCTTGCCTTGGCCAAGAAGTGAGATTTTCTCTCCGCGTAGCGGGCAGGGCAAGAGGCGACTTTACGTTCAGTAGATAAGAAATAACTCCACCGCCATTACCACATTATTGTAGACACCATTTTAACATAAACATGGCTGTTTTTATAATAACGCATCATTATTATAATGCTACCTTCTGGAAGGTCACAGCAGAAATTGTAAGGAAACTCACGAGGCGGGTTAATTGCCACAAAAACGTAATAACACGGCAGGTGTGAAAGGAAGTCAAATGAACCTGAAACTCGAGTTCATCTCACTATTGTCGTGTTTTTTTTTAAATTATTATTATAAGCAAGCATTTGACCACGATCTCACCCTATGGTAAGTGACGATGCGGTCGAAGGTTACATGCTTACTTAGATAGTACCTGTTCACACTCGACTTGAATTGAGGAGAGTTCTAAACTGGAATTGTCTGGCTGAGGAGTTCCTAATACCTATGTTCATGTAATGTTTGCGTATACTAAGTCGCGGGCAAAAGCTAGTTATCATTATAATCCAAGAAATTTAATGACAATTCCTTTTATGTAAAGTTATCTTAAAAAATAAAGTACCCATTAAAAGTCAATTTTTACTGACAAAACAATAAATTGTTGGTATTAAAGAAATACAGTTGTTAAGTAAATAAAAACTCCCATAAATGCATGCAAGCGCGTAGGATACAGCATGTACAATAAGAAATGTTGCACTTCTGCCTACCCACGTTCAGTTTTACGGACCAAAATGGTCTGCCAGTGGTTTTTATGAACCTATAAAAAGGATCAGTAACATAAAATATTCAAATAGTGCAATAAAAATGAAGTGATGACTTTTCTTTCTCATAATCTGAAAGAAACAACTGTTGGCCTTTTCAATGGGATAATATTTTAAAAACAGTAGGTGGATGAGCTGTCGGTAGGTCACCAACAATACTGTGAGGCAAAAAACTAAGCTAAATGACCTCGTCTTTTTTGTACCTAGTAACCTGTACGAAACCTGTAGTACCTACCTATACGAAAATTGACGTTCCATATTTGAATTATCCTCGAATTTTCATATCAATTTGGAAACACAACTACATACAACA
This sequence comes from Aethes cnicana, assembly GCA_963971205.1. Lineage (NCBI taxonomy): Eukaryota > Metazoa > Arthropoda > Insecta > Lepidoptera > Tortricidae > Aethes > Aethes cnicana. The sequence goes on from OZ020285.1 coordinate 9,489,643, forward strand.
GGTCATTTACTTGAGTTTTGCACCTATCTGTGGTGACAAGTAATGTGAAGATCGCAGGAATACAGTGGATGCGAGTGGCACAAGACCGGTCCGATTGGCGAGCCTTGGGAGAGGCTTATATCCAGCAGTGAATGTCTTTCAGGTTTCAAATGATGATGATAATCAGGTCGTAATAATAGTGAATAATAATATCGACGTGTTCAAGAATCTTTCAAAAAGACTTAAAAACCGTGGTGGCCTAGTGGTTCGACCTACCGCCTCTCGTGCAGAGGGTCGGGGGTTCGATTCCGGCTCGCACCTCTAAGTTTACTTATGTGCGAATTTCAATTTGAATTAACCACTGTGTTTTACGGTGAAGGAAAACATCGCAAGGAAACCTGCACGCATCTGCGAAGTAATTCAAAGATGTGTGTGAAGTCCTCAATCCGCTCTGGGCCCGCGTGGGGACTATAGCCCAAACCCTGTCGTGATGAGAGGAGACCTGTGACCAGCAGTAAGACGCAAATATAGGCTGTAGTAGTAGTAGTTCAAAAATTTTAAAAGTATAGGTAAGTCTGAATTAAGTGGGTATCATACATAATAGAAGCGAAATGAAATCGGTAATACTTGAACGAGAACACAAAGGCTTTAAACATAAGTAGCTTAACACACATTTGAAACCATTACCCCGCACTGATAAAAGGCACGTCATTACTTAATCCCTGCTTAAGAATTGATATGCAAATTTAAAGCATCAATATTTAAAGTACTGGGAAAGGCAGCGATCAATAACATTTTCGAATTTCACGATTTGTCCCATCCTTCAACTTAAATTGCGTATTACAACACACGGGCGCGCCCAGCACATAATGCCCGACGTAAGGGGACTATTTAAGTGAATTATGTAACAGATACGAGTATACCGGTTGTGCACGGTGTATACATTGTAAAGATCAAACCGCGGTTTTTGTGATAATCGTGAATGTAATGTAATTAAACTGCGTTTATGTAAATTAGTTTAATCAGCGAGAGTATCTAGAGTTGCTCGCCAAGTGATTTTCATCACGAATAATAAGATAAACTCAATGAAAACAATAATGTGAATAGTTGGTAAATGTCATCGTATCAACATGACTAAGTATACATTTTAAAAAAGCAGATTACGGGTTTTCTTTGCACCCACATAAATAGAATGGGACAGTACCATTTAGAGATTCTTCTGAGAAGTAGTCCACATATTGGTTACTATTTTGATCCATTCATGAAACGTGCATAAAACTCATGACACTGAAAAAAGTGATAACCCAAAAATAACTATTTTATTTAAACTTGAAAGTTTTTAACAGTAAGTAGCATTTCCTGTTTGTAGATTATTCTGGTTCGTTACGTTTTAATATAAGTAAGCTGCTCTTTATTAAAAAAATGTGTATTAATATGCTTTCTAAGGTTATTGACCGTTTCTGTAAAAACATTATACTTACCACATTTATTTCAAAATACGTTTATAAGAATACACAAATAAAATGTACATATAAGAAAACTGTCACCTTGCGATAAGTGGGTGAACCAACTTGGCTAAGCAGTGGGTGCGCCCACGAGCAACGAGCATGCTCAAAAGGTGCTCCAACCCTGCAAACCGCTTTATTTACATTCAAGTAGCTCTTTACATTTAAACCACACTATGCAAATTGTAAAGTAAGCTAGTATTTTAGGGATTTTTTGTAGAAACGTTTCATCCATACGCAATAATAAGAGATTAGAGCAAGCGTTGGTAAACATCGAGTAAGGCTCCTACTGGTGGTGGCCTAGTGGTTTGACCTACCGCCTCTCATGCAGAGGGTCGCGGGTTCAAATCCGACTCGCACCTCTGAAATTATTCATGTGCGAAATTCAATTTGAATTTACAGCTGAGCTTTTCGGTGAAGGAAAACATCGTGAGGAAACCTGCACGCATCTGCGAAGTAATTCAAGGATGTGTCTGAAGTCCCCATTCCGCACTGGGCCCGCGTGGGGACTATAAGCCCAACCCTCTCGTGATGAGAGGAGGCCTGTGCCCAGCAGTGGGCCGTAAATAGACTGTTGTAGTATGGCTCCTACTCTTACGATGTGATATATAGACATACATAGACAAGATAGAGGTTCTGTGTTGGAGATTTTATTACCTAAATTGCATCCATACTAATATTAACTCTCTCTCTCTGTGTCTGACTGTTTTTTACTTCTTCACGCTTCAATCGCTGGACCGATTTAGACGAAATTTGGTATGGAGATATTTGGAGTCCCGAGGAAGGACATAGGCTACTTTTCATCTCGGAAAAACGCCTAGTTCTTGCGGGGACGCGAAAGCCTAATTCCACGCGAGCGAAGTCGCGGGTAGAAGCTAAGTATTTTTATATTTTAACTGATCATACCTACTCTACATTAGCAAGTACAATAAATCGGGCTTAAACGTAGTAGCAGGGAAACAACGATTCGAATTTTATTTGATTTGCGAGTATACATATAATAATAATAATAATAAATTTTATTTCAGGCATCTAGGCCCATATTACATATACCTTAAAGACTAACATACATATTAAAATTATCTTAGAAACTAACACGATTACTTATTCGTCGTGAGGCGCACTCTGGAATCGCTGTTCAGTCTTCCACGGAAGCGACGGAACACGACTCCCCTCGGCCAAAACTCCTCTTTCGTGAAGGTTGACAGATGTTCGGTCGGAACCCTCACCACGAACGAACTACAATTCACACTGTGGCGTGGCTCCATCCGTTCAACCCTCAGGGTGAATTTGGTCTTCACTCGTACATACTCCACAATCGCTAATAGCGGTAGCATATGTATGACCCGAGACCCTATGCCTACAACAACCATGGCAACCTAGTTTACCCTATAAATAGAATTAATAGGTACCAATGGCAATGTTTTCTGTAGGATCACAAGTCAATCACCTACACGTAGCCTATACAGCTAATTGCTGCCCATTAATAATGCATCGTGCCCGACACACGACGTAGCACGACACATTTTAATATGGCGCCTGGGTTAGTCAATAAAAGACTCTATATCTATGACGTAAGTGCTCCGCAACGCGCCATATTAGTTGTATCCTGCTCTGCTATACAGCGATCTTGAACATGGTCGCCATTATATACAAAGTCTAGACGAGCCAGCACAATGAGACTAATTAGGGCTGCGTTTCCACCTGAGATGTGCCAGCATGCGTTGCGGCGAGGGATGTGTTTGTCATGAACCAATAGAAACACTTCATTTACCTATTGCTCAGCTCAGCTCTGGTGGAAACAGCTCAGCGGAGCGAGGTTCTTGCACATACAAAAGAAGGGAAAGATTGTGTGCGACGGCAAGATCCTGGCTGGCGGACGCGAGCACTGTCACTGGACAGGCCCGTTTATTTGAAAAGAGCCCGCTACACATTCTCGCAACGCATCCTTGCACCGCTCCGCACATCTTTGATGGAAACATTCACACTGTTACACATCCTCGTTAGACAGCCTCGCACCGCTTAGCTTACTCGAACATCTCTGCCTAAAACGCAGCCTAAAGGGTGCAAATAAACACGATCTAGGCACGCCTAAAATGTGTTTATACATATATCCTACTATGGTTAAGATTTCTTCTTGAATTGATTCGCTGAGAAATCCAATAAACTTTCCAAGTTCCAATAAACTTTGATTGCCTAACACGAGTCTCACTAGGTGTAATTAACTGAACTTAATCACTGTCTTCCATAATAAAAATTTAAAACAAAACTATTATGTATAGGTAGTACATACATTTTATACATTGACTTATTACAACATAGTTAGTGCCTAACAGAATATGTCAAAATATATGGAGCAAACTGACGTTAGAAAATACGTTCCAATATTCTACGAGTAATAACGCCTCTTTATACGAGTAATATGTGTCAAGATAAATATTATATACAAAAGTAAACCTAACACTATAAGACTTAAGTGTCAAATTTACCGAGCGCCAAACGGGTGCCCGTGTTTTTCGGGCACCCGTTTTGACGGGCCGCATTTTTCTTCGGCTGATTGTGAATCCTTACTTACAATAGATCAATGTTTTTGTAACTCTTTAATCTACGAACTACATGCACGAGAGCTGAATTTAAACGACACGACATAATGTTGACATCATGAAAAAATATCCATCATAGTCCATCAATATTCCGCACCGAACCGGGGCAGCGTGTAGGGCCCAGCATAGCACGTACGCCGGAACAAGCATAGACAATTTTCACTAAAAACTGCATTGAGAGTCGTCGCATACCGCGGCTTTCTACGCAGAGAAACGCGCACATGTTAATGTCGACTTTGACGTGTCGACGCGTAGACCTATTAGGCAATATTGGTCATGCGAGCTTCGTTTGTGGCTGATGAGTTACTTGCGCTCTGCACAGAGGGTTTAGGAGACGCCAGTAAGCACCGCGTATCACGACTTTACATACAAACGTAGATTCGGTTTTATTACCTTTTTTTTCTTTTATATAGGTACCTACTATCATGATGAGGGGGGGGGCAGCAGTGGGGCGCAAATAGGCTGTAGTAGTATATAGCTACTACCTAAATTCAATCGCCATACGAATTTAAAACCGATACAAAAATCCATAAGAGTAAATGGCTTAAAAAGGCTAAACATTACCAATATAAATAACTGTTTTGTGACGGGGAGTGAAGTAATCCTAGGTACCGTCATGTCAATAAAACCTGGAAAACGTACAGCGACTTACTGTTTAATGTTAAGTACCTAGCAGTCAAGTCCATGATTTGATTTATTATAATGAATAGAATTTACTGCATTATAAATTTCATTTATAATTCAGTGATATTATAAACCAGCACTGGAAGTCAGTTACTCGCCCGATGCAAACGAAGCCATCTGCCCAGTATGGAACGACCAGCCATTGACACATTTTGCTTTTTAAATGCAGCAAAAACAAAGAGACAGTGACCGCTAAACCCAAGGTAAGCTAGGTTTCTTTAACATAGATTAATTTTCTAATCAACAATTCAGGTTGATTTGGCGTAATGAAAGTTTTCTTAGAACTAATAGAATAAAATTTACATTGCTCAAGCGTAGCAAATGGGAATCTTCTCCCATCGAAACAATAAACATGCTTAATTAATGACAACGTTCTTGTGACTTTACTTAATTACCGCTACTACCGCTATTCACGCTTTAAGATTTCCCGGAGTCGTTTTTGTTGATTTTATGACGGGGACTTCGACTTCGTGTTCTAATTCTACGAAAACTTGTCGACTTTATCTCTCGCGTCGTGACGTGTTTTAAGCTGTTACACAATTCCGGGTCTTCTACATCTACTGGTCGTGAAATCTCACGTTTAATACGTATAAAATAAGTAGTTTGGTTATCACTCATTTGATAACTAACCCTGTATCGAAAGCAACAAGATTAAAAAGCACTCATGCTCGATTTCGTAATACAACGACGAACGTGTTGTATTCCGTATCACAGTTACGAAGATAATGGCGATATAAAAGCGTTAATCGAAAATCAATTTTGTTTCAATTCCGGAAGTCGTCCGACGGCTAACAGCCTATGAATGGGACGCAGGCCATTTCATTGTGATTAACTTTGCGTTTCGATGTGGGAGAATTAAGTTTTTTATTGATATTACGACATTAACTATTTGAGGTTTATATTTTACTAGCTTCTGCCCGCGTCTTCGCCCGCGTGGAATTCAGTGATCGCGTTCCCGCGGGAACTAGGTATGCGTTTTTCCGGGATAAAAATTAGCCTATGTACTTTCCCGGGACCCCAACTATCTCCATGCCAAATTTCATCTCAATCGGTCCAGCGGTTGAAGCGTGAAAAGGTAACAGACAGACAGATAAACAGAGTTACTTTCGCATTTATAATTATGTATGGATAACCTATAATGTTTCGGTTTTAAATACTTTACCAGATATTTCTTTACTAAGTTTGATTAAGAGTAAAAATATTGCTTCACTATAATTATAAGACTTTAATATTCTTTAGTAGACCTAAACAAACCTAAAAAATGATATTGAATGCTTAGTAAATAGCTTCATAGACAGCTGTTATTTAACTTTTCAAGTACCGTCGTCGTCAAATAGATAGCATTTACACTGTTGTACTCTTTTCCTTTATATTAAGGATCAAAAGTCTAAATATATCTTTGAAATCGACTGTGCGTAGCTAAAAGAATAAATCTTCTAAACATTTTTACAAAAACTGTAAAAGTAAATAAGTACATTGAACGATCTAAATGAAGTGTCAGAGAAAATCATTGAGAGCTGCGCTTGCGCCCGTGACGCATGATCGAGCATCGAGCAAAAAAACCGGCCTCATTCTTAAGTCAATGCCATAGATTCTAAAATGGCACTGGAAATAAAGTGTCACTATCTGTGCTAGTAGAATGCGATCGACTACGCCCTGAATCGCCAGAGAAATGAGATTGGAAACGAAACGTAAGATTGAAAACGTATAGTTTTCTAATGGGTTTTCATTACGTCACCGTTTTGTATTGATTTGTTTTATGTAACAGTATGTAATGGTGCAAATTGAATAACGCGATTCTTATGCGTGTTACGTTCACGTGCAGCTATTTGGATGAAACTTCAACGGTTTCGTTGAAATTCTTCGCAAATTATCAAGTAAGACATGTTATTATGACAACGGATTATACAGCATCTGTTATAAAATTAAACTGCATTGGTCAGACCTAGATAAGTAAATAAAAAAATATGAAAAAAAGATTGTGAGAAAAAAGAGAGAATCGTGTACTTACATATTGACTCAATATTTGACTTTTTGATGTCCATATGTGACCGTCCATAACAAAAGGGTCCTTATGGCAGTTTCTAGTTACGGAGATATTGACGTTTTTGTAAAATGCTTCAAAATTATCGTTTTTTTGTTTTATGTAAAATAGTAAAATATACAGATAGACGTATATTTGTAGCTAGGTTTCACTAGTGTACGTTGAGTATTTCTATATTAAAACTGGGTTCAAAGTTTAGTAGAAAAGGGTCCTTATGGCAGACCATATACAAGAATGATGAATTTGTTGATAAAAATAAAATTGTTTAATAAAAATGTAGTTGTAACTGTTTCTTATAAGCATGTTTAATTTATATACGTACTAGGTATACTTTATTTTACGGGTAGGTACAAAATTTTTTCGCTGATTTTTTCTTCGGTATTATGTTTTAATACAAGATTAGTAAATAAATAGTGTTAATATAGTGCTATACTGTAATTATCAATAATTTTTGCCTGTGATTGGCCATAAGGACCCTTTTCCCAAGTGTCCCATACGTTTGGGAAAAGGGTCCTTATGAGAATTACTCTTATGATTACTTGAATATAATTTGTGTTACTCAAGATTTTGAGTAAACTTATGATAACACTTTTTCTTCGGTATTATGTTTTAATACAAGATTAGTAAATAAATAGTGTTAATATAGTGCTATACTGTAATTATCAATATTTTTGCCTGTGATTGGTCATAAGGACCCTTTTCCCAAATGTATGGGAGTGAATTTGTGATTTTTATGTAACTGAAATCGTCTATAACTACCAAATGAAACTTGTAGAATAATAATAACGCTTTTGTGATACTTCTATAGACTGAATAAATATAATTTTGAAGTCACTGTACAATAATTGTTATTGTTATAGAAGAAGATGAAAAATTATAATCATTATGACATTTTAATTTTAAAAATCATAATTCTATACCTTGTGGTTTTATTTCTATCCTAAGATGTGAGTTCCAATATACCTAAATATATAGTATGGTTCAAACTACAACTTATTAAAGAACATTCCGAAAAAAGATTTTTTCTTAATTTCTTTCTTATAAGCGACTTGCTCTAATCAAAGGCAGATTTTTCACGACCTGGAAGTCAAATTAAATACACCTTAACTTAAATTCAAAGAATAATACCTTGAGATACATAATCAATCATCATCTATGTAACTTCCAATAGGAACATACTTAAAATTAGTTTCAAACTTCTTTTAACAATTTCTCAAAAGTGCAATTTTAACATGTGTAGGTCTGATGTTTTTTAAAAAAAAAAATATAAGACTTAGGGTCATGATTCTTTTTGTATTAGACAGCTCATTAAACGTAGATTTAGGATCTATACTTAACTCAATACCTGCCATAAGGACCCTTTAGGCATGGACGGCCACATATAAGTAATGAAACTAAATTATTTTTAATACCAGAAACGATATCATCTACGAATGCGTTGGATGATTTTGAATACAACTGATGGTATAGATAGATGGATTGATTTATTCAAATGGCTAAAGATACGCCATTACATTTAATAGATACATTAGCATTAGCACTAGGTCAATTGAAATGATACATTTGATACGTTTGCAACTGGGTTAACGATATTCAAATAACATCGCGCAAAGGCTGATTACCAATGCACTCTGGACAAGAAAAATTACCGTTCTACATTACTTAAACCGATTTAAAAGAGTAAACACCAAACGATTTCACGGCAGTACGTCAAGTGACAATGCCATTGCGAAAGTTGTCAATTCAGTTTGAATACGTACAAAATACATTACAGAGCTCATTAAAGTCGAGGCCGTAGTAAACAACAAGTGTTACAACCCAGCCACGGCCCGAAAGTGCACCGATGTTTTTTTCTTTTTCGAAAATCGGCGTTGACACGACGTAAGCAAATCACAAATTAGTAACTCTGTCTAATACTCGTAACTAATTACTGAAGCAATATACCTCAGAAATATGTATAAGGCAATGTTTTATTTTGTAAAGAAAATGATTTTTCTCCAAATAAACGTGAAATTTATGAGCTAACTTGTACATTTTCGTTTTCTTTCGACCTGTCTAAAGAATTCTAGGCATTACATCATACAATCTACGGATTTCACGGCACGATTATTCAATCTACAGTATTTTTAGTCTGTGGTCACATTTATTGTCTACGCGCAGTCTGATGCCGTGCGTGGCTCGTGAGTGCGCAAATTGGACAACTCGCGTCGCGAGCGCACGCTGCACGACTCTCATTTAATTTTGTTTTTGCATTTGTTTTCAAGGTGACAGCGGACTAGACTAGTCTGTTTGGGGGTTAGATCAATGTACTTTAACTCTCTCTCTTATTAGGTTTGCTTCTTTACTGTATTCTAGATAATAATTAATGGTTTAAAAACCAAAAACACCGCTTGGCCTTTTCCGTGCCCACATTCCAGCTCCATCATCAGGTCAGCTCGGTGGTAACATATTATAGCATTGTCATCCAATCTCCATATATTTTCATCATGATATGAAAATTAGAAGTGGCAGAAATTTAGCTTGCAAGATTCCTTGTAGAGTGGGTAGTTGTAAAAACCTAGGTCATGAAGTTGAGAGCAGTTTCAAAAACAGCCATGTGAATATTACTGACCAAGATTGAACAGATTTAGGTAGCCATAGTAGCAGAGAATTGCATGTCTATGATAATAATGAACTGCCATAAAGATGCTAAACATTGCTAACAGATTTGGAACTGGCTTTGTTTGTATGACAGCATCTAAGATCTTAAACGTCGTTTTGTAACATCATTCTATCTAATCTAACAAAAGAACTTTGACTCGATATGGTGTTCATCATACCATGTTAAGAACCACTAAGTATGTCATTGTGGTTATCACACTGAGCTGTCTATAAATCAAAATAAATGATTACATGTTGCAAGCCGAGCTGGTTCTTAAGGTATCTTTTTCTTTAGATAATGCCTTGGCCTGTCACAGTATTTATAGCGACCTTATCCTAAATAAGTGCGGCTTTTTTATTTTGTATTTTTATAATAGATTTCACTATAAACTATTATCTTTGCTGTACTAAATACCTGCCTTCTCACAACTTGTAAAAATATTAAGTAATACCTGTGAACATATGTAATACTCACCCAGTTGACGGATTCTTGTCCAAAATACTGGTCTTGTCCAAAAAAGGATTTTAACCTGTAATCACTACGTAACTACCAACCACAACCTGCTCTAATATCAATGTTTAATTCCAACGAATGAAATTTTACTCCAAAATCACATTATACAATTTCGAAGACGATAGTCACAATAATAAAGGAATATAATTCGTTTCGGTCCGGATACTGGTCCCACATATACGAGTAATCAGATTAATATTAATGTACATCAAATTATGCATACGTATATCTGTCTGGGAAATGGGGCAGTGCATACATTCGCCCTGTTAGGGAATTGTAATGTTTGACTTATTATTACTATTATTTACCTCAACACACCATGAAACAATCCAGTCATGCCTATAAATTGACAATAATTAACAGACTAAACATAATAACCGTTAATTCACATCCCATCGTAAACCTGCCAGCTTGTGATTAGTTTAGTCATAGATCACAAGCAATGAACCTTTTGTTGATTACAACGTTCATGTTTATGACAACTTTCTATTCTCAAATGTCCCATCTGTAACAGTTTCCGGAACATTAAGTCCTTCATTATACACTCACGCGATGGACAAATCAGCAGACGTAACGTAGCTGCAATATTTAGGGTCAAAGTGAGGTTTCCTTAAAAGTGATGTATGGTTGTGTAACCGGCCGAAATTACTGGCCAAAAAAGGAACATGGCGGTATAGCAGAACACAACTTGGAAGGCGCGTGGCGAAGCACTTAAGCCATTGACGCAGAGTCTGTTATTGCTTAATCCGCGCGCCTTCTAGGTTGTGTCGTGCTATATATTTGGAGATGTGGTTTGGAACTTTACACTACCGCAGCGGCACTGTTTATGACTATCGCCTTCTATCTAATCTTACTAAATGAAGAATTGCTTTAAAAGCTTGCAAGTACAGGAACACTGTATTGTAATACAATTTACCTACAAGAATGTCTCAAATGATATGTAAGTATTTCAATATTAAACGAGAAACTTGTAGACTCGTCTAGCATAGCATAAAATTAGAGTTACGTCCAAAGTGCAGCTTGCATTTATATGCAACCATCTCGGATGAAAGTGACGATTGATTGATTATTGCCAACTGATGACTAAATCTTTTTTCTTGATCTACTTCCAAAACCTATAGGAGTTACTTTTTTGCCTCTTGAGGTACGGAACCCTAAAAATACTACTAACTAGAACATGTTTAGTTTGTGGTTAGGTTAATTTGTGTAAAATTATCCAAGTACTTTGATTTACTTGTCATATGAATAAAGAATACACACCTATAACTAAGATTTGTAAAAGAAATTTATAGCTTCACTCCTTTTACGCAAGAACAGTAACAACTCTTTTATGGGTGATATTATTATTTCATCATGACCAAAACCCTATCAGTTGAAATATAAAAAATATCTCACGTACTTATGTCAGGTGTTGTCAACTAACTTGGCATAGAATGTGTTTTGAATGGTTAAGACGACCTTCCCATATTTTTCTCACGTTTTATTCGTGATTATGTAAACTGGTCTGCGTTAGTTAAAATTGTATCATTTATACAATTCACAAACATGGAAAACGTTTAAATATAATTATTATATAAGTCTTACTGGGAATACGATATTTTATTTTCAACTTAATAATGCTTTTAACATCAAAAACAATAATTGAGGCCTCTCTTAACCAAAATGCTGGCCTCTATCTCGCACAGATACTGAGCATTGCCATTCAACGTGGCAATGCTGCCAGCATTTAGAGCACCATGCCATGTAGTATAAAGGTCTTTTAGATTAGGAAGTGGTGCGTAAGATTTTTCATGTTTTTGTTTTTGTTATTTTATTTATTTGGTTTAAATTAAATAATGCTTTTATACATAGATTCAGATTATGTAGAGAATGTAGAACTGTCTAAGTAATTAAAAAATTTAATACCTGTACAAAAGTGTAATTTTTCTCAACATATATGTACGTAAATTTATTGCACCTATCATAATATTGGACTAAATAAATGGAAAATATTACAATTTCCCCCGGCTATTATTAGCCAACGACGATAAAGATGTATCAAAGGCATTCAAAGGCCCTTCAAGTATAACAATAGCAGTTTATGCAACTGCTTCATAATAAAGGCATTTAAACACGAGTGTGGTTTTATGAGACGAACTGGAGGTGAGTTTCATAGTAAGATCACACGAGTGTTTTAAGGCCTAATTACGTACAAGTTGTATACAAAACTTTATCTACCGCCCACAATGACGGCAATTCGAATACGCCAGTGTCACAAATTCGATTTTCAATTACAAGCATAAGACTGTACTCTGTAGAGCCGACATTTGAATTTCGAACGAACTTTCATTGTGTCATTACGACATCGAATTCGATTTTGTAAAATGAATTTTACTTTATGGCCACAAATGAGAAATTTGCTTTGATAGAACTTGCTGTCATAACGGATGTCACTATTACCGCTATTTTAACGCATCACAGAGGATTTATGATATGGGTGTAGAATAAACTAGATTACAGAATCAGTTCAAAAACCAGTCTCATAAAATCTTTAATTCAACAGATTCATCCGTTTTATAAACGGTGAAATGAAACGTTGAATTTATGATTTAACTTTTAATAACAAGTTAGGTCATAACTGGAGAAAACTGAGAGAGGGAGACGGGCCGTCAAACTAGACGTCAACTTGACGGGTTTTATAGACGTCAATTATGTCTACCGATGGATGTAATCAAGCGTTGAGAGCTGGACCAACAGATGATAAGAGATTATATTGATATAGATCATCAGCTTGATGATTTCTTACTGCAATGTACTATCGATCACTATTCATAGCTAGCGAAAGTAATAACCAATCAAGGGTAATAAATGCATTAGAATAAAAATAATTTTAAAGTGGGATTTTCTGCCCGCTACGCGGAGAGAAAATCTCACTTTTTGGCCAAGGCAAGACGTAAAACTTTTGACAAACCACGGGCGGTAATTCGTAAAGCCCCAGATCGCATATTTATGGCCCTCACCTTCGGTTCGGGCCACAGAAACCTGCGATCTGGGACATTTACGAATTCACCACCCTAGGTCTGTAATGTACTATTACCTCACCCTCGACCGTAAAGTGGGATTTTCTGCCCGCTACCCGGAGAGAAAATCTCACTTCTTGGCCAAGGCAAGGCGTAAAACTTTTGACAAACCACGGGCGGTAATTCATAAAGCCCCAGAAACCTGCGATCTGGGACATTTACGAATTCATCACCCTAGGTCTGTAATGTACTATTAATAACGAGAAGACGGGAACTATTTTATTAATAACTAGCTTCTGCCCGCAACTTCATCCGCATAGAATTTGGTTACAGAGTTCAAGCGTTTTTCGGGTTAAAAGGTTTTCGGTTGAGCCGTGCTAATCTACCCCCATACCAAATTTTGGGGCAATCCGAACACTAGTTCTCGAGTTAAAGAGAGAGAGAGTCGCTAGTGCTAGGGTCCGTCCGGGGTGGTACCACCATCCTTCCCCGTAACCTGCCGCCAAATAGCAGTGCTCGCACTGTTGTGTTCCGGTAGGGGGTTAAAGCAGTCGGTGAAATTTCTGGCACAGAGGCATTCGATCTTAGGCCTCAGGGTAGGCAACGCATTCGAGATCTTATGGTTTCTTAGTGGGGGATCAAAGGATTTCGGTGTCCATGGACTGCAGTGACTACTTACCATCAGGTAATCAGGGCTGTGCGCTCGTTTGCCTATACCAATGACATAAAAAAAAAACATTGAAAAAATAAACGTTTTGTGTACTTGTAAAATGATCTCGCGTTCGTAGCCGATCGATCCTACTCAGTATCAACTGTATTTTAATATGGTGTAATCATTAACATAGTCAATGATTGGCAGCACTTCAATCAATAATTAACAAAAACACCAAACAGTTTGTTTCGCAAATGTACAATGCATACACCGGCCTAGGAATTGCGCAAGTTACTAATTTATCTTCTTTTATCTGAAACGAAACGAGAGCGCTGGATGGAATGCAGAGTCATAAAGGACGTATGTACTTACTAATCTATTACTCTGTGCTATTACTAATACCATCGAATACTTAGTTTTCTGTACCAGTAGTCCCGTAATTTTATTTCAAACTTGCTGAATAGTATTTACCTATCTAAGTACAACACTACTTAGATAGGTAAATACTATTCAGCCAAGTTTGAAATAAAATGACGGGTCTGCCGAATTGACGCAAAATCAACTCAAAAACGTTTAAATTATCTTTTATATTTCTTTTATTTGTTTTATGTAAAAAAATATGAATAAGTAATATACAGGGTCAAGCAAACGGTTGTGACGATATTTAACCCACACCCACAGAATCGATAGCCGATTCTGTGGGTGTGGGTTTTTTCGGCGATCGAAATATGCTTGGTTGGTAAAAAAAGATTATGTACCTATGGAACCCAGGCGTCGCTCAGACCACCAATTCCATACAAAATTGTTTCTTTTCACAACTCGAAAAAAATTAAAAGCCTATACGGTTCGAATTAGTCACTTCTGTGGGTAAAATACCGTCACAACGTTTTGCTAGACCCTATATGTATATTTATAACAGATTAATCTCTTTGAAACTAACCTCTCCCACGAGGTCACGCCATCTAAAAGTTTGTCGCACACGTCTTAACCACGCCATTCGACGCGTCGCGACGTTACGCAACGTCTCTAATTACGATCTGAACTAGACTGAGACGTTCACACACTGTGCTTTAATATTAAAAACAAACATTATGTCTTATTATGTGTTTTTACGTTCATGCATAACTTTTTATGTCTATTTTATCTGTAACTAGCTTCCGCCCGCGACTACGCCCGCGTGGAATTCGGTTATCGCGTTCCCGCGGGAACTATGTGATTTTCCGGGACAAAAAGTAGCCTTTGTCCTTTCTCGGGACCCCAACTATCTCCATGCCAAATTTCAACTCAATCGGTCCAGCGGTTGAAGCGTGAAGAGGTAACAGACAGACAGACAGAGTTACTTTCGCATTTATAATATTAATATGGATTGTTCGTATTCATAATTAACGGAAAAATTGGAGAGTTAAATTTCGATCCTAATTGAATGTATTTCCACTTCGCTCAACTCACGTATAGTACATAACAGAAGACTACAAAATATTAATTTAATATTATTGTAATACGAGTGTACACCGTACGAATATTACATATTAATGTAGAAAGTAACTCTGTCTATCTGTTACCTCTTCACGCTTAAACCGCTGGACCAATTTAGATGAAATTTTGCTATGGAGATAGTTTGAGTCCCGGGAAAGGACAAAGGGTACTTTTTTATCACGAAAAACGCATATTTCTCGCGGGCACGCGGTAACCGAATTCGACGCGGGCGAAGTCACGGGCAGAAAAGTCATTAGTCAGAAATCGATCGATGAAATGTATTTTTTTTATAAAATAAGTTTCATCAATCAGAAATAGGTCTATTAAATCTATCTAAGCAACAAATAATGCAATCATCACGAATGTAAAAGTACTATACTGGTGGAAAAGTAAGACTTCATAGATCACAATGAGCAAAATATTTAGTTGTGAACTGTGATGTACTTACATTGACGACTTAGCAACATTGTAAAACCGTGTCAGCTGTATCAAACTTGGCCTTTGGTCACTTGTAAACAATTCTGTACTTTCTATTACATTACTGTAAATTTAAACTATCAAAGCTACATCAATCTGTCAATCACTCCTAAAATAAATGGCACACTTTTCTTTAGTAAAAGACAAGTGGGTAAGTAAATTCTTTCGGACCATGTTTTCTCTTTATACCTAGTTCAATATTCACAATTTGTACAATTGACCTTGAAAAAAATTAATAACAAAAGCCAGCTATATTTATGGAAAGGGTACCGAAGCGTTCTTATCCTCGTAAACAAAAATCGATGCAGTATGTAAATAAAAGCAAAACACTGCAGCATTCCGAATTTTATGGACTCGAAGAGAAATCATCGAATATGATCGTATCGCCGAGATCTAGATTATTGACTTGAACCGACCGGGGATAGCGGCCTACATGTGTTAAATTTACGGAAACAAAAATGTTTGTCCTCAATTGCATTATAAGTCCTAAAGTATATTGTTTATAATAATAAACAATATACTTTTTATAGTCTAACGGCTATACTAAACATGTTATGGTCGTTTTTGACCAATTTGTGTATAAACATTGTAGCTCTAATTTTCTTTTCGTATTCATTTTATTCTTGATCATACTTGAGCATACAACATTGTGTAGGTATACTAGTGTAGGTATATTATAAACAATATACTTTTTTATAGTCTAACGGCTAGGTATACTAAACCTGTTATGGTCGTTTTTGACCAATTTGTGTATAAACATTGTAGCTCTAATTTTCTTTTCGTATTCATTTTATTCTTGATCATACTTGAGCATACAACATTGTGTAGGTATACTACTAATACATAACTAAGTATGCATGATATTTTCAAGTTGCTTATAAAAACTATTTTATCAACAAATTTATTAGCTATATTACAACTAAATAAGCTTAGGCCTTTGGTATTTATTATTGATTTACATAAAATAAGTAGACCTAATCATATGAGTACGAAACTTTCAATTCGTCCTATCCCGGATCGTTCTATCATTTCAAAACCAGATCAACCTCACGGCCTAATAACCGAGACTTTAAACAAAAGGCCAATCAGTCACGATTTTTTAATAAGCCCACACGACACTCGACTAATCGAATAGTTCCGTATTGAATGAATCGATTGAGTAGTCGATGGTGCAGCGATTAATCGTCATTGTTCCAAGAACTAATTATGGGTCAGTGTTTTAGCTAGACGCCGGTAACGGTAATGCCACGGCGACGTGCATAAAATTACGAACGCAGTGCAAATTGCAAGCGGAAGCGATTATATCTTACTATCTCTTAAATGACTAATTGAAAAGTGTTACTTTGAGTTTATATAATTTGTTAATTGAAACCAGTCTACTTAATAAAGGAGGTATAATTGAACGAACTAAGTCACATGATAATGACACAACTTCATTTGCAGATTGAAATGGAGAGTACTTATGCACCATCAAGCCACCATTGGCTTCACAACCTAATGAGATGTAGGAGCTACCTTCAAGTTAACTCAATTACCAATTTAAAAAAAATCACAAAGCGAAGCAAAAAAAAAGCAAAGACTTAGATCAATAACAATGTTGTAGTACGTCGAAAACATGGAAAAATAAATAACTAAACAAAGCGCATTCCGTCACATTTTATGACTCGGATCAAACTCCGGCGCAACCTAAGCCTTCTTAGTGTCCTTAATTAATGTGACTGACAGGGCATTGACGCGATCGATCCCGTAGAGAATTAACCGTATAAATGTCCAGGTTAAAGATAAACTTGCAACTTTTTATGCCGGTTTTTATCGAGTACGTGTTCGCCTGTCGAACAGTTTCGAATGCTTGTGTTTTGAGTAGGGTTACTGTTAAAATTGACCTATATATTTCGCGTAATGAAAACTATTTGCATAAAAAATCATCTTTGGATTGAACACTGTCGTAAAATATCTGCAACGTCTAAATTATTTTTGTATCATATTTTATTTGGAGGTAAGTACTTTACCAATCGATAACTATATGCTCACCTTTATCGACTACATATCTCAACCCACTTACGGACCCGAAAAACAAAGACCATTTCCCAACTCCAGTTCTGCATACGAACTCTTTTAACGCGCCAACAATAAGTTATGCACCGACTGACAGCCGTGCATACATGTGGGCGTAATTAGCTATTGTTTCTCTCAGCACAGCATAGATGCGAAACAGAGCATGCCAACATTCGTGTACAACGCCATGCGTCTAGTTTTTGCTATTTGTGGATACGTGGACAGTAATACCACAGTATAAGATAAAATACCTGCAGTAGGTCGACACCTTTGATCTCGCGGAAAATGTCGCGTTCCCGAGATGCATGCATACGTCACTATGTTGATTTTAGATTCACGTAGTAGGTTGTAAAGTATCTAAGCTGATACTTTACAACCTACTACTTTAGCTCATACGATTAATTTGGTGCTTGTACAATTTGCTCCACATTGTTCATCCTTTTATTTGGATATATTGACACTAAAAAAATCGCTTTGCCCGCCATATTTACCTCCTTTATAGATAAACTGAAGACAACGTTAGAAAACCGTGATAATTACCTGAAACAAAACATTAATTTCATTAATCAAAAGCCGCGCAATATATTACATAACATATTTTTACTAACATAACTAAAGTCCCGAGGAAAATATTCAATTCCAAACACGTAAGCCTTTTACAGATAACCATCTAGATCATTTTTAACTCTTACCATTTAAATTGCCGTTTCGACCTTAACATCAACGGTACAAACCTCAAATTAGAGATAAATCTACGACGATCATAAAACATCTGTTCCATTATCCAATCTAGCCGTCGGCGGGTCCAAAACAAAAATGTTATCATTACACATTTCTTTAACAACTTGGCAAATCTTGCATAACCATAATTATAGGTATTTTCGCTTTTCAAAATGTCAGTCGACTTATGACTGGTCTCGTCTAAAAAGTACACGTAAGTTACGAGAAAAAACGACTTGTTTAATAACAACTTATAATTGTTACTGCGACATTAAAAACGTATTTCAGATTTGTGAAAGGTGAATAAATATGATTAGGTACATCGTCTCGTAATGAGAGAAGGCCTGTGCCCAACAGAAGGACGTAAATAGATTGTTGTGATAGTGATGACATAAATGTATCATTACTAATTAGTGTCATCTTCGGGCTCCATTCGAAACCGTAAATAGGGATATATAGTGTCAATTTCCCTAAATAAGAGTAGATATTCAGTTAATAGGTATATCACTAAAATGTACCATCTCGCTAAATAAGGAAATGGCTGGATTACTGCAAGGATAGTACATTTACATATTATAACGCTGATATCGCCTCTCGCTAAATAAGAATAAAGTTTAGCGATTCGAATAGAGTCCCTGCTGAGAACAGGAGAGGTAGATTCTGGAAATGAATGGTTATGAAATAAGAGAAAAAAATAGTCGAAATAGAAACAATACAATTAATATTTAGGTACCATAGTGTCCTTAATAGAGCTGATTTACAGAGGTCCTGAGAGTTTAAAAGATTATACAATCATAATTACGAAGTTAAAAAAACACGAAGCAAAATGAGGTCATACTTACAATGGAAACCACTTGTAATAAACATTTTATGCAATACATCCTATCAATAAAAATATTTACTGCTTTAACTCATGCGACGAACACAAAATAATATTACCATGTAACTGCGACAGTCCACGCAAAAAGAAACAATAACACCGTGTAACAAGAAAAACAATGAACAAGAAAACGATTTTATTCGAATATTATACTAAACTGAAGCACTTTTGCCGTCTATTTGGAGTTCTTTTGCATATTTGCACGCGAATGCCTATATCCTTTACGATGCTGGAAGAACGCTGTTTTGTAGTTCTACCTCTAAATAGGTATGCGTGCGATGTTTTTTTCTTATTTAAGTTGCCTTTTTTATTTATTTGCTGCAAGGATAGGTAAATAACAAAACTTACTAAGCTTAAATTTTAGTCATGCTTTTTGGAAAAGAAAAGTAAGACAGGATAGAGAAATAAAATAAATCAGTAATTTTAAAAGCTTGGCAAAATCACAGGCTACCTGATGGTAAGATATTCGATACAGTGGGATAGTAATGCATCGAGCTTCTTCAAACTTTAACTGGTCTTCTAACTGCCTCCTACGGGAACCGTGCAAATCGGGATAGGGACTATACATCCCTTAAATGTGATTTTAGTATGTACCTATATATGTATTTTTATACATATTAACGTAAATTTAATGTAAATCTATACGTTTAAATTTTGAAAAAAGGCCTTCTGCTGAGTTTGTTGCGGCGCTTCTTCTCAAGCAATGGGTCTAGGAAGCGCTGGTAAATTCATTTCTGTTAAATTCATTTAAAAGTGACGTGTAAAAGTGCCCAGATGTGGCCTATTTGCTGAATAAATATTTTCATTTTCATTTTCAATCCAGCTTTAAAATTAAATACCTACCGCTAAAAAAAGGAACACAAACCAAATTAAGTAACTCTAATCAACGTAGGGATCGTTCCGAATTCAAAAATGATAATTGTACCTACTAGGGGCGTGCGCTCGAGCAAAACCGTTGTGCAAACGCAATGTGGGTCGAAATCCGCGCAAGCGCCGCAATTTAATCAAGATTAAATGGGACACAGCTTCACCACAGAATTGCACTCAAACGTGAAAGAAATAAGGTCGTTTTGTTCATTAAACCGGAATAAATAAAATAAGAACTGGGTTTGTTTTAAGATATTTATAGCAACAATTTACTACTTAGGTATACGTTTTCTTCAACGAACAAAATAAAGAAAGTGATAGATATAAAATAAATATAGAACCTTCATTAAATTAAAGTATAACGTAAAGCCATGTTATCTGGGAAAATGACTTTTTCAAAATATTGAACTACAAAATCTCTAGATATCTCACGAAGGGGGCCAGAATTCCTGGACGCCTCTTAGTGTGACGCATGATCGCTTGATCAGAAAGTGTCTCTTTTAGTCCCGGAGCTTAATTGGTTTGGATTCAAACAATAAGGAAAAAAAAACGATGGTTGTCTCATCTTTCATGTCATGTCTCGTCTCATGACTTGGGAAATGCATTGTCTAACGCAATACCGCAGCCAGTGTTAAAGACAAAATGCAGTGGTAAAAATATCTGCGAGCGATACGTATATTGACACCATGGGCATTTAGTGAAAAATTTGAATTGCTTTTGGAAGGCTATTACCATTTCTCCGACCAAAAATGGTTAGTCCTTTTCTTTCATTGCGGCCTCGGATGTTTTATGGCTATGTCGCTTTTTCGGATCTGTAGAAACCAAGTGTCTTTTCATCGCACCATGTTACGAGTAGTACATTACACGCTTTCATATGGCCGTAACATGGCTGTAACCTTACACATGTCATAAAATGCGATAACAATCGTGTTTAGTGTTAGAATAACAATGCAAACCCGATTTTACTGAACGATAGCATTGAAAAACACCGAAACTATTTTTATACTACTTACTTACCCTACCGTTATGGTTATGGCTCTGACATAAGAGTTTGTATTTGTTGAATTATAGGCTAGTTCTACAGTCAGACTGATCAACCTATTTCAACCTATTACATCACTACTTTGCCATAAAATGTGTCTGTAAAATGATGAAAAATTATAGAAACCAATCGGTACTAGGCTATTTTTCAACAGACGAAAAAACGGAGGAGGTTCTCAAGTCGACGCGTATTTTTTTAATAATCATTATCATTTTTATGTATGACCGGTTTTGATTTTTTTTTTATTAGAAAGGGTATACCCCGAAATTGGTTCCATTTTAATTTGGTTCAGATCTGATGATGGGATTTATGAGCAAATGAGGAAACTCCTCAAAATTTGTTAGCACGTGTATGATTTTGGCATCAATATCAAATACTACAGTGAGACCTACGTCCCGTTGTACCCATGTTTAGAAATAGTAGCTTTTTTTTATAAGATGTTTTTTTTTTATATTAGGTAGTTTATCGATTGAACATAGTTTAATAGACTTCATGCCATTTGAGGCGTTTTGAGAGGAATAACCAGTGAAACCTCGCAATCTTCCTTCACACTGTGTGCGCGAGGGCTGCAGCATCCCTTTGGAGCTTTGAAGTGCCCGGCTTCTCAGTGGGGTCCGTTTGATCGCGGACCACCTCCGGGATGTCTAGCCTAACCAACCTAACGTTCATTTTATTAAAGCTCATACAGGCCAGTGAGTCCCACGTAATCACCTTTCCCAACTTTTGCAAGGATCCTCTACTAGAAGTAATCGTTGATTTATTACTCTTCTATCAAGTGCTATTGTAGCAGTAAAGGGACGTCTTATACTTGCAAACAAAATAAAAGACTAAAGATTATTCAGGTTTCAAGTAAAGTTGAATATAAACTTTTGTTACGTAATATTGATACATCGAAGCTAAATCTAACGTTCATATCATAACTGATACACCGCTTGTCGATTTCTTTCTACGGTCATAGATATTAATTGTAAAAAACATTAATGGTATCTCATTGGCTAGATCAGTTGTGAAATCATTCTTCATGTGTTACTGTGTTACCTAATAATGATGCCCTCAAGACTGTTACATTATTGATTTATCAGTATTTATATCGAATCGCCTACGCGACACATCGTCCTACGATCTAAAGATTGAGACTAAGGCCTACGTACTATTAAAAAAAACTTATTTCGATCAATCTGTACTACTACATCAGGAAGAAGAGCTAAATAGATTCGATAAAAAGCTCGTTTGTAGACTTCACGGATAAAAAATTACAATCATAGGCCTTAAACAGATGTGCTGCACCGGGCAAGAACTAAACAGCTATACCAGGTAACTGGTACATTAGAAAACCAATTATGGGGAAAAAATGTCGACAGACTAAATGCAAAACGGTCCGATGGCAGAGCAAAAGGTGATGGCAAAATCAGGAAGGAGAAGAAATAAAAATGATATTCAGCTGACATGGTTGTAAAATATAATATAACCCGGTATAAATATTTAAATTTAAACTCCAACGTTTATTCAGAATCACATCCAGAATCTACGAGCGCTATAGCTATTAGATGAGAAAAAGCGAGATACCCTACCGAAAAATCAAATTCATATAAAGTCTTCTAAAAAACTAATCTGGAATCCGAGTAAGTATAGTTTAGCACCTACCTAATTCAACCTAAATCCAAAGCAACGAATAAACCACTCGTGCCACAAAGTGCGATTTCATGGTCCACTTAACGCCATGAATTCCGAGCGTTTCGATTTTTACCGAAGACGAACTCTGAGACAATTGAAGCGATTTCTAAGTTCCCATTACTTTCACCTTAAAACACGGCGGCTTCTGTACACTTTATTTTAACTCATAAAGGCGGGTCTGCCTTTGGAGGCGTCGAGTATGTGTACATCATGCTAGTGTGCGTAAGAGCATATTCAGAAAGCTCTTTGCACTCGTAGACAATGTGTCCGTATTTACAGCACATTGTGCACATGTGTGACCACGCGCCTTCGCAAGGTAGAAGATCTAAGATCAATTTGCACCTACAACCATTGTTAATGGGTTCACAGTAATGTGCCAGTGCTACAGAATGTTTTGTACTGGAATCGAAAGCTATTTGAGATGGAGATAATTAACATGTAGTCTTTTGTTATTGTGAATTGAAGGTTTTTTTACCCGACTGTGATACCAATTACAGAACAAGTAGGTACAATTATGTCGTGACTTTATCTTAGATATAAGAAGAATATCATATTTGAACCCATCAGCAATAACCTCACTGAGAGCAGGCAATAGCAATGTTTACGAGTATTTGTAAATATGAATACAACTTTTAATTTAAATACATCACCGGATCCATAATCACAGATTAAGTGCTTTCAAATGTCAAATATTTTAATTACCATTCTTGCTTCATCATCACCTAATTGAGTGTACGAGTATGTACCATTACCATTTCTGCAAACAACTCTTTCTGCATGCGTGCGGTAAAAGTAAATTGCAGGCATATTGGAGACTCGATTTTGCGGTAACACCCACCTGTGCAATATACGGTTATATCACCCACATTTAATTATTTATACTACCTTTTGCCCGCGAATTCATGCGTATGCATTTTGCCGAGATAAAAAATAAAGTCCCCAACTCTCAACTCTGAACTATATATCCTTACCTAATTTCATCGAAATCGATCGGTTAATCGTGAATCGTGAAGAGGTAACAGACAGATACAACGGACAAAGTTCCTTTCGCATTTAGGTATAATATTAAAGATTATTAATGATACAATAAAATATCAATGAAAATGATAAAATCATCTATAAAACACTTAATGTGAATGTAAACCAAGTAAATCTTCAAAAGTTTGTTTCTCAAAATAATGTTGACTAGTGACAGAAACGATTTTTTTTCCACAAATTTCACAACAATTGTTTTTTTTTTTATTAACAACCTAGTAGTACGTAGCAGGTATGCATTTCTCCTTATTTATTTTTAAAAAAATCTATCGAGAAAAATAATAAGTTTCTACTAGTGTCTGTATTTTTTATAGTCTTACCAAAAGGAAATCAACGTACTTATTTTAAAGTATTCAATATTAATAATAAGATACCTAAGTTCTCCTTTCGCGGAGATGTGTCGCACGAAACGAAAGTAGAACCTGCGCCCGCGCATGCGAGCATCAAACGGCCCATTCAAGTAATGACAGGTACAAATAGACGAAAGCAACCTCCCATTGTTTGGTTGATTCGTGTTTAGTGCCATATCGTCGGCGAACTGGTTTCTTTATTTTTAGAGTTCCGCATGCTGCTGTGCGACTTCGCAGATAGATTATTTAAGGTTCGAGGAAGTTCAAAACCCACGTACTGAAAGTTCAGTGACGCAAAAAATCTTTAAGAGGCCACAGTTGCGACTTGCGAGCCGGCGAAAAAGGGATAGCGCTATCTACATTCACGCGTAAAAGATGCGACATTTATAGTGGAGACAACCTGCAAATTACCGGCGTCAGCATTAATTGTTATTTACGAGTACAATGAAAGTACGAAACTAATTAAAATAAGGTTTCGAGGACATCAAAAACAAGTTATTTATTATCTGAAAAGCAAAAATTAGTCGTTATAGAGAATTCCACGTCCCAAGTAAAAATTTGTAAATATAGACCTATCTTTGAAAAATTTAAGTATCGAGGCAATTGTCTTTTAATCGTGTTTTCACGTTTGACGGTTTAAAGCAAATATGTTTAAGTTTCATGTATATAAATAACAGCCTCGTAGATGCCACCGATGGTGAGATCTAAATCGCGAAACATTAGCAATTTCGCAACTGTAGCCTCTTAAGTAACTCATAAACCAGATCTCTTTTGCTAACGGTCCTGAGCAACTCTTACCTGAAATCGACTCAGATTCAGCATGTTCGAAGAAGAACTATCAAAGTGTCACTCCACGGTAACCTCGGTCGACCGACACGACTTGCAAAATTAATGAACAGCTTGATTATCTTAAAATATATAACTACTAGCTTCTTCCCGCGACTTCGCCCGCGTGGAATTCGCTTATCGCGCTCCCACGGGAATTATGCGTTTTTCCGGGATAAAAAGTAGCCTATGTCCTTTCCCAGATCTCCATACCAAATTTCATCCAAATCTGTACAGCGGTTGAAGCGTGAAGAGGTAACAGACAGACAGACAGACAGACAGACAGAGTTACTTTCGCATTTATAATATTAATATGGATCGTTCGTTATATTTTCGAAAGTCCATAAAAATAGAAAGATACTAATAATACAGCAATTCACTTAAAATGTTAATGACACACACAGCATAGGCGTCGTAGAGAATACAGCATTGGCCAAAAGTATTAAGCAGCCATGTAAAAGTCAAATTTAGAAAGGTATATCTTTTATTTTAAAAAGTTGTAAATTAATTATTGAAGATTTTCTTGTGAGGGGGTCACAAGAAAATCTTCAATAATAATTATAATTTTTTTCGGGCTTCAGTTTTCACAGGCAAAAATGGTTTCTACTAATGATTTTACGTCTGTGTATTTTTGAAATTGAAAATAAATACTTTATTCATACATAAGTTCTTCTTCTTCTTCTATTTAAGAGCCATGCTCTTGTCGGTGGAGTAACCGCCTTGTCTCTCGATCCTGTGCCCGTCTTTTTAGGTCGTAATAAGACGAGACATTTGCTCTTTCCTTCAGCTGGTCAAAGTAGGTTAAGCGTGGTCTACCTCTTCCCCTTCTTCCTTCCATTTTACCTTCCATTATAACGCGATAACGTTCAAAAACTTATCGTGTCTAATCAATTGTCCAACCATTTTCCGTCTTCTCGTATATATACATAAGTTACAAAGGAAAAATACTTTTGGCCAAGTCTGCATTTGGACTCGCCATCAAAATGTTTATAAATAATATCCGGAACCACGATCCTCACACCGGATGCGCGCTCCACCGTTTTCCCTCTCATTGTTCGTCGACCCGCCGAAGCATTGCAACATGTAATTTGGTATTTGTGAATGAGCGTTTTTATGCTACACTGAATTAAATTAAAAACAAATTGAATGAAGACTTTTGTTTAGAGACAGGTTGTGGGTAGGAAGCGAAATCGTAACGAAACGAAGAGTGATTGCAAGCAGATATTTGTTTATCATAAATTAACGTGTCAGTCAACTCGTGTTACGGAATAGGTTTCACAATAATAAACACTTCGTCGATTGAAGAAGGAACTTGAGATTAAGTAACTATTGAGTATTTTTTGGGTGCATCTTTCAAAGTTGACAACGGTCGGTTGGGCCTTTCATTTTCAGCGAGAGAAGCGACCGAAAATGAAGTCTGCGAAGTAATCTGCGAAGTAATTCAAAGGTGTGTGTGAAGTCCTGTAATCTATGCAAAAATGGACTAGCGAGTCATACTCGTTTTTTTATGTAAAGATTCAGGCAGACGGCCCACCTGGTGGTAAGCGGTCACCGCCGCCTATAGACATTTGTAACACCATAAGCATCATCAATGCGTTGCAAATCTCGAAAAGGGAGGAGGATATGGCGTATGAGATGAGGTGAGGATAGGGGACATGGGATTAGGGAAGATGGGATAGAAAGATAGGGTAGAAGACAGGTCGTACAGCTGCTCAGAGCCAAGTTTTTAAATCTTCGAGTAAGATTTCCTTTGTATTTGTTATTATTTGTTAGACTTGCCTCAACTTTTAAGTAAGAAAGTACATGACGGAAAAATAGTTTGGTATCTAACTTGTCTACATTCTATTTACTTTTATATGCTGATATAGATGGACACGCGTCAAAAAGAAAATATATCATTGTGTAATCAACTGCATGATTACAGTAACGATTACTGCGATTACGGTGACTTCGATTAAGTGAAGGGCCCGGGATAACGAAATTAATTAAAACGTGTCAGACAGGGAACGACGGGGCATTACGAAATCGTTTATTGAAACAATATTTGAACACATGGTTACTTCATGTTTGAATAATCGTTTTCTTGATCGGTTTGTTTTGGTATTTATTATGTGAAATCACTTTGTTATATTGCGGCAATATCGCAAACAACCTCGTTTTTGGAAATTATGAAACCTGCTTCGAAATATTGGGAGATTTAATTAAACTGTGAATTTCCAAATCGATTTGAATAATCCCATTAGAAAAACAGCAAACTTCAACCCAACAATATATACTCTGAATCCCCTTCAAATCTATATAACCCAATCTCCTTACTTGGCTTGAATCCATTATAAGTATAGCATAAACGATGTCCCCGTAAGTAAAACAAACAACTGCTATGTTATTAATATCAATTACAATGCCGCTATCTCATACTGTGCGCCATTACTCGCAAGAAATTCAATCTAGACCGCGTTTCTAAACGCTCCGAGCTAAGCACTGAGATTCCCGATTGTCCAATAGGCAATAACGGACATTACTGGCTTTACGATTTTGCAATACGGCCTTTTACTTCGATAGGTACTTATTCTTCTTTATATCCGTTTTAAAACACGATGGGACTTATCAAATCATACGAAAATAAGAAATATTACTAAGCAGTTCTTTTAAAGCACAACCCAAGACTATAATTGATAAGAATGTCTTTCTCTTGCATCTACGGCAACTTGGAATATAATGAACATTATTCATTTGCACAGGTAACTTTTCATGAACAGTCAGTAGCAGAAAAGACACTCCCATTTCCCTAGACAAGCGTGTTGGAGTTAATTGTACGAGATGCTCTCCTCGTACACAGTCATCATCATCATCATTATCATCATTTCAGCCGAAAGACGTCCACTGCTGGACAAGCTGCCTCCCCAAGGCTCGCCACTCCGACCGGTCCTGTGCTACTTGCTTCCACCGGTTTCCCGCGACCTTCTCGTACACAGTAGATGATACAAATGATTGATGAAAATAATGGTATATAACTGCCGATTACCTACACCGAAAGAAGGTACAGTAAGTATGTTCTCTTCCATAGCTTCGCTACTAGGTACTGCTATTAGTGAACGTGCTGGGTGAGGAGTGAAAATAACAAAATGGCAGACACCCTATCTAGAAAATAATTTAAGTACTGGCATTTCAAATTCTTTAGAAGGCACCATATTTTTCTGATACCGCCAGTATTGCAGAAGGCGGCGCAAGGCAAAAGGCGAACAATGTAGCCTCCAATTATTGCAATCTAGTCGTCGCCGGGCATCTCTCGCCTGCACAATGCGCCAAACCTATCTCCCCAAGCAATAATTCACAATAGAAAGCAGGGAAGTGCCGATGTGCCGCCATAGTGCCGTCGCGGTTCAATAAATTGAACTACTCCAGTTGTTTTGAGACAATTTTCGCGGAACACCGTAATTTATGGTAGAACGTATTTTTATCTATAATGGACTCTTGGGGAAATTGTACGGTTGTCGATGGCCGAAGAAAATGAGGTTTGTGATAGTAATGTGGAATGAAAAGTGAAGTATTAGTTTTACGAGCCCTTCGAAAACCTAAAAGGCAGCAGAAATACTTTTTACTCCAAAATTACTGTGAAATGTCTACTGATGACTACAAATGAAACATGAAATAGGGTCTCTTTGTATAGAAAATCCTACACAAAGTGACCCGATTTCATTGCTCTTGAAAGAAATTCATTTTCATCACACTTGCTCGAAAACGGTCATTAGAGGCAGGCAAAGCGGTCTCTAAGGCCCAGATTATGACCACGGGCTTTCGAGATTTCTTATGAGCCCACGGGCCGTAATGTATTTGTTTTCAAATTGTTTACTTCGAAATAATATAAATTAAAAAGTAAAACTATTTAAATGGCGGCATCATTGTAAGTGGCCAGTACGAAAATAGTAGATTGTACAACGAGGGGCTAAAGTGGGCCATAATGCCACGAGTTGTTTATTTTCCCGAGCGAAGCGAGGGAAAATATTTGCGAGGGGCATTATGGCCTTTAGCCCAGAGTTATACACTCTACTTTTTACTTTGACTGCGAGAAAATAAAACAAAGTACAAAATTAAAATTTTATTAAGAAAAAAAGTTCCCTAAGGAAATGCATGCCAAATTTCAACGTAGGGGAGCACTAAGAGAGGATTTCCCGAAATTCCCACGGGAACGGAAAAAACGAGATTTTAGATTTTAACATTTCTGCGAATACGAAGTTGCGGTAAAAAGCTAGTTTTACAAATACAGACCTTCATTGCCAGATATTTGTCATTCGGCGCATTATTCAGGAACGCTTCTATCTCCTTAGCAGTAAATACTTTAGATTTTTTTGGTTTAAATCCGCTCGAGAACCTTTTCAGAAATATTGTTAAATTGACATAATTCTTTATGTTCAAATCATGTTTCGTTTGCATTGTAGATTTCAGCATAGAGTATATACTCCACAGTGATGACGGCATATATTTTTATGAAAGCTCGTCAAAATAATTAAGGAAAACACTTTCGGAATAAGAATCAACTTGCTTTTCGTTTTTCCAGGTTATAAAATGTTGGTAGGCTCTTAGATAAGCATTGCGAGATTTTGTCTGCAATAGATTTTCAACAAGTTGTTTTGCTTTTTCTTCCATTTTAGTATTTGGGGACAAATTAACTTCATCTTCGCTCGAGGACATTGTTAATAAATAGGTAAACAAAAACTTCACGAAAACTGAAAATTATTGTGCTTACAAACAGAAATACACGACGAATTAACCGCGCTTGCAACTTTTTAAAGGGTCTTTTTTCGTGCACGTTTTGTTCCGCTCTACATAAATATGAGGTACTTTTTCGTCATGCCATCTCTTTTCGAGAACAAATGGAGCATTCTCATTGGCCGATGGCCGTGTATGCAGCTGCAGCAGCGCAAGACGATCTCTGATTGGTGGTCTAATCCATGATTTCCCTAGGGCTTAAAACGATCACTTTAGACCCGCTTTGTGAAGCTATTATGACGCGCTTTTCGAGCAGAAGAAGTGAAAAAATATTTAAAAATAAACAAAAAAGGTTTGTTCGGGATGTCGATTAACCTACAAGCACAAGTTTACAGGTCGTCTTAGTTAAAACATTGTGTGTATCAAGGGCGGTATAGGAATTGCAGTCTCGAGCCCTTTTAACCAACGCCAACCTTCGGTTTCGGGCTTATTATTTATAAGCCCGAAACCTCTCGACTACAATTCCTCGCTTACCGCCCTTAATACGCAATGTACTATTAATACTTTGATTCTTTCAGTTAGTCAAAACACTCATTAACAAATTGTTTTTCTCATTAACAACAAGAAGTCAAGTTCATTAAACAATTTGCAATGAAAGCGTAGCATTTCTTGCTACGCTCAGGACATCTCACGTTGACACATTGAGAGCACGCATGGAAAGTGAGAGATCCAGTTCACAGCACGTCCCCGACGTCGCCTAATTAATACATCCATCTTACAAAAAGCCCCATAAAGTATACTTACAGCTCTAGGAACCTACGGTACCGTTACTCGCTCTGAATGTGTGCCGGTACGCCCCAGTTCAGACAATTTACCATATCAATGGAAGGAGAGAAGCAAACAATGTGATGCATACGTTTTGTTCGAGAGAATGCAATTGGCATAGTTTTTTAAATTGAGAAGACAAACTACGTAATGAGGTGGAAACCACGGACTATTATAGGAAACTCGGTAGATAATTACATCGGGGCTACCTAACTAAGTAAGTAAACGTACAACGCGAGCACTAACAATATACGTAAATTGATCTATATGGTAAATTCCTTTTCTGACGTGTAAAAGTGCCCCTATGTGGCCAATTTGCTGAATTAATGATTGAATTTGAATTCTGAAAACGATAATCGTACGTAGCAAAGTGGTTCTTTTGTAATTTTTAATATAAGGCTACAGCTGAAAATCAGCGTGGTGGCTCCTAGCCACAGCATCGTACTGAGCTGTCCCTTTCGGCTGATCATTATTTTTGCTGTTTTATAAAGTGTATTTCTTTAGTTTTTACGCCGAATAAACCATTCTTATTCTTATTCTTTTCTGGGACGTTCCAATACTTTTGTTTAAGATTTTAAGAACTTGCACCAGCCAGCCCATGCAGTGAAAAATAAAAATTACATAATCATCCAAGTACAGTCACATTCGCAGTGTGCCGGAATATCTCCCAAGTAGGACAAAATGACCATTTGGCGCAATATACTGCGCACGCGCAGCGACGGGCCGCAATAAAACAATTTGCATGTTAAAATACATGCGGACTTTATAAATAAATCGAATCTGCCATTAGGCAAGCTAGTTATTGCCTACGCCATTCATAAGTGTTAAATGTAAATGGCTGCTAATCGATTTTAAAATTGAAGTATAATTTGTTATATCATTAAGCGTTATAATGTGCCCAGTATCTACTGTTTAATGGAGATATTATTAACAGTGTCACTGCCGCGGTTCCGCCAAACGGGGATCAAGACGTTGAAGTTTTGATCGTTGGACTTTAAAACTACTTTTGTATACATTTATGTATACTATACGTATTCTTATGTAAGTTTATAAATAAATGATTATGTTTAAGATTTTTTTTCCATCTTAGTACCTATATTGATTTGATAAGAGCACCGACACATTCTCTGTTTTACCCTATGGTTGACTGGTAGAGAATGCCATTGGACATGAAGTTCGCCATTTGTACATATTTGTTTTCTTGTGCAAAAAAGTTTAAATAAATAAATAAGTATGTTTTAACTGGTTGGTTCGTTTCATAAATACACACTCATGTTTTAAGAGGGTTTATCCCGAAAGTTGGCAACGTCGTTGGCAATTTCTCAATATTGCTGAATTAAAAAGGAAGATATCGTTCTATGGTTGAATGACGCGTCTCGTTTTATATTTGTTGGTAAGGCATTCAAATGATAAGATTACATTGAAATGCATGGAAAATGCGATGGAAAGTTTTCAAAAGATAAAACTTCCATAATCCTGAAATTTTCGTGTTCCTATGATAACTGTTGCAATCCATACTTAATGTTTTATTCAACCATAGAGCGATAATTCATGTTTTTATTCAGTAATATTCAGAAATTAATGAAAACAGCAAAATATTTGACAGCTATTTGCGACGTTGCCAACTTTTGGAGTAAACCCTCTTAAGGCCCTTCATTATATGTGTAGCAATTGCATAAACTACCTACTACTACCTATAAATGCGTAAAAATATTACAATCCACTAGAAACGACCTATCACGCACTCAATCGGATAGGAAGTGATCAAAACAGTGTCTCAAAGATCCTATACGAAGGTCCAATCGTAAACAAACACATCATTAATCTCAAACGGTAATCTAATCTCTGTCTAAATCCAATTGTATGTAAAATGGCCGGCTTTTTTGCCTAAGTGAGAGGCCGGCCAGCCTTGAGGCCGATATTTCGCTCGCTTCCTGCTGTCTATAACAATGTTCTATTATGCTGCCATCATAGTCTAAGGCTACACTTCTAGGTAACCTAGGTAGGTATTTAAGGATGTGCAGTAGACTAACAAAAGAAGATTTATTTTAATTTGACAGTTCTACTTCTTGAAAAAATCAATAATGTCAATAGTATCAACACTTTTTTTCAAGAAGTAGTGCCTGCATACTTGGACCAAGGAAACACCTTTATTTCAATCGTCATAACGCAAAACCAATTTTATTTTTTACGCACAATCTACGGTACGGAAAATTCTGAGATTTTTTTATCTTGATACGGAAGGTTATTCCTATCCTTAAAAAAATAATCGAGTACATTATCATTTTTCACCCATAGCCAATTTAATGGAATTGAATTGACTTCAACCCTCCATAGGCCAAGGTTACGCGCTTGACAGTCTTAAAACTAACATAAGAAACTCTTAAAACTAATCTTGTCGGTACGCATCTTCTCATGCATGTATGTGCTTTGTAATTGAAAAATGTAGGTATGCAATGATTACCATCCTATGGCCATTATTACACCGCATGGCATGGTCGGTTTCACATCTAGATAGTGTAACTATTTAATAGCTTCATTTCAAGGGAATTCCTGTGTATCTTCTTCCTATAAAATTGTTGGTTTCTAAGATCTAAGATGTGATGAGTAAACTTTTTTATAGAATTTGTAGTCGGTTTAGTGTATTTGTACTCGGTGGGTTTTTATTTTAAAATGGTAGTAGGTATGAAAAGTATTGTTGAATTCCACCATACAATTCTACCTGCTTTTCCATTGTTCGTTTTCTTGCTTATCTAGTAGATAGGTACCATTACTATACCCGGTAGTCTAGACTGGTTAGTATAACGACCTGTCACGGAAGGCCAGATCTAACTACGCAGGCATTTTTCTCCACAACTAGCTCTAACCTGATATTAAACTGAATAACATTTGTTTAGAACACGTTAGTAAAGGGGATTTTTATTTTCTTGAACTTTATATCACTTGCAAACATTAAACACAATTTATTTCGTGTGGTACCGAAACGAAATTCACTAAAAATAGTACCTATTCTTGTTAGAGTTGATATTTTCCTTGTCTTCAAAATTGGGCTGATGTCTCTTCAGTAGGGGTGCCATCTATTTGGCATAATTCTTTTTGTCCGAAACTGTTTACGCATAACAGGCTTCGCATGATTTATTTACGCCGAATCTTGACTTTGCCGAATTTTTATTAAGCATAATTCTTAATTGTCCGAATGGGTGTTTACCCGAATATTGTGTTGGCATAATGTTGACTTGGCCGAATTTTATTATGCATAATATTGTTTGGCATACTAGTCATTTAGCAGAATTTTGATAGGACGAAATATTGTCCGAATTTATGTCCGAAACAACATTTAATGTAGGGAGCGCCAAAGTTCATATAAAATTGCTAGTCCGAAAACTGGAATTCCGAAAACGTATGTCATAAACGATTTTAGCTAAGTATAAAATTTTGTATGATATAATTTGTTCAACATACTTATCTGTATTAGATAGAGTTCTGCAGTTCACGGTGTGCGGTAACACCAAAGTTTGGAGCAAAGTCGACTCGCATAGGTTAGGTTAGGTTATTTTTTATATAAGTAAACGAAATTATCATTTAGTAAAAATCCCCCCTCTCCTTATTTAGATAATCATCGATGTTATATAGGATACTCATTTAATTAAATCGGCGAAAATAAAGGTATGCGAAAGTAGTTTTCGGCGTAACAAATTTCGGCGAAAGTAATTTTCTGCCTAAATAATATTCGGAATTCGTAAATTATGCGTGAATACTATTCGGCGCAAATAGATTATGCATAATAGAATTCGACGAAAAATCGTTATGCGAGATTAGTTTCTGCGTAAACACTATTATGCCTATACTGATTATGCAAAATCGAATTCTGCCAAAAAAAATAATGCGTAAACAAGGGGAACCCTTCAGTAGAACATTGGAGCTTACTTACGACTTGCCGTAATATTCAGCAATTACCTGTAAAAAGCATAAAATATTTACAGTTATTACCTAATATTAACAAAAACATAATTCGGCTCTATACTTCCTCACTAACCTCAGTTCAGTAATAGAGATAGCCTTTATATTCATATACATTACTAGCTTCTGTCCGCGACTTCGCCCGCGTGGAATTCGGTTATCGCGCTCCCGTTAACTATGCGTTTTTCCGGGATAAAATGTAGCATATGTCCTTTCCCGGGACCCCAACAATCTCCATGCCCAATTTCTTCTCAATCGGTCTAGCGGTTGAAGCGTGAAGAGGTGACAGACAGACAGACAGACAGAGTTACTTTCGCATTAATAATGTTAGTATGGATAATGTAGGAGACACACTTTAAACACACGAGTTAAAGAGCTACTCAGGGCGACTGCGCTTTGCTCGGGTGAAAATAGATGAAAATTTGTACCAAATATAATGCCTAGCTAGATCAATTATTGGCCCCTGTAAACCCTATATTGCAAATTTCGTCCAAACCCCCCGCCGTCTCTGAAATAGTTGGTAGTATAAAATGTACAAGGTTGGAGCGTTTAAAGTATTTATTAGTTATAAGATTTCGTCCCAATAGTTAGAGCCATTTATGAGGTACTTTGTACTTTGTAGGTTGTTTAAAGCATTTAAAGTAGGTATAAGACAAGCGTCTAAGGTGGCCCAGAAACACCCCAGAAATCAATTTGATTGGCAACCAGCAACTGTTCGCACAATGTCTTCTCAGTAGCGGCTTTCCCTTCGAGCGCGGCACAGTGACCAGGTTCCTCCATAATTAACAACGATTACTATTATAGAGTTTTATGGGATAAGTCACCATGAATACCCGCAAATGAGGGACAGATGCCGCTTTATGGGACATGATAATAGCTTCGTGGTAGGAGCCCGCTAGTTGGAAACATTTTGTAAAAGCTATTGCTTTATAGGCCCTACTTGAAGGTGCTCTTACGGTGACTTTAATTAATTGTTTAGCCTAGGTACTAAGATCTTATTGGGTGATTAACATTAGACCGAAAATATTACCTACATCCAGTTCGGAAAAGGAGAGGATAGAACCTACCTAAACGATTAATCTCTAACGTAGAGAACCACCTACCTAAACGATGCTACAAGTATAGATGCAATAGAAAAACTCAAAATAAAAGCCTTAAATTATAAATGTCTCCCAAAACCCCAAAATTATATCCACTCTACGCCGGCACGAAGGCATTTGTGCTTTTTAATCATGAATAATCTTCAAGCTATTGTAGCTTGTACACGACAGGCAATTAGTCGCAAAATAGCGTATTAAATTAACCGGACTTACAACTTTTTGATGATGGTGTACAGATATTTGTCTCCATGCGCAGCATGCGCAGAAAGGAATGACGAATCGCATTGAGGTTTATTTGGTGTGTTTAATTGACGACTGCACTAACGAGCTTGTATAGAAAGTGACTATCGGTACAAATAAGCATCAAATAAGCTGGACCTGGAAATGTGCGAGTCACACGATTAGAACTGTCATGTTCGATTAGTCAATTTTAGTTCATCTTTCAGTTACATAATGGTAAAAGGTGATGCGATTCATTTATGGTGACTCGCCATGGAAAAATAGCAAACCTTTTCCGCTCCTAGTGATCATACACTCAAAAGCAATAATCGAAATCGAGTCACTTTGTACAGGATTTTCCATATAAAATGACACGATTACCTACCTACATTGCTCTTGACTGTATTGACAGTTTAATTGGTGACCTTTTTTCAAAAGGTGTTGTGAATGTTATGATAATCGTCTTACATTACCCAAGGTTATTATTTCTAAGATTACAGCACCTTTCTTATAAAACCTTTAAGATTTACTGGTGAAATTGGAAAGCGAGTTCATTGCAATTGCGAAATACTTTAGAAATTTCATCAAATTTTAGTGCACTTTACTAAGAATAGTCATTATCGCGAACGCTTAATCCGTGTTCGAGTCACGAGAACAGAAGTCACGAAACGAAAAAATCGCACCACAAAGGCTTTGTGTGAAAAACAAATAAAAAGCAAAAGCGAGATGAAAGCTGGATCTTTTTGCGAGCGCCGCGTTCGAAGCGTTCCCAGACCTTCACAATGGTTCGTTTGTAAATAAATGAGATTATAACCTGTCGTAATACAACAATTGTGAGCTTGAAGAAAGTGTTGCGCCACTCAGGCTCAAACAGTAATTTAAGGTGACAAGCTCAATTAAAAGTTGAGCAAATGCTCTCGCTTTCGTTTGGTTACGCGTGAGATAAATGAAGATCGTACCCACACGGATGCGCCGCTGATTTACATCATAAAAACGGTCTTTAGGATGTTGCGTAAAGGCAAAACTGATGTTTATTATTACTATAATATGTTATTTTAAAGTTAGGTACTATTTGCCCAACCACTCACAGGTAAGTTTGTCTGCGAACGTATTAGTCTTGGGATTTAAAAGAAAGAAGAGGCAGTGTCACAGAAAATATTGTTCAATTTCAATTCAAATTCTATTCAATTCAAATTAAATCATTTATTCAGCAAATTGGCCACATAGGGGCACTTTAACACGTCAAAAAAGAATTTACCAGCGCTTCCTAGACCCATTGCTTGAGAAGAAGCGCCGCAACAAACTCAAGCAGAAGGCCTTTTTTCAAAATTTCTTTATTGCATTTTATTCTGGCAGTGACACTTAATTACTTGAATTCTATAAATTTCAATTATTATTCTTGTTCAATAAATATCTACTAAAAGTTGCTAAAATCATTTAAATAATTAGAATTCATCAACTCGTCCTTGCTCTGAATAGCAAATTTAGTAATAGCAAATCCAGTCAGTAATTTTCCATTTGTATTCCTTGTTTCTTCATCATTCGGTTTAAGTATATATGTTGTCTATTTAATTAAGTAGGTATCGATATGATCTAGATATATAATGAACTCAAATTAAAAGCCTATTTCATTTAGTTTATTGTTTAACTTGACTATAAAATGAACTACCTACCTACTAATAAATATATTATAGTGGCGAAACACAAACTTAGAATTAAAAGAGCAAAATAAAAATCGCGCTTTCAGACATAATAATAAGAATTGGTAAAAATATTGATTTAAGAACTATGTAAAGGTATTATAATTAAACCAAAGTGTTTAAATTATCTTCTAGTGAAGATAATTACAAAATGTCCTGGACAAAAAATATCGCGGGAGGTCTTTTCGAAGGACTTCATACTCATTTTAGTAAATAAGTCGCCGTCGAAATACCTACATCAGATATGAATACTTTATTCCAGCCAAAGTTACTGCGATATTTACCTATTATATTTACTCTATCAAAACTGACCCCGAAACAAGTAGCTAGCTGAAATGCGGGGTCCAAAATAGATTCAATTTCAAAAACAAACGTGGACCTACTTAACAAAAATGGTATCGTTAAAATTACAATCGACAAATAATCGGTTTCATTACAATATAGCAGTTAAATGTATAATAACAGACTCGGTTTCGACATGTGGCGACCTTTCGCTTTGTTCGCATTAGATTAATTGTTAATTGTGAATGCAAATTATAATAGGCGTAATGTACGCCGCGGGCGTTCAAAAATATAATTGATTGGTGCATTGTTGGTCTTCGAGTGATTGAAATACTACTAAATAGACGTTGAAAATAAATGCCTAAAACAAAACATCATTTTTTATACAAAATTTAATTTAATTTATGTTCAGGTTGTCTTTTTTGGGATTTGAGTATCAATCATAATAATAGTTAATTAGTACAAGTAAGTACCTCCTACGACGGTTTCATACGAGCTCTGATTGCTGTTAATATTTCTCATTCATGTTATAAAATGTTTATTTGTACGGACTTAACTGAACTAATTTAGTTAAATGTTACATTTTCCGTGTTTTTACAATAGAGATTCCACCTTAATTATAAATAAAAAATAATTAGTATGAAGAAAGACAAAAACGTCAATTCCTTACGCACTACAAGGACAGTGGTGAAGGGTCCATCTGGGTCTATCTTTACAATTTTAGGTCTCCAATGAAATGTATTATTATCAGCAACCTTAAAGCTAAGACCACTAAGTTGGTATTGCAGCACTTCCTTTTTCCGCAACGGCTGTTGTAAATTTGTGAAGAGATCATTTTAGGAGTATAGTTTTAAATCCAAGTGCATTGGAATAACGTTCAAATTTCATTAACAAGTTTATGTTGGCAATACAGTTTGTACTGGCATCCTCTTAAGCCAGCCGGCATGCGCTGGCGCAGAAATGCCATGCTCTACTCCGCCCGTAACTATATTTGAAATGTCAAAATCGTGATTTTTGTCGAGAAATATTTCGCAAACCTTCATGTGCAATATATGAAACCTAATTCCATACATTCCAAGGGATCGATAATGGAAGGGAATGAGCTTGTTAATTTACGTGAAGGAAAAGATATCAAGCCACGTAGGAATTGATATTTTACGACAGCAGCCTACCTCTAAGATACAGGTCTAACCTAGTTTAGAGGATAGAAGTTTTGACATTATGTATAAACTCATTATGTACAAATCTTGATATGCGTCAAGTTATAGTATATACACGGTGGGTCAGAAAATATGGCAAATAATTGACCCACCATATCGGCTATCGATTCTAAGTATATTGTATAAGTCTTTATTTTTTTTTAAGTTGGTAAAAAAAAAATGTATATGGGATTGGTTGTGTGAGCGACGCCTGAATCCTATACAAAATAATTTTTTTTACCAACTCAAAAAAAATTAAAGACCTATACATATACTTAGAATTGATAGCCGATACTGTGGGTTAATTATTTGCCATATTTTCTGACCCACCATGTATAGGTACTTACCCCAATATGATTAATAATTGAGAACGTAGAATAATCTTTTTATTTATTTATTTTATTTATTTATAATCAGAGATCGGACAAATTTGCGTCATTGCTCGCAAGAATATGGACATGACTCCAAAATTAATCAAATATGTAATCATTTCATTAATTTCTTACTTGACTTAAATTTTAATTCCTAGTCAATAAATACAAAAGTTTGTTGAAGTATACATTTATTAAAGAAAATAATCAGTATTTTTTTCCAAATTTTCTGCAGTCAGTCTATTTCTTTTTACATCAAAAATATAAATCAGGTCCAAATAGGCACTTGCCAAGCTTTAATTAATTGATTAACATTTTGATTAATTTTGCATTCATGTCCACATTATGGCGAGCAATGACGAAAATTTTTCCTATCTCTGTTTATAATAGCAATCGACGAGCAGACAATGCGATGCGAATGTCGCAGTCAAGTTTCTTAGACTATATTAAGGGCAATCATTATCTCTAACTAATGCGCTTATAATGACATCATTATGGGTGATCCGCGGAGAAAGCAGTCTCTTTGCATGTTAATATAATATTACAAGCCGATGCCCGCGAACTTCGTCCCGCGTAGACTTAGAATTTGCGTACCTGATGATACTATACATATAGACAGTTATAGTTATAAAAGTATTGAAAAATTGGCTTGACCCGTGGAAATATCGGGATAAAAAGTCCTATGTTATTGCCCGGGTCTCAAACTATCTCCATACCAAATTTCATCCAAATCGGTCCACTCGTTGCGACGTGATGGAAGGACAAACAAACAAACAAACACACTTTCACATTTATAATATTTTGTAGTATGGATTATAAGTTACTAGTTTCTGCCCGCGACTTGGCTCGCATGGACTTCGCGGTTATCGCGTCCCCGCAGAAACTATGCGTTTTTTCGAGATAAAAAGTAGCCTACAAGAATAAATAAGTAGTAAAAGCAGCCTTCCCTGGGACTCCAATTATCTCCGTATCAAATTTTATCTAAATAGGTCTAATGCATGGATGAGAATCAATGTTCAACCGACCGGTAGAACCTAACTCTGCCAAACTCAAATACGTAAACGCATTTTTTTGGCATAATGTCATAACGCATAATGAATAACGCGTAAAATTTTAACGCATAACCTTCATATGGCATAATTGTTATTTGGCATAATTATCATTTGGCATAACAGCACGTAATTATGCGTTTTGATGGTTATGCGTTATGACAGTTTTGATTTTATGCGTTCCAATAAGGACCCACGTAAACTTTGTAAATATTTTTCGAAGTAACAATAACAAAGTAATAGACTACTTTCCATCAGGTGGCCCGGGTGCTCGTCTGCAAAATACCAATTCAAAATAAAGCGACTCTAACGTTAAGAATAAACGTGCTTGAGACTTAAGCTTCTTGGTTGGCTCAATAAAATATTTAGATGGAAGAATTCCGATCGGTCACGGTTGACCTCGGATTGCGGAAGAAAGGTAACAATGACAAGGTCCAATTACTTCTTTTGTTTCATTAAAACCAACGGTCATTTCAGGCTTTTCGCGTTGTAGCTTGGTTTATTTCATTTACCTTTAAAATTGGCTTTTTATATTGGAATACAATTTCTTGAGTTTACGATAGTTTCGCCCGTATAATAACTGCTCTATCATTTTCAATTTAGTAAGTAGGCGTAGGCAACACATATTTAGCATCGAATTTGTAAATACGGTTGTACAATGACCTAAAAATAATTTGTAAAATTCAAAAGAATTGTAGAAAATAACAACTGCGCAAAACATTTTACATACAATACAAAGACTGGGTACGGGTCAAGGTAAAATTTTAAATGATCGTCTCTATGGTATCCTTTACCGTTTACCAGTTAGTCTAGCCGAGGCTCGTAACAAACAAAATGATTAGCGGTCTGATACAAATGAGCTCGTCATGCGCTTGCACAGGATACAGAAACCGTGTGTCTATCTAATATCTGCCGGTTTACCTCCTCGATTTCTATAAGGTAAAGAATAAAAAAGACCTACAAATTATTTTCCCGTAAAGGTCATGACTTTGACGCTTTTTATGCCCATTTTTTGGATGAGATGCATTTAATTTAAGGTATCGAATAATTTGAGTCTAACTGCACAAATCGCTTTACTTGTTCTGTAGACGGTAAGTCTTTGGAGCTACATATTTTCAGTAACGGTACCTCCCCCGAAATTGTACGCCCAAATTAGCATTGTACGAAAACGAGAATAAACATTACTTGTGACCGAATTAGGTACTAAATCGTCAAGTCACGAATATAAAAAAAGACTTTTAATGTCACATGTAACCTTGGTCTTGGTATTTTTGCCGATTGAATGTGGCAGGCATTTAGCTTTCCAAATGATATATGTCGATTAAAAGTTACAGCTCATTTGTCGAAAATAGAACATGGTCGACTGTAATAGTCATCATTTGTATCGTACATTATGTTAATCTGTTCGATCACGTCTTAATATAGGAACAGTGCATGATAGTTCATACAAAATAAATGTGAGACGATGTGCTAATTGCTATCGACTGTTAGTGCTCATTTAGCACAACCATAAACTTCTCGTTGGTGTTTAACTTTGGAAAAACATTGGCAGTCATTATACGAATACGCCAATTACTTACAGTACCTATCGAATCAAGAATTTTATAGTGATTTTCTGAAATTTTCATCGTATTATTATCAACCTAATCAGAAGCAAAATCATATAAGTGTACTTATACCCCCCCCCAAACACAAATTTTGCCCCCCACCCCCTAAGAAAAATCTTGGATCCGCCATTGAACCTAATCAACAGTAGTGACTCGATTTCTCTGATAATTTACGACAATAACTAGGCGACTTGATGAAATGTACGAGTAGGTACTATGAATTCATTATGAAAACAATATGACAAGTAAATAAATGATATGACTTATTTGAAAAAGAACTGGAATACAACAATCTAACGTATTGATACTCGTTTCTGCAAGTTTATTAGGTTGTTTTTAACTACTACTACTACTACTACTACAGCCTATTTGCGTCCCACTGCTGGGCACAGGCCTCCTCTCATCACGAGAGGGTTTGGGCTATAGTCCCACGCGGGCCCAGGGCGGATTGGGGACTTCACACACATCTTTGAATTACTTCGGAGAGGTTTCCTCACGATGTTTTCCTTCACCGAAAAGTTGTAAATTCAAATTGAATTTCGCACATAAGTAAACTTAGAGGTGCGAGCCGGAATCAAACCCCCCGACCTACCGCCTCTCTGCATGAGAGGCGGTAGGTCGAACCACTAGGCCACCACAGCTTCTGTTTTTAACTATGACAACGTAATTTTTATCTCTTTGTTCCTAACCTTGATGAACTCTTCTTTTTCTACAAAAACTCTTTTAATGATACACTTAACTCAACAACCGATAATATCGTCAAATTGCCGAAGCGTGTTGTCTAATTTATCGGCAAGATTTACGATTGGTTTGACTTATTTTACTTTAGAGGAGAAATAATTTAGAACATAAATCATCGTAGGTAGGTACCATTAGTTTTTTTAACAAATTACGACCGCTAGCAAAGGTTAATGGATTGTTTTGAATTCGATAAGTACTTAAATGTCATGTATAATTAAATTTGGAATTAATGATTGTGAGTATTATGAACATAATTGTCAATATGATAATAAGAAAAATAGGTACT
The DNA here is from genome assembly GCA_963971205.1 of Aethes cnicana. Lineage (NCBI taxonomy): Eukaryota > Metazoa > Arthropoda > Insecta > Lepidoptera > Tortricidae > Aethes > Aethes cnicana. The sequence continues at coordinate 9,532,713 of OZ020285.1, forward strand.
GATTTTGCGTAGATTTAACTGAAGTAATTATAAGGGAAAATAAATATATTTGGCTTGTACTATTTGGCCAAACACACACATAGCACCACCAACATACCAACTCAATATTTTAATTACTAATAAAATGAGCATCTACATAAATATAAGAAATTCTCATGACTTATTTTCATTTGCCATGTTTGCGTTTGTACTTTAATAAAACGCTTTCCTTACTCGTGTATTTTAACTTTTCCTACGAGTCAACGCACTTAAAAACAGTCTAACAAATATTGAGTGGATTTGCCATAGAGTTTTGACCGTCTGGGCCATTGAAGCGAAGTGAAACGCTTTCTATGTGCCCAATGACGCGTGTAAAGTACCTTTTGTCATCTCGGTAAACCACTGTCACCTAAAATGATAAACCATAGATTCTCATTGATAAAGAATTTTCTTTTAATAAATTGCAGTACTTTACAGTAAATTGACGCCAATAAGGATTGAAATTAATTTTATAACCGTGGGGTCTAAAGCCCAAACCCTCTCGTGATGAGAGGAGGCCTGTGCCCAGCAGTGGGACGAAAATAGGCTGTAATAGTAGTAGTAGTAGTAAGAGTAAAACCATTTTTTCACACAGAGCCGTCGGTAGGCCTCCATTCAGCAAGATGGACGACAACCTGGTGAAGGTCGCGGGAAGGCGCGAGAGCCCAGTGGAAACGAGTAACTCAGGACCGGTCTGAGTGGCAAGACAATGTCCAGTAGATGGCGACTTTTGGCTGAAATGATGATGTTGATGATATCCATACCAATACTGTCTGTCTGTCTGTTAACTCTTCACGCTTAAACCGCTGGGCTGGACTGATTTGGATGAATTTTGGTATGGAGATAGTTGGAGAGTCCCTGGAAAGGACATAGGCTACTTTTTATGCCGGAAAAATGCATAGTTCCCGTGGGAGCGCGATAACCGAATTCCACGCGGGCGAAGTCGCGGGCAGAAGCTAGTTATTATTATAAACCAACGACGAATTATAACGAATTCAATAGTAGTTTTATGTAACTGCTAGGTACCTACATAAAAAAGGTCCTTAAAACACGAGTGGGGGGTTTTGAAACGAGCCGCCAGGCCTAATTATGTACAGTTGCATACACAACTTTATCTACACACATTGTATAAATCCTGTAGGATGCTTCAAAATCTGTCTACGATGGCGGCAATTTGAACACGTCAGTGTCTCACATTCGATTTTCAAAAAGCGTAGACTAAATAGAGCCGACATTTGAATTTGGACCAAACTTTTCGTTCTGTCTGACTGAAGAATATAGGCTGCCATTACTGGTCGAAAATGTTCGAAATTTGAACGTCATTATAACATCAAATTCGATTTTACTGTATGACCATAGATAGGAAATTGGCTTTGACAGAACTCGCTGTCATAACGGATGTCATTACAACCGATTTTTAAACGCATCATGGAGGATTTATGATAAGAGTGTAGATAAAAATCCTTTCGCTACTCGTTATAGCAAAGCAGACGTACATGGTAGCACAACAACGAACAACCCACGGTGTGGACAATCAAACGGATGCACGCTTCGCCGCGCTCATCTGTACAAGGCCCGACGCGATACCGGAGGATGTCCGTCCGCCTTCAGATCATATTTATGGGAAGTTATACACTTCCGAATATATCTACTATATCTACAAGGCCCTCATTGTGGCCTATTTTTAACGAAAAAAAAAATTAAATGGTTCCATTTTAAATACATTAATTTAGTTTAGAGGTTGGACATGGCCAAGAAAATCCGAAGATATTGGGCATCGGAAAGCAAAAAGCCTGAAGCGAGACATTTAAAAAATGTTTAAGAGTTATGTTATTAAACATCGTTTTACTAAAGTAAGTACTATCAAAGAGTTCAACGCACAATAACTTGAGAGACGTTGTTTACAAATGTCATGGTAGTCATTTCGTGTTCATAGTCAGTCGATGCAGTAAAACGTTCAAGTTCTACTATTACCAGGTCGCTCGTACTAAACTACCGTTTGATTGAAGTCCATAAACACCGCTATCCTTACAAAAACTGGGTCATCGGAGTCATTATAGCTAAAGATCAATGACTGTCATCAAACAGATTTGTTCCGTAAGCCTTCGCTTCGTTCATAACGGTCATAACAAAAAAAGTTAGATGGAAATTCTTGGATAGGTACAATTTGCATACAAAGGCATTTAAGTGTTTTTTTTAAGTGAAATTATACGAGGGTTAAAATATCCCGCAATTACGAGGCGCGAATCTCCAGCCAATTTCGAGATCCGCCATTAAGAAAATAATGAGGAAATTATTCAAACCTCACCTCTAGACAGCCCACGTGTTTCGTTTTCATCATCGACGGTAAAGGCCCGACCAAATTACTAGTATACGCAGACGTCACAAACACAAGAATACCCTCGCGAAACATAACCGAAGCTTCTATGCACTCAAGTTTAAGGTGCAACTCCTAGTTCGTGAACGACATGCAATTTTGGGATAACCTATGTAAGGCATTACGCTCTCGGGCCCTGCCTCGATTCTAAAAGTACCGATTACGATGATCGATTGCGTTCGAATCGTTTTGTTAGCAATTCCGTAAATTGTTTTTAATGATACAAGTTTTTAATACAGCGTATTTTTTTTTCATATAAATGTTATATTCTTTTTGTTTTGTTTTTTAAAACGCAAATGTATTCTAATGTATTCTAAAGCCACTGGTTTTACTTCCACATTTTTACAACAAGATATGCAATTTTAGTTGAAAAGGATTGACAGTTAAATTGAGGGAAAAAGTCGGCACGCAATCCTAAAGGCAATTTAATGCAACATACATTGTATATTCAAATAAAACAGCAGAAATAATACAGTAGATACTAGATATTTGCTTTAAAAGCGGACGTTCGAATGCAAAATTGCCACTAAACTTTAACCCAATAACGCTTACTTGCACTAAGCCGCTAACCTCAGGTTAGGCTCTTAATTCAGGGTTAGTTGTATCAACTTTACTCAAGTTAGAAGCTAACCCGAGGTTAGTGGTTCTGGTGCAAGTCGGGATAAGTGAATCAAATAAAGGATACTCATATCTTTACCATCAGATCTAACACGTACTCACGGACCGATTATACATTATGATATGTATCTATTTTACTGTTCATTCAGCAAATCTAATCACAAACCTGTTAAATACTGTCATTTCAATTTGTCGTAAAAAACAAAGAAGGCAGAAAGTCACATCTCCGAGAGAAATCTTATCGATTACATTATAGAAACGAATAATCGATTACGCCGCCAATCGATTATCTAAGGCTATAATTTGACAGCTGTCAAAACGTATAATCTTCTAAACGGTGACGTCTGAAATGTTGTATGGAACAAGATTTACTTGTATGTGCGACTAGTTTTGTTTGGCCTCCCAATTTTCTATGGAACCTTCATGGGGCGGGTGTCTATTAATGTTGGTCGGATTCTGTAATGCGTGTAAATCTTAAAGTACACCATGCATGAAGTTAGAATGACAAGCTGAGTTTATCTGATGCCATAGTACAGCAATATAAGCGACAATAGATCATTGGGGTTCCGGAATAGGGCCTAGATTCCCTTGAGCATGTGGCCCGTGAGTCCCGACTGCATTCGCTTTACGACGATAACAGTTCAATAGTTACAGTTCGAGATTCAAAAAAAATAAGGATGGTGATCTACGTACATTTCTTAGACAGAATATAATTTCCTGTACTTTTTTTTGACGACCTTATATCAAAAGTCATCAAGACATGGGAAGTAGTATAACCGCAACAAATGTAGTCAAGATGAAAATCGGTTAGAATTACAATAAGTTACATCTCAGCTAAACATTTTGACAAAATACTAAAAAAAGACAGGCACTATTAATTTAATAGACACAACTAAAAACTCGACATGTAATTTACCAGTTATATCACAGTTAAAAATAACAAAGGTAAAGTACGGATATCGATAAAGACAATAATAAATAATAGAGAGTTTATCAAAAAATATGTACCTAAGAAGATATTATTAATTCTTATAAAAAAACTGGGGTATCATATTAATTCCGAAGAAAATAATGGACCTGCCATAAGAAACCTATCGCAGGGTTCACTCATTGACCGAGACCTCCAACTCATAAGTAGTTACTTACATAAGAACTCCTAGACCAAACAGCAGAGTTAAGGCGAAAGCGGCAGGTGCAATCGCCCTCGAGTCAAATTTCGATTTTCACCGTGATATACCGATACCGGTTATTGTCGAGAAACTAAATGCAATTCTGTATTGTTACCGCAGTTAATGGAAATTATGCGTATAATTAACGTCTACGAAAGTTTCATGTCTGGAATGAGGATGATCTTTGTTGGGAATATCCTTTTGGTTTTAAATGAAAACACTTGTTTTGCATCACAATCGTAAAGCTAATTTGTTTAGATTAATATTATTTATTGTTATGCTTAACAACACTTTCAATTGTTACGTGAACTAATCTGTGGTGTTACTGTTAATTTTAACTTTATCCACTTTCTTAATTACTTTTGATTATCTGATGATGAAAGTTTTATCAGCGGCAAAACAATCATTCAGCCGTGGGGAATCTTGTTAAATCGTATAAGTAGATGAGATCTTCATTTCTATCTGCAGTTCGTTGAACTTTTAGAACGGCAAAGGCGTACCGGTTAAGTAAGAGCTCTGGTGAAGAACAAGACGTTTCTATGGTAAGATCTGGTGAATTTACTGTGACCATTGTCCGTGGTTATAATTATAGGCTATTTCACAGCTTTACGCGCTCAAAGCACCTGTTTCGTGTTCATTGAACTCAAGCACTAACTATTAGTACATTGCCTTCGTTTCAATAAAAATAGACTGTATAGATAGATATAACTAGTCGGTTTCGCTTTAAACAAAAACTTGAGTAAGAAACTGTTTGTGATACTACTTTGAGCTTTTTTACCATATAAAAACCTAAATTTATATTGATGATATTCTAACGTCTTAAGATTTTGGAACTGATGTGATATCCGGTGCAAAGTAGTAACGCCAAGGCCTCCACTTCCATAACTCATTTCCTAATTACTTCTCGTTTCAAATACTTCATTTTTTCGAATTAGTGAAGCCATTGTTTATGACACACCGTAGACACCATTTTCTTTTAAAAATAGCGTTATGATTTTTTCCCTTTGGTTCTAAACTTGATTTATGCAAAAAATTACCTTGCAAAAATTCTGCAGGGTTTCAAGAGTTCTTAAAAAACTTTTTAACCCAAAGGTCAATGTTTCGATCGGCATTTAATAAAATCGAAAATCATAGATGAGGAAAATAATGAAGCTACAAAAGCTCTTTCAACTACTTCTACTACTACTACTGCCATTTGCGTCCCACTGCTGGGCACAGGCCTCCTCTCATCACGACGGGGTTTCTTTCAACTGCTAACGTTTTAATTTGCCTTACATTTACTTTAATTTAATTTAAATGTTTTAGCATAAATAACTCTTAAATTACCTCGAATAACAGATGAGCACCGCAAACCGCACACAATCTGTAATTAAGAAAAACGTGATTAGAAAATGTAAAAAAGCCATTAAGTTAAAATATCAATGATTACATGCAAACAGTAACGCCCCCCCGCGGAAGTTACGATGACGGTAGTAGCAAATTAAGTAACGTATACACAATATATTACTTGGATCGAAAGTGAAAATAACGAAAGTAAGAGGTGATCCAACGAGTCGATTGGCGGCCATTTTGACAAAATCAAATGATGCACACAGACGCGTGGAACCCGTTTCTAGTGTAGGTGTGGTCAAGATTTGTATGGATGTATTTCATATTATAAAATAGCAATTGAATCAAGTCAATTTCGCAATTGACGTAACAGATGCAAACGTTTCCAGAGTGATAAGACTAGAGAGAAAGGTACTTGATAAGGGTAGACCTTTAATACATCCTAAGTATTTTACATCTACTGGGATAAAGTCTCTTTACGATTTTCAGTCTCACGGTTTTTGAACTGCAGCGCTCGCAATTTCAATCCATCAGCAAAGCTCTAATTACGGAGGTTGGATGCCGTTATTCTAATAAATGTTTTATAAGCCCTATTTAATCTACAAAAGCAGACAGTCACAGCGAAATTGAAAAACTAATTGTTACGCAAGAGGTGTCGCTTTTACGAGTGCGTGCGGCCAATGACTTCGAGCGCAAGGCAGGAGCGGGGCGAGCCGTACATCAAGTCCCCATCCGCATCAACCTCACTTTGTTGTTTCAACTGTAGTGAACCATGGTTTAAATCACAAAAGTGGATCAAAAACATTCTAGATGTGTACATATCAGCTGTTTATATCTGGTTTTTAAGTTGCTCAATTTTAGCAGCTGTTGAAACAATACTTTTATCAACCGCACGAGCTGTCTGTTTGGCTTGTACCATACAATTTGAGGCAGATGGATGGCCGCGGGCGTGACGACGCATCTGGCTTTGAACCTCGTCACCTTTATTGAATTTTAAAAAGCTTGCCTTTGTGACGTGTAAAAGGACAAGAAAGTGGTGTTCCAACAAATTAGAGATGCAGGCACTTTGTTTGCTCAGAGAATGGTAATTTCGGGAGTATTCTACCTCTTTTGTCTCGCGTTAAATGAATTTTGGTGGTCTAAACATTCCGGAGATAACTGACTATACAGGTGTAGCTTGTTGACCCTTCTCGAGTATTCCTAAATGATACAGCCGAAATAAATATGACAGTGGAACTCTAATCAATATTCTAGTCAAATCCTAATTCTGACAGATTTAACCTATCAATAATGAACGATTAACTGTAACGATTATCGTTAACTTTAACACTTACGTAAACGTTTGAGTGATGGAACGTAACTTGATGGATGTATTTGAAAATAAAAGAGCATGTTATGCCGACGATACAAATGAAAGAATAACGATCTGTTACGAAAGGCTGTAAGAGACTTTAGAACTGTCAAAACTGTTCTAGTTCCTTACATGTAAACATATTATTTACATTTAAGAAAGGATTACGGTAAGACTAAGTAGGTGATAAGCAGATTTTAAGTCAGTCAAGTCAATAATTACATGCAATGATGGCAATAAAATCATAATACAATTGAGGTGATAAAAAAAAACTGGTTCTAAGTATATGCAACCAATATTAGTGCCAAAGGTTAAAAAATAAAAGTTGCCAAAGATTGTTATGGTCGCGAATTACTAGGTCAAGATGGCAGTCAACCTTGGCTCATCATTGAGCAAAATGTAGCGATACGGACGATTGGACGTTTAGATGAAGATTCTAGAATTGAAAGTGATTATGAAGCATTTTTTTTTTCAAATAAGCCCAAAAAACAACCTCAAGTCAAAACCGAAAGTAGCATACTTTCGAAACTTTGTATGAAGTACGGCTGTAACGCGTTCGAACGAAATTTGGAATATCTACGGGGGCAAAAAATCGATCTAGCTAGGTCTCATACCTGTGAAGCTCATTTTGACTCTTTGTTACAACCGAGCAAATCTCGGTCGTACAGGTGCTTAATTTTAAGAACAGAACTGATCGTAACTAGGTATGCAGTGCTTCGTTAAGTATACTGTTGTTGCCTTCTATAACCTCTGCCACTTGTCGTACATTAGTTGTATTGTCTGGTAACGAAGCCGTGTACCAAAGCCTTGTTGCTGTCGGATTCGAATTCCAACCAACTTACTTATTCATGCCTTAGTGGCGCCACTATCTAGTTTTACCATAGATTTACAACGAAAGTGTGTATGCAGAAACTTTAGTTCTAATAGCAACCACCTGAACAGATATGGTGGCGCGTTTGTACGTTCTATATTCAGGGTATTTGAATATAGAATGTATAAAATAAACAAAGAGGTTCTTTTCAATGTGCGAGGCAGGCAGTAAGGTATTAAGAGACGGTGTAGTTAAATTGCCTATTTTACAAGCTTTTATTAAGCTTCACCTGACCCGATGTTTGTCTGTAATCAAATCTTCCAAGTTAAATTTGATCCACTTCCGGATTACCTATTGAGCTGAAATTTTGCATGCATGTGTAAATCGGATGACAATGCAAAATTATTATGACATGGAGCTGATCTGATGAAGGAACCGAAAGGTAGCCATAGGAACTCGGTAGTTAAACGACACAAACCTATCGAGTTCGGACTCGTTTGATCCGCTTTGACAAGTACGTTACTTTAGTAAGAGCTCGTTTTAAAAAATATATATTGTAGCTTGTTGATATTGTCAAAGTACTTGCAAATTGCAATTATGGTTAAGTGTCTATAGCAAATATATCAAATGTTACTATCAAAATAGAAATTATAGAAAGTATCAAAAGCGATTCAACCAAATGCTACTACCGATAAATCCTGTGTATCACAAAGTCACGAAATACAATGTTAAAATCAACATTCACGCATAAACAAAAACAGTAATATCAAAATTTCTCACGTATTGTGCGTGACCTCAACTCTCCTTGGATGGCTTCATGTAATCTCATAATAGACAACGTAAAAACTCTACATTACCGGCTTCTATTATAAAAAGGTTACTTCACCGCAATTCGAGCTTTACTTTCTTCCAAATTCAAAATTAGCCAATCGCGCATACCATATCAACGCGCTCTTGTTTATGGTTGCGTAACTCTGAACCTGCGTCTATTGTGGCATGGGAACATGAGCTTTCTACATAATACAATTTACAATAAAAACATCATTCATTATACTTTATAATGTTTTAATCCGTTGACTAGGCAACATTGGCGCTGCCTGTACATTATTTCAATCAATCTTCTGTGATGTGTTTATAAGCTACACGTGTCATTAAGTTGATGTTACATTTAAATGATCACTTTCATGAGATTATTATGCATGAACTATTTTGGAACATGCAAAAGTTTATGTCGTTTTATCACATTTGTATTTTGTAGTTTTAATGACCAGATTAACAGTATGAGAGCCTTGAACCTCCTTCCTTGAGAATTTTGTAGGTAACTTTTTCTTATGACATACTCTTAATCTCTTATGCTGTAAAAACACTAGTAAGAACTATTACCGATGGATGCTTCATAGCAGCGTAGGGGCCCAAAACCTGGTGGAAATTACCCAAGTAGGTATATCAATATACTCGTAGGTAATTTCCAATAGTTTTTCGGGCTACTACTTCCGAGAGAAGTTCCGTGAATATACACTTTATGTTTAATAGTAGATTGTTAACCGAGGGCTGAAAGGCACCCATTTCTGACGAGTCAGTTTGGCGCTCGAACGCCAGTGAGAGCGCTAAATAGTAAGAGTCAGAAATAAATGGGTTCCTTTCACCCGAGCGTAAACACTCTACTTTTCGTTTCGAATATGAGGAAAGTAAAGAAAATAATGTGCGCTACTTACCTACTAAAAAAATACATATTCTAAATCTGCGGTATCACATTTTCCATAGCTGTACAGTTCATTTCATTTCTCGAACATTATAAATAGTCACATTTGCTCTAATATATGTAACTATATTTAGTTCACAACACACATTAAAGACTAATCACATATTGTGAAGTAAGTTTAGTTTGCCGCCATTTTGTTCATTTGACCAAATCCGTCTGCGCATGTCAAGTCGGAGCGCCCGGGTATTAAGACAGTGTTCCGAATCGCGCTCAGAGCGCGCACTGCACCTTGCATCATGCAATTTGATCATTTATTTATAACAAATCGACAAATACATTTGAATATATATTATTTGTCAAGTTAAGTAAGTTTTCATATTAAATATAACCATTTTCGTTATCAAAAATGAAAATATTATAGTAAGTATATAATGATTTTTTGGCTGTATTCGTTGTTCCATTGCCGAATTTTTTCGCCAAATATTTTGCCAACAAAAAAAAACAAATTCCCAATATTGTCTGTTTGAAACTGAGCGAGAGACAATATAATATGAATAAACCGACTTGATATTGATATTTAGGCATGTAGAATTGTCATAAAATATGAATTATTTGTCAAGTTAAGTAAGTTCTCATTTTATATACCTATTTTTTTCATTAGAAATGAAAAGTAATATTATACTTAATGATTTCTTGGCTGTATTCGTTGTTCCTTTGCCCGTCTTTTTTGCCAACTTTATTGCCAAAAAAAATTTCAATTCCCCAAGATTGTTTGATTTGAAACTGAGCGAGAGACATGTATTCGTCCTTTTTTGACATATGACTTTGTATATGAGTTTAAAAGAGACGGAGATATGAATGTCAAATCCTCCAATTACTTTACGACCCTAGGGTCGCCATGCATCACTTTCAACCCGCTACGCAGATGAACAATGATAAACTTTCAGAGTATGAGAAATGAAAAAACCTTTTACATCACCCTTGGCCGTAAAGTGGGATTTTCTGCCCGCTACGCGGAGAGAAAATCTCACTTCATGGCCAAGGCAAGACGTAAAACTTTTGACAAACCACGGGCGGTAATGTACTATTACCTACCTGTTCTTGACGACAGTTAAAAATTCAATAAGTAATAATATTATTTAATGGGTTCCAGCTGACACGTTCACCCTGTAATAGAAATGCAGATTTCTCTCCATCGTGCCATGTTTATCGGCAATAACAATCTGAATATGCAGCCGATTGTCCAGGTGATAGATGGCAAGAAACAATCTTCCACAGTGCAGATGATGTCACTTTCTTATACGTCATCTTGTGAATGCGTGAGAAAGTGGGGGCATGGTGATGGTCTATGTAAGAAATAGCGCTGAAGACATTAAGCTTTGGAGAGTTGTTCACATTTCTGTTTATAGCTGTTTTGTAATATTTAAGTACATATTGTGGGTTGATTTAAAAAAAAAACGTATAAGGACTTAATCTAGCTTTAATTTTTGTTCATTTGTGTGACCAAAGTTAACTATGTATTTGTATGGTTAATTAATTAAGGATAAATCAAAAATACAATACATTTAGAATGCTTGATATACTTGACATTGAATAGATAAGTATGAACCTAAATTTTATCATTTCAAAAAACGCTGAAAGTAAGCTGGCCACAACACAGTGTACGATAGATATTGTGTGAAAATAATGGTATATTTTTCATATATTTCTCTACGTTTTTATTTAATTAGTAAATGACTTTTCCTATCACAAGAGAAAAAGTTAATTCTTTCGTATTTGAACCCTTCAGATAATTAGTTGGTTGGCGTGTAAATCTCTCATAGGTTGGTGTTTATGCGCAATTACGTTACGGTGAGAACCTTCGTGTGAAAACCCGAAGAAAGGGATTTTGTTAAGTTAATGGCCAGACGCGGTTACCGAGTAACCGTAAGGTAACTGTTATCAAAGAGTGGTAACTGGTAATGCTACGTTCATTATACAAGACTATATGACTCTATCATTTACTATGGAATGTTAATGAGGCAGAAAGATATGCAAGAAACAATATCACATCCATGGCCTACTTAAAAACTATTTACACGTTCAGAGTGTGTTTAGGTATTTTTATTAAAATTATAAATTATGAAATAGTTATATTAATATGCGACAAGTTAAAGAATGTTTAAACACATGTGTAAATAATTGACATATCTACATGGTATGTCTTCATATATTCACTCTCTTTAAGATATGCTTCAAGTGTCATAATAAGAGCTACACAAAAGTGTATTGACGAAGTATTCAATTGATAGTTCTGAAGGTTTATTAGGCACATTGATTGCAACATGTTTAATAAAGTGCGTGTTAGAAATGTCGAAATTATTATGTGTATGTGTAATCAAGGAGCACGCGTTAGTAGAGAAACGATAGGAATCATTTCGATATAAGAATTTTGATTCCGGAATAAATTTCGTTTAGTTATTGCAAATGATCAGCCATAAAATCCAAAGAAATAACTTGCTAGAGCTTTTTTAGGTTCTCGAAAAAAAACATGCTTATAATGAATAGGTAACTGACTATGCGAGTAAAAAATCGTCACAAGGTTTTGCTTGACCCTTTACATACGTTACATTCCACAGTCATTCAGAATCACAAATAATCGTACAGTTCCTGTAGGTTAGTGAAGACATTCTAAATAAAGTGAATGCTATGTATGAATAGGTAATAGCAATAGTAGTTCTGCGCTATATTACTGTTGTAAGTATACCGTATAGTTTCAACTCTCCACTATCGACTTAAGGGCTTAAAATAGGCTGAATGAACAATTAGGTTTCATAACCTAAGAAAACTTTTTTATACCTAGTAAATTCTTCACTGGGGAGGGAGGCCTTTGGCCAAAAATAACAACCACTTATTATTTTCTCGATAGACTTTGACATTGGGGCAAATTTTGTAGCAGAGAAAGATGTGTCGAAAATGCCGCTTCAAAAACACGATATATTTTCATATTACAGTCCAGTCTCCAATTATCTTATATCTGGACTGCGATATGATAGTTCACTTTCTTCATTTCAATATTTATTTTCAATAAACATCAAAAAATCTTGTCTCTTTTAAGACCTTACAAGATATTTAAACCCCGTGGCATATTTTCGACGGAATGCGAATTTGAATGCCTGAATCGAAATAGTACATACCTACGGTGGTGAATTCGTAAATGTCCCAGATCGCAGGTTTCTGTCTAGTTAGTGGTTAATATATCGATTTATCGCTCGGGCCTCGACCGTCAACAAACATCCCAGTTTCTCGATATTGACGGAAATCGGCGCCGCATGCCTGCACGTAAGCGCATGATTGAACAACCATTTTGTTAGACGCGATATGCAATTGATTTATTCATACGATTTAACATGTCTCCGAACGTGATCGATAGCATGCATTTTTTGTTAGAAATTTCATGTGATCTTTATCAATTTATCGTCTTGATGTGTACTTAAATGATATAATTTACATTTAATAATCATCGTCATTATTAATTACTAAGCCCAAAAGCGGGGTTTTTATTTTATGTATTATATTATAGCCGGGAGCCATTGCAACATAAAATAAAACTTCAAAATTATTCTAGAACTTCCATACTTCGTAACATAGTGAGTTAATATTTACAATGGCAATACCATGCGATACGCCAATATGCTACATTTTATGAATTCATTCAGTAAGGAACAACTTTTTTTTATTTTCGGTAGCTTAAGTACACGTACTTATAGGTAACGAAGAAACGATAAATTCATTAATATCTTGCTTAATTAAGTCGTCGTGGCCTAGGAGGGTCGGGGGTTCGATTCCGGCTCGCGCCTCTAAGTTTACTCATGTGTGAAATTCAAGTTGAATTTACCACTGAGCTTTTCGGTGAAGGAAAACATCGCGAGGAAACCTGCACGCATCTGCGAAGTAATTCAAAGATGTGTGTGAAGTCCCCAATGCACACTGGGCTCGCGTGGGGACTATAGCTTAAAACCCTCTCATGATGAGAGGAGGCCTGTGCCCAGCAGTGGGACGCAAATAGGCTGTAGTAGTAGTAGTTAGTAGTTGCTTAATTAAAACGTTATCAGACACTTTTTGCGTCGCGTATCTATCGAATCGGTAAATCACCAACCGTCGAGTATCGACTATCGTTGGCGATTTAACCAAATTTAATCGGAACTCGAGACATGTCGTTTTCGCGGGCTTTCTAATTAAATGCGATGCGCTCGCGCTGGTCGACTAGCGAATGCTCTTGCATTGATCAAAAGGCCGTAAGTCCATAAGAAACACATAGAAAAACGTCCATTTGAGCCTGTCACATTTCTTTCAACGTGAAGTGTATTGTACTACACTACACAGAGTGCCTTTAGCCTAAATGTGTTCTGCATTCTTTATTATGAGTGACAAGTGTACGAGTACCTATTCTCAGTATAAATGGAATTCGTATTCCATTCGCTGGAATTTGTTATGTGGCAACATAGAATAGCACTTAAACTAAATATAATAGTAGGTATTTTCCTAATATCACGTTAATGTTAGTTAGTAGGTAAGTATTAGGTACAATAAAAGTGCACAATGATATACAACATGAAGTTCTCTCATAGATTGGTGACGTTGCGATAAACATTGACCAATACATATCTACCATAGTAAACAAGAATTAAAACTACTTAAAATATCTAAAATACTTAAAATTACTTATAAATACCTAAAAATACATGAAAATTAAACAAAATCTAAAAACGTCCCCCGCGACGTGGTACCGAAGATGCTGGATTTAGGTACAACATGAAGTTATTTGCGTCATCCCAAAAAAATATCAATTTGAATCGAAATTATCAACCAATTAATTGATGTCAAGTGCACATCTCCTTACAAACCATATAACGTAAGTACATTAGTTTTATCCAAATCTAATAACAGTAAACTATCAATTTCATAACGTGTTTGCTAAATTCAAACTTGAACTATTGACCTACTAAGGCATAGACTATTCTGTTCTATTCCTTAGTTCATTTTATAAATTAATGATCTTTCAACATCCCATTTGACATTTAAAAATCAACATTAGACGTAATTACACCGGAAAAGTGTAATTTATTACATTTTGTATACAAAATCACTCCTTACAAAACTCGCCTTACGGTTCGTTACTTTCTCAAACACGTGTTACGTTTTTGTAATTTGTTATATTGAAGTGTGGTTCACATTGAGAAAATTGCCTTTTGAGTTGGCCCTAAGCATTGACTTTTTACCTCATATTAACACAAAGCGAAATAAAATAGCTATACCTATCTAAAAACACTCGGTGTCAAGAGTTCAGCTTAGAAAACATTTCGTCAGAAATTACGTGAACACGCATAAATAGAAAACTTGCAAATAACACGCATGTGAATGCGGATTATTTGAATACCATTATGTATAAATTATGCGCACTGAATAATGCTATATACACTCGTCCATGTGACGACGCGGCATTTAGTCGATTTAGCTATACATATATATGTAATAAATGAAATGATAATTATATTATGTGACGTAAGGCGTTAATGCAAGATCTCGTGGGATTTAACATTTTTGGTCTTGATTTCAATAAAAATAGAGATTTGTTAGGTGAATTTAAAAACGATATAGTACCTCTATGAAATCAACCACGGCACTCTAAACAATTTTCTACAAATTTGATGAGCTTGCATGAAGAGAGAAGATTGCCTGTACTTAGAGCTTGGATAGAAGCTATAGTGGCGGTCTATGGTCTCTACCTACCCCAACGGGATACAGGCGTGAGTTTATCTATATTTGGATGTTGATGAGTTCAATCTTGATTATAACAAAGTAGTTATAAAATACATTTGTATTTTCCAACTTACACAGCTTTAGCGTGAATGGAAACGTAGGCACTTTTTTACCTACACTGCCATGTTTAAGCAACTTAAACGAGGAAAAAATTATAGTTTTATATTTCAACCAACTGAATACAAAAGTAGGCTGCCGTTGCTGGCAAATACGGCCTTTTTTATACCACCTGCTCAAACAGGCGGGCATTCCTTGCCACTCTACACTGTTTCCTTACGTTTTTATGCAGCCGTTATTTAATAACGGTTTGGAGCATGGACCTGTTACGCAATATAATTCGGTCATAGACATAAATAATACTTCGTATGGACCCGGCCTAACGTAGATGGGTGTTTCTCTACTAATTGGAAACTGGCCCATACAAGACTGTCCCAGGCATGTTTTTTGGAAATGTTTAGTAAATGTGTTTATAAATTGAAAGATATTTATAAATGAAATATAAATCTTCAAAAAGCTTACACATTTTCCTCTTTATTTTGGAGATATTAACGATTTTTTGAAAAACTGTGACAGGGGACTGTCATAATCCCCAGGGGAATGTTTATATGGAAGAAAAACACATTTTTTATTAAAAGAAAGTAATCAAATTCTTTAGTTTTTAATTAAACCTTTACAATTAGTATTTCTGACGAATGTATTAACAAATTTAAAACAAATTTAACGTATTGTACCTAACGACTTTTCTTATCCTATAAAACACTTGAGTAACTTTTTACCAACTTCTTTGCGAGTGGCTGGTGTATCACACATTCTTATTAATTTTATGTTCGATGTCTCGTCATCTTTATTAATATTAGTTTGTAACCTGTGTAATCTCTTTCTATATTTTTCTAGTTTCTGTTTATATTCTTGAATCTTGAGATCTTTTTCTTTCATCAACTTTTCACGCTTTCTTTTAGCTTGTTTCCTTTTTGCTTCTACTAATAAATTTTCTTAAAATCTAGGCGCCGGAACGGCTGAGGCAGGACACACTGAATCAGACATTTTCTCTAATAAAAGTATTTGTGACTTCTTTCATGGCTTTTTTCTTTTCGCGATAAGTAGTACAATGCTCTATCCAGTTTTGTTTTACAGCCTTATGCTCACGACGACTTATGTGCTTGACTAATTTTCTAGTGCCTTTTTCTTTCTTCTTTTGGTATTTCTGTCTCTCTTTTTCTTTCATTTCTTCTCTCGTTTGCGGATCATTTTGAAGTCACTGATATTTCAAACGTTCAGGTGTACATTTTTATCCTAATATTTATTCTCTAGTTCTGGGTGGCTTCTTTTTAGAGCATTACCTATAATAAGCAAATTAATTTAATAAGCAATAAAAAACAGACTATGATTATGCCTTTGTACCTTAATCTTTATACATCATGTTTACGTTTTAACCTGTTTTGTGTACAATAAAGTGCTTACATATATACATATACAAATTATACCCAAGGTCACTCTTACAACTGAGATATACCCAACGATCATATGTAAAAATCTATGAGGCTGTTTAGGCTGCAGAACGTGCAAAATAAATACAGACATGCATAGAGTATCCATTTTTAAAATTAACTCTGCACACAAACCTTTACTCGAAAAACGATCCTGTTTCTAACGTTAACGGGTAAAAAGGCAATATTTCCAATGTTACTGTAAGCACTGCCTTTATTATGTATATTTGGCAAGTTAAATGCGACGAAACCTGAAAGAAACAGTCCCCTGTGATATAAAACAGTCCCCTGTGTCATGAGATGGCAGGGGACTGTTTGCCAGGGGACTGTCTATTTGACGTAGGAAGTGTATAATTATTGAATGATTTTAAGTATACCAAGTTTAAGAAGCAGACGTAATAACATACTTGCTAAGTAATTATTTAAAAAAAATATTGCAGTTAATCATTGAAAACAATCAAATAAAATGCTTAACAGTGGACTGTTTCAACGTGCAACCAGGACGCGTGATTTCACCTTGGACGCAATGTTGACACTAAACAAAATGGCGACGGCGCGCTTCGTTTGCAACCGAACGAACTTCACAGCGGTTGCGTTCCGTTCCACGGTCTTAATGTCCGCGCTAATGCATAATAAGATTTCAGAGCATTTTTCAAATTGTAACAGGGGACTGATCGAAAATATTGAGGACAACATTTGTCATACCGAATTAAATATTAAATTTCTACTTAAAAATATAACTGTGTTTTACAAAGATACTTAATGTATTCTAGTATTACTTGAATATTTTATACTTTGGAAATAACAATAAAGAAAATATTTTTTTGTCACGAAACTTCTGATTCTGGAGATGGGACACGACAGGGGACTGTGTTTTGAGGTGGTTAAAGTACATTTATTATAATATTACAATATTATATTAGTAAATAAGCTATAGCGTACTAAGAATAACTAGTACACTATCGTTTTTAATATATAGAACTCAGTAATATAAACATCTTATACGTAAAATTTGCCGCGGACAGCGATTTTCCAATTAGTGGAGAATGGCCCAGATACATGTCATGTTTCCCCACTTCCTTGGTGTCCAATCCAAAGTTAAACTTGTATCGTGACACTAAAGCTGGGTCACATTTTTCCAACAACGAGACGAGTTTTTAGATACTGAGAAACAGTTTCGAGAAAAGATTTTTTAAAAACGCTTATTGTCACGCACGCTCGGTGACAGAACTTTGGATTGGACACCGTGGAAGTGGGGACATATTACGTGTACGTTAAACCGGGTCTATATTATTTACGTCTATGAATTCGGTCAATTCAACATTGTATAGCAGAAGCAGTGTATTTAAAACGGTACAGTCACGGACTTTAATTGACGAGCCGCTTTGATGCCGTCTCAATTTTGTAGTATTATGCATTCAGGAAATATCAGGTCTGAAATTTACATTATTTTTTGCATTACACGGCTAAAATTCGAAGAAAGGCTGTAGAGTGTAAAGTTTTATAAAAAACGAATAGTTTCAATATCATTAGGAACTTCATTCTCTCCTAACATCTGCGCAATATTAATTTATATGGTAGTATTAGCTTCTGCTTGCGACTGCGCCCGCGCCGGTTAAATTATGCTCGTTAAACCACAAAGTGCCCATGTGATTTGTTAAGCTAATAACATAATGTATGTTTCATATTAATATGGAGAATAAACGAATTTGAATTTGAAGTGATTAAGCTAAGCCACGACTCAATGATATGTTTAAGTAAGTACCTACTTGTAGCGAGCGATGTCTAAAACCACCACCCAAATGTATGTATGCTTAAGGACAGCGCACAGGAAAATGTAACGTTATGCGCATGCGCAGGTAATAGTGACATGAGAGGCATGACTCATGTGTCATGAAGCATCATGACACAAAAGGCCACGCGACAAAAAGATGGAGAAAGTTCTTCCTATTCTCACGACTGATCGACACGGAAACGCGTGCCGCTTATATTGTAAACATACCTACCTATCTTTAATATCAAGCAATTATGAAGACACGTTTTTGTGGGATATGACGGAAACAAACGTGAGTGTGTTTTCACTGAGACCTGAGATAGACTTTATCTGTTTCGTGTGATAGGCAACTATGACAAAACAAAGAGATCTGAAGCAAAAAGTTAACCTAATTATAATTGTGTTAGACAAAAATAAAGTGATAAAAAACGCTGTCAAACACTAGGATTGTGAAAAGCTTAGGGTCAGGTGCATCTTATCTATACTAATAAAAAGTCTGTAGAAGAAGTCGCGTCTGACACTTGAAAATTAAAAGAAACTATCAAGTCGAGGGGACTACATAACGATACTGAACACAAAATAACGAGAAAAAAAATTACTCGAAAACTACTGGACGGATTGCAACAAAATTTGGTATTGTTGTAGTTTATAACACTGGTCAACATATAGAAGAAGAAGAAGAAGAAAAACATTTATTCGTGACGATAAACACACAACATGAAAGCATAAAAAGACGGGTTATGGTTGGTCACGAGGCTACTTTTTATCCCGGAAAAACGCATAGTTCCCGCGGGAACGCTATTTCCGAATTCCACGCGGACGAAGTCGCGGGCAGAAGCAAGTATCTAACCTATTTGAAGAACTCGTCAACGTGAAATATGTCATTTCACAAAGAAACGTCCTCTTCTCCAAAATTTGACGAAACCAAGACGAATGGTGTGAAATAACTGGGCCTTTAGTGACCCTCTGCTACTTTTAACACAATGTTGCTAGCTTTGCCTTGATGCCGCGACCCTAGTTTTTATCGCATGATAAACAGTCATCTCATGTAATTGCTTACAGCCTCTATGACGAGCTTTATTGCAGATTACAAAGTTGCTGTTATTAATTTATTTAAACTGCGGCCTTCTAAACTACAGTATTTAAGCTCGATGATTTCACATTGTATGCGTCAGGGTGCATGGCTGATCTCATTGCCCCTTGCTCGAATATTTTATAACTTCGTGACAAGCAATTTCATCGTAATAATAATTTCATGTACTAGGGTTATAATTTGACAGCAAATTTGTAAGAAAATTTAATTTTCTCATTTCTGTCTTTCTTGGGTGTTTCGAAACATTCTCCCCGAGGCAAATTGGCTGGGTGGTTGATGTTTAAAATGAGACGTTTGTATTCTGAATTGGCATTTTAGATACACATACCGTTGGAGTCAGTCAAACAAGTCACGAAGTGAATATTTAAAACATTAAAGGTCTCCGAAATTCACTCAAATATTTCTCCTTACACAAACACCTGAACAAAGGAGCAGGGTAAGCCATTAAGTAATTAAATAATGTGTCAAATGTTGTCATAACGGAAGGTACTACAAACACTATATACTTACGCATAAGAAAATTGCAGCGAACGCACCACTCAATTGGCGTATGAACAAATGTTCAAAATCATGTGAAATATAATATACTTAGTTGTTTGTTAAGTATGTTAACCTTTACGGCGTAAGCAGACAGACGAGAATGAAACTTGATATACTAAACTACATCATATTTAGGATTTTATGTAAAAAAAAATGCGGTGTAAACGAAAGATCCATAATTATAAAAATAAGAGAACAGAACATTTTCATAGAAACATATGTAGAGTGGACAGGAAGAGCGGAGAACGTCTTTCCGTTTTTAAAAATCGAAAAGGTAAAATAAAAATAAAATATTTTATTAGCGATTCTCATAACACCTGTATTTTGATTCTGCAATGCACCTGATACGACCTCGTATTCGGCAGTTAATTTGGTTTCCAAACTTATATTGGTTCACTGTATCCTGAAAGCTATACATAGTTACATACTTATGGCAGGTATGATAAAGGTCACGTCAACCATTATGACAGATATGATATTCGCGCAAGTCTTGTCATAATGGCACATTGTGCGGATTGAACTCGCTTGGTATCAGATCGGGCATTTTATCATGAAGTGATCTGTTAATCTCCAATAGAATGGTAAGTTATTATTTACTATTTACTTACGATTTTATTATTTGGAGGTTTTGTATGGCCATAGGTATGTGTGTCACCTCGACCATAGCTGATCTATTGTGACGGCCCTTTTAAGTTTTGTTAAAGTTCGCCTGAAATGCCCGTTGACTCCAGGAATTACTTACCATTGCCGCTAGTAAGAGTTCAAAATTATTCCTTCATCTAAATATATAAAACTCAAAGGTGACTGACTGACTGACTGACTGACTGACTGATATAGTGATCTATCAACGCACAGCCCAAACCACTAGACGGATCGGGCTGAAATTTGGCATGCAGGTAGATGTTATGACGTAGGCATCCGCTAAGAAAGGATTTTGCAAAATTCCCACGGGAACGGGAAAAAAAGGGATTTTTACATTTTAATGTTTAGCAACGTACGAAGTCGCGGGAAACATCGTAGAGATCTGAAATTTGGCATGCAGGTTCCTTGGGGAGCGTAGGGGAGCACTAAGAAAGGACTTCCCGAAATTCCCACGGGAACGGGAAAAAATGTTTTTTTTTACATTTTAAGGCGCGTACGTAGTCGCGGGGATCATCGTAGAGAGCGGAAATTTGGCATGCAGGTTCCTTGGAGAGCGTAGGGGAGCACTAACAAAGAACTTCCCGAAATTCCTACGGGAACGGGAAAAAATGGGTTTATTACATTTTAAGGCCCGTACGTAGTCGCGGGGATCATCGTAGAGAGATGAAATTAGGCATGCAGGTTCCTTGGGGAGCGTAGGGGAGCACTAAGAAAGGATTTCCCGATATTTCCACGGGAACGGGAAAAATGGGATTTTTACATTTTAATGCTTAGGCGCGTACGAAGTCGCGGGAAACAGCTATCTATCTAAATATATAAAAGAAGAAACTGACTGACTGACTGACTGACTGACTGACTGACTGCTTGACTGACTGACTGACTGACATATCAACGCAGAGCCGAAACCACTGGTCGTAGAGAGCTGAAATTTGGCATGCAGGTTCCTTGGGGAGCGCACTAAGAAAGGACTTCCCGAAATTCCCACGGGAACGGGAAAAATGTTTTTTTTTACATTTTAAGGCGCGTACGTAGTCGCGGGGATCATCGTAGAGAGCTGAAATTTGGCATGTAGGTTCCTTGGGGAGCGTAGCGGAGCACTAAGAAAGGACCTCCCGAAATTCCTACGGGAACGGGAAAAAATGGGTTTATTACATTTTAAGGCGCGTACGTAGTCGCGGGGATCATCGTAGAGAGATGAAATTTGGCATGCAGGTTCCTTGGGGAGCGTAGGGGAGCACTAAGAAAGGATTTCGCGAAATTCTCACGGGAACGGGGAAAAAGGGATTTTTACAATAAAATT
Source organism: Aethes cnicana (assembly GCA_963971205.1). NCBI lineage: Eukaryota > Metazoa > Arthropoda > Insecta > Lepidoptera > Tortricidae > Aethes > Aethes cnicana. The sequence goes on from OZ020285.1 coordinate 9,554,726, forward strand.
TTTAGGCGCGTACGAAGTCGCGGGAAACATCGTAAGGATCTGAAATTTGGTAAAGGACTTCCCGAAATTCCCACGGGAACGGGAAAAATGTTTTTTTTTTACATTTTAAGGCGCGTACGTAGTCGCGGGGATCATCGTAGAGAGCTGAAATTTGGCATGTAGGTTCCTTGGGGAGCGTAGCGGAGCACTAAGAAAGGACCTCCCGAAATTCCTACGGGAACGGGAAAAAATGGGTTTATTACATTTTAAGGCGCGTACGTAGTCGCGGGGATCATCGTAGAGAGATGAAATTTGGCATGCAGGTTCCTTGGGGAGCGTAGGGGAGCACTAAGAAAGGACTTCCCGAAATTCCCAAGGGAACGGGAAAAAATGGGATTTTTACATTTTAATGTTTAGGTCGCGGGGATCAGCGTAGAGAGCTGAAGTTTGGCATGCAGGTTCCTTGGGGAGCGTAGGGGAGCACTAAGAAAGGATTTCCCGATATTCCCACGGGAACGGGAAAAATTAAATTATAATCCTAGATTACAAACACTATCAAGAAACACGTTATGCAGATTACCTACTGTTAGATTACCTGCCTATTGTCCAGTAAAAAGGAAATGATTGATGAGTTCACTAAAACAATCTTTAAACCAGTCTGCTATTACCTAAATAATGAATTTTGGCACTAAACTATTTATTCATAAGAGATTAATGATGATGAGAAATTCTTTAGAAGACGTCGCGGGTGAAAATTGAAAATTAAAAGAAACTATCAAGTCAAAGGGACTATATGAACGATACTGAACACAAAATAACGATTTTTAGAAAAAAAATCTGTATGTATGTATGTATGTATGTCCGGATTTAACTCGAAAACTACTGGACGGATTAAAACAAAATTTGGTATGGGTATTATAACACTGGTCAACATATAGGCTACTTTTTATCCCGAGGAAATGCATAGTTCTCGCGGGAAGGCTATTAATAAATTCCACGCGGACGAAGTCGCGGGCAGAAGCTATTTTAATATTAAAATTGCGAGCTGTAAACCAACCTTGGTGCAGGAAATACTTGTAAGGCCAATTGTATCGAACACTCGTTACGTGGAGCGGCCAGTCGTGACGAACTAGGGGACAAACACAACTTGTTACTGGTCATCGGAATGTGACATCATGTAAAAAAATAGAAATGGCGTTCGAATTTAAAAACGAATTTTTCAGCGCGGGGTTTTTTTAAAAGTAAAGTATACATCCTACATGTAAACGGAAGCAATTTAAGATAAAAAAATGAGCTTTTCAACAGCAAAGCCCATATCAAGTATGTAGAGTTCTATGCCTAAAGTGCGTGAAAAGTTTGTAATTTCCGCACGAGCTTTTTGCTTTTCGACAGCAAAGCCCATATACTGCCTAACAGTCATTTCCACACCAAACGCAAGATTGTCTGCTCGTCCCTATTTGTGGAGAAGTGAAAAGGTTTTCGCACTAAAAACATAATATACCTACTATTTTCATAGCTGAGCGTTGTATACAACATTAAATGGGGTAAAACAAGCAGCAACTGAGGTCAGGGTAAAAACCGAGACATTGACACCTAAACCGCAGCCGGATCTCAAAACTGGTATCCTGGGTTATCAGCGCCATCTCATTGTCATGGCAAGACAACTAAGGTTACAGGTTTAGACGGCAAAATATGATTAATATAGGTAGCAATGTATGAGTTATGCTGTTTCAGAATCAAGCAGGAGGTAAATGATAAAACTGTAAATTCTATGAATACGTCTGTTTACCTATAGATTATTAGTGTTTAATATATGTTCTCGAAAATTTGCTGTAAAAAAGCGAATATATTAATGCATTCCGCGACAAACTTGTAGGTGTGTCTGAGTGTTTAAATAAGGTTTTATTGTTATGACAATGAAAATACCTACCATGTTCCTTCCCAAGTTGGGCCATAGCCTTGCCTACAAAGGCATAGTCTTCGTGAGCACGAAACAAGTCGCAGGAAAAGAGATAGCATCACTAGGATATGAAGCATGTAATAAATGTAATTCCGCACACGTTTTGTTTGGTATCTGTGGAAACGGACGATTTGGGCGAGGTCTCTGACTTTTAAACACTTATTTTGTTCACTAATAAAATATAAGCATTTAAAGCGGATTTGAAGCGTTTCACAACTCACGCACATCTGCAGGAAAATTAGTGTGAATTTTTTTATGGTACCCTCAAAAACATTATAATATTGCCCTCGTAAGACAATAAGAAGTATCTACTGGCACCTCAATTTGAACAGGGTTTGTAAAAAAGCTTATTTTTATGAATAGTATCAGAATCGATTTTCTCAGAGCTTTCCGGATTGTGATACAATCATTTTGCCTTACGAGGGCAGAAAACTTTTTTTTTTAGGTTTTTATTGCATTGGCAAAGGAGCACGTAGGCTACTTTTGGGAAGTGGTCACTGTGAGACTGTGACCCATGGACAAATGGACATTAGGAATGATAAGATTCAAAACGCGATGCCAACTCGAGGCCTGCGCTGCCTCTACGCTTGTAATTCACCAGCTTTTTTGCCCTTTACCGAAACATAACAGTACGAGCTATGATACAATAATATACTTCGCCAGGTATGCTACTCCGGAATTATGTGGTAGTATGGGTGACACCGAAACATCATTCACTGCTGTGGGTTGCAAGTGGTGTATTAAAATATAATTAATATCCGAATCCCATGTATCCTGTGAGTACTTCATTAAATTATTACGTTCATTCATTTTGTGTGCTTAAACAAGTAAATGACAGTTGTAATGCGCAAATAATTTATTTTGCATTATAACGGCAGAAAATATTTCCTTCATTTTTGTTTTATTGCAATAAAGTGGCAACTCGACTTTGACTTACCGGTGTCACGACTTGGAGTAGCAGACTTTGTTTTTTTTTTATAGTATGAGCACTATTGTTTGTGTTTGGCGGCAAGTTAGCGTGTAGATAAGATAGATAAGATATGATTAGATAATATTTATTTGCTGAAAAAGGGTTAATTTACAGGTCTTAAATTAAATGTTAGTTCGCCTTAATCAGCTGTTTCAAACAGCATGCAAATATTTAGGTAAAGATTGAATTATTTTATTTTTTATACATTAATAGCAATAATCATTATATTTTATATTAATTATGATGAAAATAGTTAGAAAAGAAAATGTTCATTACAATATTATTCAATTGAAAAGATTAATTTAATTATGATCCATGAATTCTTTAACAGTATAAAAACAATGATCTAGTAGAAATCTTCTCAGGGTTTCTTTGAATTTTACTCCGTCTAAGGCTTTTAACTCTACTGGCAGATGATTGTAAATTATAATGCACATGTTATAAGCATTTCTCTTATATATATCAGATAGATGGCAGTACCACCAGCAAACTACTAACAGCAGCAATTATTATAAACTTGATGGTCTTTTCGTGAATAATTTCACTGTCAAACCTAAACGAATAGTGTAAGAAATAACTATCATCTTGTTTCCAAAGTTAAATAGAAATCGAATACGTCACCCAACGGTAAACGTGTAAATTGTCAATTTCTTAACGTATCGATCAACGGACAATGACCCAAGGCAAAGTGCAACGTTTTTGAACGTTTCGAAAACAGAACAAGTTAACAATGCAGCCGACGCGACCTTTATTACGAAGTCGTAAGAAACCTTTTGTTGTTTAGAAACGGGGGCGGCAAGTTGGCAGAACGCTTCATTCCGCTGATTCGTTAGTTTTTAACAGTTTGGAGTACAGTTAGTTGATCTACGGGTCCCAGCTCCCTGTCATTGTAAACGATTATTATAGAGAATAGGTGATTAAATCTTATCCTTAGTGACAAAAGAAAACTATTTACAGTCCAAATAAACGAATAATCAAGAGTATCAAGACCGATATTATGTTTGTTTGCTACCGTGAGTTTACACCTAAATTCAAAAATGTATCTTTACCTACTCGTATTTTGCAGGTTTTCATCGCACGCAAGCGTTTTCATTATAGTCCATCAGTGAAATCGCAAATTTCCTTAATTAAGTACCTTACTTAGTAAATTATTTCGCGACATGTCAGAATAACGGACGAATTATACAAACGGTCAACGGCGGCCATTTTTTTGTATCACTCCAGTGCGGCGGTGTTGCAAGCAAGCGTTTGAAACACTTTGCACAATTTGCGGTTATCTTGAGAAATAATACTGTGTAGATTTATGTAATTTTATTTGTAAATCTGCTTCTAGATTTCGAATTGGTTAGTATCGAGATTTTTGCAACAAGCTTCCTTTGCTTGAATTGCTTTAAAAGTTTCAGATAAAAACTGCATTCTAAATAAGCAACATCGATGATTATCAAAATGACGAAACTTGAATATTAGATTTTTTCGAATCTTCGTACCTACCTATATGTCAAAGGTAACCATGGATTTCGTCTATACAGTCTGAATCATGGAAGTAGTATAGTTACTACTTCCATGGGTATAGGTATAGTTACCTAAGTGGAACTACCACTGTGACCAATACTTGCGCGGGTGTGAGGGGTGTAAAAGGCTCGTATCGTATCTGTCTTTATCTAACCTGATAACGACAGATCAAGCCAAAAGAAGACTGATGAAAATTTTGACACGTTTTGGAATTGTGATCCAAATTACTTATTACATCCTGGGGCACCAGGGTCTGAATAGGTAATAATTAAATACGGAAAATCTATCTAATATTATCTTACTCATCGTGTTTCCTATAGAGTATGTCATACTAAGATAGTTTCTTACTAGATAACATGAAAACTAGGTAATCTTAAATACTAAATGACTAATAAGTACATTATAAGTCTATGCTCGAATTAGACCAATCAAATTAGGTCTGCGACAGGCAGTTTTCCCTTTATTTCCAACCAAACTACGTAGACCATCTTGGGCTGGTGTACAGTAGATGCCAGAATGGTGTCATGGTCGATTATCGCTTGCGCAATATAACAACGGCTAGTAGTAATGTCTATTTCTTTCCCATGGGCGGCGCACGCCATTATAAGCTAATTGGGCGATCACGTACACGACGTATGTTGTTTGGAGAAGGTAAGGTAGTTATAACGTGTGCGTGCTATAATCTCAGTTTATACCATCATGATGTTTAGGAATTACCTATTTGTCGTTGCATAAAAATATAAACTTTTTTCCTAATAAATAAAAGGTTAGGATGCGATACTAAGTATACGCAATTAAAATAACGTATGAATGAATAAGTAGAAATGAAAACATGACGTTTTCGCGTAATTATGCTGATTAAGATGCAAGCACGGTTATGCAAGACGATTTGTAGTAATGGATGGTAGTTTAGCATGAATCTGAAAATGACGATATTGACAATTATTTTATTCGCATAAGTGGACTTCCATCGGGGATGTATAATAAATAATGAATTGATACTTGAAAAAAACAGTAGGTGTATAGGTACCTACCTTTTATGATTTGCACCTTATTCCGTTTTAATTAGGTTGAATAGTCTACACAGGTTAATGAACTCGACTACCATGTCATTGTGTAATGTAATGAAGCTCAGAAACGTTTGGCCGGTTAAGTCTTTGAATATTTAAAAAAATTATGCGTGACCTGTTTACATCTTTAAAAACAGCCTTAGAGGTAATACCTATGACATTTTTCTGATCACATGCGCCGTTTGATTCCCTAATAATAAACTGCCTCATCCAAATTGTCAATACTCACGTCTCGTTGAATGCTCGAAGAAATCGCGGCGCACGCGACGCGACGTTTTCACATACTCGCCTCGCGTCTTTTTACCGCATTTACGCGTATTTCTAGTTTGTTCTCGTCTAGGCGTAATGGCGATTATGTGATGGGAAAGCCGTGGAAGATTTGAGGGCGTGGCGCGTCGGCTGAGTACTGGAGTCATAGTAGAAAAAATGATAACGCCTATTGAATGATAACAGGTTACTATTGCTTACTTGCTGTCAATTTTTGGTCACTAGAAATCTTATGGAATGCATGGAAAGTTGTAACTCATAATTTTCTTACGTCCTTTCCGAAGGAAATGTGTAGGCAGGAGGGTACGTATGTAGCATGATAAATAATTTTGTGGCGTTAGAAGGGTGCTGCGAGGTTACCCCGAATTCGCGATACTATAGACAACCTTTCACGATTTTAATATTAGTTGAGTATAGGTTTATAATAACAAAACAGGTGGTGTCTACATACGCATATTTTAAACTATCCTACCTATTAAAACAAGTTTTGCAAAAAAATATTATTTAAAAAATATTATGTATTAACATGCATATTATTCAACCTAAGCTATAGCCACGGGCGATGAATTTTATTAATACGGCATTTAAATATGGAACCATTATAATAAGTTTCTTTTGTGACAGAAATCCTGCTAAAACATCTAAATCGATTTCACTACTTAAATGTTAGATCATGATTAACGATCATCGAAACCAAATTATGATTAAGTTAACAATATGTATAGTAGGTATAAAATTATGATAATGTTTCATTCACGCTATAAAATTATGATAATGGTCAACCATTCGATCACGGCCCATCTTCACAGACATTCAATTATTGACAATTATGCATCAAAAATTATTATTATGAAGGTAAAACTTGCGGCCGCCATAGAAAGGCTTTCTATACACTCGCTTTCAAAAATTTCACTTTCACGTGTTAAGCAGCCGTTATTATGAAAAACATGTTCAATGTGGTACCTACTCTATAGGTTTTCCTTCAAAGTTAACGCTGTGACGTTATCTATGCTGCGAACTTCGATGCGAGAAAATACCTGATAGTCTTGAGAGCAAATGTTGTGTTGACAATGACAATTAAATAGAAATGTAATGAAATATAATAATATCTTAACAGTTTATCACAAATTTGTGCAAATAAAAACATCCTCTATCCCGGTATAGGTTTTTAGTTTACTTTTAAATCTTACTCTTTAAACGCGCTATGTGACTTATATTTATTTATTTGAGAGATATTTATTTATTTATACAAGCAATCTCAGGAACTGCTCTAACGATTTGGACAACATTTGGAATATAGGGGTTTAAACCCCTAGGAAAACTCATTTTTAGCTATTATCACTCTAGCAAAGCTCGGTCGCACAGGCACTGAAGTTTAACTGTGATTGGGAATCGAACCCCTGCCCTAAGCGACCAAGCCTTGCTAGGGTAAAAATAGCAAAAAAAGCTCTTTGAGATATTTGGAATAATAATAAATATACTGTTAAGATGAGAGACAACAGGCTTAAATAAAAGACAATGCTGTGTTCGGCGTAGGCGACGGCCATCGAGAGAGCGAGACCATCGACAAGACTTTATTATTCTTTTTATTATAAAACCATAGACTTGTCTACGTTCCGTAACATCTCCCTTTTTTATTTTTAAAGTAAGTGAATACATAGAAACGAAACGCATCTTTCAAATTTGACACTGACATTGACAGTTCCCTCATGACATAATGACACATATGAATTAAACATATCAGAGGTACATAAGTCTTAACATCACAACCTTAAACTAAATATTATATAAACAATAACGTTTACAATTACAAATAATGGAAGAATTATACAATCTACAAATTAAGACGGTGCGGTGTTTTGATGCGGCGACCAAAAGACGAATACCGGTGATGGTGAGTATGTGATTGTTCTGTGACTGTGTTTTGGTTTGTGTTGTGTTCAGTTTGTTTGTGTGTTTCAGGTTCTACGGCGGCAGGTGACAACGGTGTATGGTGCGCGGCAGGTGACAACGGTGTATGGTGCGCGACAGGTGGCGGCGGCGGCGATGGTGAATTCGGGTGCGCGACGGGTGTTGAGAACTGTGGGGAAGCTGAATCTCGTGATGGAGTCCTTGGCTTAAGAATGTGTACGCGGTTTCTACGGAATGTACCTTGTGGTGACTCTATAGTGAAAGACCTCTGTTGTGTACATGTGTCTGTGACTGTGCCGGGTATCCATTCACTGTGTGGTTGTTTTTTAAAATACACTTTATCTCCCCTGTAAATAGAAGGTAAGTCTTTAGCATGTTGGTTGTAATAAAGTTGTGTGTAACTATTCTTTTGTATCATTTTATTATAGACATCCCTATGAACTACTTTAGGTTTTAAAGAGGTATCAACCATAGGGAGTTTTGATCTCAGGGTACGAGACATTAGTAACTGGGCTGGAGAACAAAGACCATCTTTTGGGGTGTTCCTGTACTGTAACATTGCTAGGTAGGGGTCTGTCCTATCTACCAGGCATTTTTTAAGTATGTTTTTGACAGTACCTATAGCCCTTTCTACCATACCATTAGACCGACTATGGTATGGACTTGATGTAGTGTGGTCTATTTGCCAATGGGACATGAAATCTTTGAACTCTTTAGAGTTGAATGGGGGGCCATTATCTGACTGAACTATTTTTGGAATTCCATGCCTGGAGAATATCGATTTGAGATGATGAACAATACTGTATGTTGTAGAATTGTTTAAAAGTACCAGTTCAACATATTTTGAGTAGTAATCCACACAAAGTAAGTATTTATTTGAATTGAAATCAAAAAGATCAATGCCAACTTTATACCATGGAATAGGTTTGATTTCATGACATGCTAATGTTTCTTTAGTATTGTTGCGCCTGTGAGTTAGACATATATGACAGGCATTAATGAAAGTTTCAATATCAGAAAGCATGTTTGGCCAATAGACAGAGGATTTGGCTAAATTTTGGCAGCTTTTTACACCTTGGTGGCCTTCATGTATAAGTTTGAGGATATCATTTCTCATAGAAATGGGGACTATGATTTGGTTATTCTTTAGCAGTAACCCATTAACAACATGGAGGTCATCCTTAATTGGAAAATAAGATTTTACATCTTGTGGCAATGACTTTTTATGCTCTGGCCAGCCGTTTTTACAGTAGTTTATAATTGGGACTAAGTCAGTATCTTTTGCTGTTTGATCTTGAAATTCTTTTAATTTGCTGTCACTAATTGACAAGGACTTCATGATGAGATTGACATGCAAGTCAATGTCTGCATCTAAGTCGGTGAGAGTATGCTCTGGCAGTGCACATCTCGACAAGGTGTCTGCTACATACAAGTATTTACCTGGCTTATATATTACATTTAAATCATAAGGCTGAAGTCTCAACATAATTCTTTGCAGCCTGGCCGGGATACTATAGACAGGCTTTTTGAATAGGGTTATGATAGGTTTGTGGTCTGTTTCTACAACTACCTGGCGACCATAAATGTACTGGTGGAACTTTGTACACCCAAAAAGAATAGCCAGTAACTCCTTTTCTATTTGGGAATAGGCTTGCTGACATTGAGTTAGTGAAGCAGAAGCATAGGCAATGGGCTGCTTGTCATGACTAATTACAGCACCCATGGCATCTTTAGACGAATCTACTGATAGTAAAATGTTCTTATTTTGGTCATAATAGGTTAATACAGGTGCATTTGTAATAACATTTTTAAGGTTATTGAACTCCAGGTTATGTTTGTCAGACCAGTGCCACTCTGTATTTTTAGACAGTAAAGATCTGAGATTTGACGTTCTTTGTGAAAGGTTTTCAATATATTGACCTAAATATGTGACCATACCGAGAAATCTTTGTAATTCTGTTATATTTGATGGAGGTGGCATGTCACATATTGCTTTTACTTTAGCTTGATCTACTTGAACACCATCTTTAGTGAAAATATGGCCTAAGTATTTGACTTGACTCTGACAGATGTGCGACTTATCTTTATTGAATTTAATGCCTAGTTCTCTAGCTCTACTAAGTACCTTGTGGAGTCTAGAGTCATGTTCCTCTTTGGTCCTGCCGTAAATGAGCAAATCGTCCATCATGACCTTGACTCCATCAATGTCATGAAAACGTTTAGTCATTTCAGAATGGAAGATTTCAGGCGCAGAATTTATGCCGAATGGTAGCCTAAGGAATTTGTATCGACCTTGAGGCGTTATGAATGTACATAGATTTGATGATGTTTCATCCAGCTTTAACATATAGAAGCCTTTATTCGCGTCTAATGTTGAGAAATATTCAGCTCCAGATAGACTATATTTTATCTCATCTATAGTTGGAAATTGGTAGTGAGCTCTCATAATAGCAGAATTAAGTTTGCGTGGATCTATGCAAAGCCTAATTTTACCATTCTTTTTTGAAGTTATGACTATTGAACTCACCCAGTCTGTTGGCTCCTCCACTTTCACTATGATTTGATTTTCTTCAAGTAGCTGGAGTTCTTTCTTAAGGTCATCCAATAGGCAGAAGGGCACTCTACGACAAGCATCGACTGAAGGGACAGCATCTGGTTTTAAGGTAAGTTTGCATTTGAAATCTTTTAGGCAGCCAATACCTTCGAAAATATCTGAATACTCCTGAAAGACATTGATATTGTTACTGAAGTGAACTCTGTGGACTCGTCGGACTAACTTGAGGTCATCACAGGTTCTGCGACCTAGTATATTTTGGCAAGGTAAGTCAACAATATGAAAAAGAACTTCAAACTCGGTTTTGTTGTCATGAGTAAGTTTGACCTTACATTGGCCTACAGTAGGTAAAATTTCTCCACTGAATGTTGATAATGTGTGTGTGCTTTTAGTTATGTTTGACAGAGGAAGTTTGAGTTTTTTGTATGTTGTGAATGACAGTATATTTGTATCAGCACCTGTGTCAAGTAAGAACAGTGTTTCAGTATTATTTATGTTAATTTTAGTTAAATATGGGTTACTTTGTGACTGAGAGTGGATTGAGGACAAAAATAAAGAACCTAAGAAATAATTATCAAACAGGTCCATATTATTTTCAGAATTGAAATCGGCATCCACTTGACTTATCTTCTGGTAGGACCTGCAGACCGAAGCGAAGTGGTTCTTCTTGCCACAAGCTCGACAGGTTGCTCCTATGGCTGGACATCGAACTCGGTGGACTTGACCACAATTGGGGCATAGATTGCTGTGACCACTTGCTGGTGACTGACGACGGCTGCTGTAGACAGGGCGACCTTGGTCTGGCTGACGGCTATGGCTTAATGGACGGTTATTTGATGAAAGAGACCGACTTGGCGGGCGACTGGGACGGCTATTAAGTACATTTACTTGGTCTTGGCTTGTAGATAGGGCTTGCGTGTGAAGCTTGGTGTTGCGTATAGTCTTGGCGATATTGACAGCTTCTTCAAAGGATTTGGGTTTTTCAATAAGTATTCTTTCCTTCATGTAGTCATTGGCAAGATTCCATGAAAATATGTCCGTGAGCAGACTTGGACAGTCTTGGATATCACATTGAAGGCTAATATTTTTCAAGTCTGTCGCATATTGTTCAATTTCTTCCTCGGCTCGTTGTTTTCTGTTAAACAGACGGTGTCTCTCCATGGAAGTATTTACCCTTGGCGTGAAGTAGTCTTCGAATTTTTTCAACAGGTCTTTGAAGGATATGTCAGACATATCGGTGTTAAAGGCGTTGAAAATGGGTAGACTTTCCTGCCCGACAGTGTTGAGGAGAATGGCTACCTTCCGCGTGTCCGGCTCAGAGTCGAGGTTATGTGCCGTCATGTATATCTTCAAGGACATGGCGAAGTTTTTCCACTCCAGCGGCATGTTTGGGGCATGTAGGTTCAATGTGAATCCACATGGCGGCAAAGGCAGGGACAGCGGCTGTGAAGTATGCGGGAGCGGCTTCGAATCAGTCATCCTGTAATGGCGGCGTCGGCGTGTGTTGGTAAGTACGCGGCGGCGAGACTAAATAAATATTTAATTTACCCAGCTGCCACCATGTTAGGATGAGAGACAACAGGCTTAAATAAAAGACAATGCTGTGTTCGGCGTAGGCGACGGCCATCGAGAGAGCGAGACCATCGACAAGACTTTATTATTCTTTTTATTATAAAACCATAGACTTGTCTACGTTCCGTAACATATACAAGATATATACATCCTCCTACAAGTTTGTCCCTGTGGCGGTGAAGATGAGACGATAATGTCCTTTTACGACTGTAGGTAGGTACATCGTAATGATAAAACATATTATTTTGAATTTAATAATAAGTCACTTACCATTTCTTTTAATCCACCAAATTGCTAACAGATGTTCGGAATTCAGAATAATAATGTGGTTGAAGTTTTCGTGTGCAATTTGGCAGGTAAACACAAAATAGCTACTTGCATTACTCGAATCAATAGAAGTGACTTGAAAAAATGCTATTGCAATTTAAAACAAGTCACGAACTAAAGATTTCATTCATCATTTAACTATGTATTTTCTGTATATAAAAATATATAAAGTTGTTTACTTAGTATATTCAAATTAAATACAAGTTTCTTAAAAGCTTGCACATTTTTTTTGTCATCAACTGACTGAGATGTAAATATAATTCCACAAACAATTTCATAAAAATCCATATGTTAACCTTCAAGCTAAAACATGAGTTTTTTACAAGTTTTTGTGCATAAACGAGTATTAGAATAACCTAACGTTCTTGAGCTGCTTCAAAAACACGGAATACTCGGGTATTACATTATGCACACACGACTGGCCAATTTCACGGCCGACGCCTGCATCTAATAAAAACTACGTAGGAGTCGAAATACGGGTTAGTTCAGTGTGAACCACTTGATATAATTCACGTCGTAAAGCAAGTGGATGGTAATGATCTTTAACAAATGGAGCTTCTGTTCCACTGACGTCGCCATTGTCAAGCTACGTTTCGGCAGTTCGTCATTCATTGCTGTATCACTTGCACAGTGATGATTGTATTTAAAATTATACAAATATCACAATAAGTATCATATTAATAAAATAGAATGCTCCATAACCGTATGAACTTGCGTTGCGAGTGAGACTTCTTCGTGAGTGCTACTTTTGTACTATTTATGACGTTTTTCCGAGATAAAGCATTAAAATGAATCGGATAAGAAATAACCTTGATGTCAAAATTATGCCTAACTTAATTACGATAATTTACAAACTGGTTCCTAAATTAATTAAGTAATTGAACGCAAGCGCAGGAAACTTATTCTCAGTCGTATTTATGTATAGGCTTGAAGCGGACAGCAAATACTAAGTTGGCAATTTAATGTAATTGCTATGAATGACTTCTTCCTTCATTAGACGACTTTCTTTATTATTTAAGTATAACTTAGTGGGTAACTGTTTTTTTAAGTGTATTAATAACGTAAAAAATGCATGCTAGTAACTTTACTATTCTAAAAGAATCAGCCACCTTGGTTTCTCATAGAAAATTGCTCTTAGAATACCTACCTACTATCTTGGCTGTATAACGGGGAAAACTACAAAAAATGCGAAAATTTAAAAAATTGCTTCTTACTAAACATCACTTTGTTTCTACGGCCGGCGATTCCTTACTTTTATTCTACTCTTGAGGTAATACCACATATATGAATTATAACTTAATAAGTATGTCACATGTCATTACGTCATCAATCAGTTTCAATTCACACTATTACGAAAACCCATAAAAACAATAGTGGGTCCAAGCGTTAACACTTCCAGGTCTCGTCACGTAAGGTCCGTCAATTACCATACAAATGTTCGAGCACTTTCTAAACGGAGGGTTTCACACCATTGTCTCGCCTCTTTGCTTAGGTTCGAGCTTAGGTGATAGGCCGTTATGTTCAAATGAGCTAGCGGAAAATAAGGACAAGTTATTTTTAACAGTTTGTCACCTTGAAAGGGTTTTTCTTAAGTCTAGGAGTATAATAGTACGAGTGATTTTTTCGACCTTTATCATAAAAGTACAAGTGCTAGCTATTGACTCTGGTTTCGGAAAAAAATAAGTAAATGAAAAGAAAAAGATATTTTACGAGTACGTACAATTCATGTTTCAACGCACGAAGCACTCGTTTTTATAATCGTCCTTATTTAATGCCTCTATTTTATATTTACTGTAAGTATAATTTTAAGACCTTAACCCAAATGTGGTTGATTCGATACTAAGCATAAGGTAAACAGATTAAGAGCAAACGGGTGCCTACGCAACTTACCAAGATCCAAGAGCGAAAAGTTGAAAATATGCCGCGTTGCATCACTGGCTTAGTCACGATCTTATCTGGTTTGCCATTTACTTGCATTAATATGGAATTATAGCCACGAATAAATTGACCGCAAGTACATTTTGACATTTTATGTGGAACGGCTTTACTAAAGAGTACCTATTTGCTCTTTTTGATCCCAGCCAGGCTCGTCGAAACAGAAAATAGCAATTTAAAAGTAGCAGTTTCCTAATATTGCTCAGTCACGACATTTTCGTATCTTTGGTGCCTTTTATAAGTACGGCTCGTTAGAATAGGCAGTAAAAGAAAATTAGCAATTTTTATGATGATACATTTTAAAGACGGTATAATTTGTATCGAATCTTTTGTTGTTTTTTTGAAGGGGAAATCTTTTATTTCGTTTATTTTTAAGACATTTATGGGCTACATAAATAACAGTTTTTTGCAATTATGAACATAAAGCTTGAATATATTTTTTTTACAGAAAGTTTCTATAATTGAGAACTTTATAGCATTGGGAATATGGTAATGACATGGCGACAAAAGTAGGTAACGCTTGGAATACAGAACTAGGTAATAGATAAAAGGTCGTTTAGTCCTTGAATATAAACTAGCTGGAGTTTAAAACTTCGCACCAAGGTCCTTTGCTTGCCTAGTACCAAGAACTGAGTCACCGATGTAAAACTAGTGAGAGTGGATGAAAGTTGGCGTCGTGGAGTACATTTTATAGGGTAGTAATTTGCAATTAAAACCCACGTTTGGCTTTTACGACTTGTTTTAGTCAACCAGTCAACCTCACCTCTGGATCCTCTCGTTTCATCTACAGCGTACCTATGTATGTCCACGTACGTCAATTAATTTATTTATTTACACTTAGTGCTTTCATTTGTTTATCATTGAACGACCTAAGTTTCCAAAAGTTGAAAACTTACATACAATAATGTTATCAGTAAGCACTGTCCGATTTACATAAATAAGTAATTAAGTATGTAATAAAGTTTATAAGTAGTCAAAAACACCATTAGTACAGAATTGAATCAAGCACCGCAAAGCTTTTTTTATATTACGAATGGGGTTGCGTTTGACTCTAATCACACCTGATGGAAAGTAATGATAGGGTCTAAGGTGGAACACGCTTACCCAGAAGATGCCTATTCACTCAAGACTTGAATACACCAAAATTATAGGAACTGGGAAACACAAACGCAGGGAGGAAAATTATTTTTAATATTAAACTATTATCTCTCTGTTAGCATGCCTCTTCAGTAGGTACTGAAGGTTGGCCGCTAGCTTCTTGTATGGCTTCCGATCCATCGCGTCGCGACACGAAACAGCTGCTCGACGGATGAAACCCCGGTCTACTCGCGAATTAAACTATTAAGGCCCGGTTCCTATATCCACGAAACGCCTCGTTTTGCCTACGGACGGTTGATTTTTGACATTTGTTCCATAGAGAATCTGTCAAATTTTAACCGTCCGTAGGCAAAACGAGGCGTTACGTGGATATAGGAACCGGCCCTAAGTGATCTATTCATTTACCGTTTACCTAGTAAAGTTCTGTTAGTTGAATGATTAAATGAAAATGATCACCTCTAAAGGGACAGTTATTTTCATATTTCTTACCAATTTTACTAACCGTGATTTTTTAAGCAAAGCGACAAATCATGATTATTCACTTATTTATTACTAACACGTGTGCGTGTAGTATACTTACGCGTAAAAGTAGGCCGCTATTCGGAATAGGTGGTGTAAAGTCCGTAACACATTGCTTTGTAAGTTGTGGTTAACTTGGGAACAACTGTCAAATATCATACGTTTATTTAATAGAGCTTTCTATTCTATCAGGCACTGTCAAAAATGCAAAAACCTCTAAGTAATCCAATAAATAGCTCAAACATCAAGCAGTTAGATATTTTCGTGTTAGACCGTGACTCGTCGATATTTTTATAATTTTACTACTTAAACAAAATTAACTCCATGTCTATGGCAAAATCACTGACAAGACTTTTTTTAAACTGACCGATTATTATTCCACACGAACGCCAACACAGCTAGTCGCCAAAGCTGTGCTAATTAACACCTATAATAATTGGCATCCGAAAGGAAATATTCACATAACATATTATTTACAAATTCCACGACACGGCATCACATTTTTTATAAGCTGTCATTACCGTTACCCTAACATAACAGGTTATGACATGTCATTGCCGGTCGGTTAGCCTTTTCCACTTTTCCAGTTCTCCATGATGCACGTTTCAAGGTATTATTACAATGTTGGTAAAATCCCGTTTTCGAGGAAACCATACACAACACATCCACTTTACCGTCAAGCGCCAAATTGCGAATTATGATGTACACCTAAGATGTAATGTGTGATCATACAGTCTAGTATAGAACTCTGTGCCGACTTACATACATATATGTAGGTATTATTGCACCATTCTGATTCAATAAATTCAAAATAGGAATACCAAAACAGGTTATACTAAAACAGGTGTGTGAAAGTTTTCTCTTTTAACAGTTTTATCTATCGCTGATAATATGAATGACCATAGTCGACATATTATGTGTTCACAATTTAATTAAGCTGCATGCATATCTTGGGAGCTGCATGCATGAACGACTCCGTATCATAGACATAAATAATACTTCGTATGGACCCGGCCTAACGTAGATACATGTCATGTTTCCCCACTTCATTGGTGTCCAATCCAAAGTTAAACTTGTATCGTGACCCTAAAGCTGGGTCACATTTTTCCAACAACGAGACGAGTTTTTAGATACTGAGAAACAGTTTCGAAAAAAGTTTTTTTAAAAACGCTTATTGTCACGCACGCTCGGTGACAGAACTTTGGATTGGACACCGTGGAAGTGGGGACATATTACGTGTACGTTAGACCGGGTCTATATTATTTACGTCTATGCTCCGTATAATGAAACGATTTCACAACACGTTAGCACTTTTTCGAGGCAGTTCACATGTTTACACAGGGCCATTGTCAAAACTCAGTAACGCAATATACTTTGCAAGTATTGTTTTCAAATGTATCTCCGACAGTATAATAATGATTTTATATAGCTTAAAAGTCGATTAAGTTAAACTCTTAACTTTTATTTTTTAATATCTTAATAATGGGGATTGGTTGGATAATTAAAGTAATTGATGGCAATCTTATTGTACGAGCCAGCAGCACTTCAACAGTATAATTAAGACCGTATATTTCTTAACAACTATATCGATATGCCATGCCTATTATCTGTGTTGATAAAGATGGTATGGTATGGTATGGCTGTGGACTCTTAGCCTCCCTCTAAATTAGCCAAGTGCTTCCGCACTTGGCTAATTTATTTTTTGAGTCTTTGTACCTACGTCGAGTGCCGGTTAGAGGTCTAGCAAGCCTAACTCCGATCAGAAGCTGATAAAGTTATGGAACCTTCTCTTCCAAAGATGTTCCTTGTAAGTAGGTATTTTTTCTGCAATGTACTTATTTTATCAATTCTTTTGTACTAAGTGCAACGGATTTATAGAAAAAAATTTAGCTGTTTTGCTGCAGATATACTTACAAACTTTAATCTAGCAAAGATTATTGTATATATTAAAAAAAAAACTAAAAAAAGATGATTATTTTATGTATATTTTCATTCGACAAAACAAAGAAAGAGAGCCCGAACTGAAATTAAATATGAGATTCGAACTATTTAAGTACCAAAGTGCTCTAGGTGGGCTTGAATGAAAAACATTCGGTCACGCATTATCAATTTCGAAACCGTATTAAAAAGAACTGAGATACTCGTGACACGGTTAGTAAAAAAATCTATATTTGGAGGCGATTGCAGTTTTGAGCCAATGGCGACGGTGAATGCGGCGGCGGCGAGGCCGAGGTCCGAGGCGCGGACGTATTCGTGTGCAGAAGTGGTTACGACTTTAATTGTACGTATGGAATTATGCGTTTCCGTTCAAGGGTTTGGTATATTGGTGATTGTGTATGGAACTAAGGACTAAACAACTAAAACAACAACTACTCCTAAAGCAACATACAAACCATTCAGAATTCACAAGCTGATTAAATAAATATAATATTTACTAATTATAATTATTTTTTATTTTCATTTGCTAAATAACTTAATTAATATTTACTACTTATAGACCTTATAGTAGATACAATTAATTCAATATACATTTTAAACTAATAAATAAATATAAACTTAGTATTAAATAATAATAATAAATATTTAAAAAATATCAAAAAGCTAAAAGTATTCAAAATAAATAAATAAAAATAAAATGATTAATTGTTAAATAATTAATTAAATAATTATTTAATGTCGTATTATTTTTTCTAATTATATTAAACATCTATTCTTAGAACAAAAAAATATAAATATACTGTTCCAGACGTGTAAACAACCAGAAAGCTAAAATCTGTTTCATTTATCTAAAATAAAACTCTTTTCTAACTAAATAGACCTAACAACTTGTGCCCTCGATTGTACTTCATAAACGGATTTTCTCAGTTCACGACTGACTTCTCAGGTCCGTCTCGACGGGCCTTGAGGCTAACTAGGTTGCTTTATCGATACGATACGTCACATATAAATCAGTCCAATTTCTGCCCTCGACTTGAAGCTTCCTGCGAAACCTGTTGGATCGTACCTATGTGTTCTTTTAATTATTAAAGAATGCAAAGAAAAACGATTGACTGAGCTTTTTTTTTCTTAGTCTATCAGGAAGTTTATTGAAAAGTATTGGACACGTATTTTTTCTTTTTTCACGTAATCAAACTATACGGAGATATATTGAGTTGAAATGTCGCGTGACGTCACGGTCAGGTACGATTTATACCTAACGGTGACGTAGTTAGCCCCCACTCTACAACTTTAATGCGTTTTAACTTAGTAATTCTTTGTTAATTTGATAAAACAAAAAATACGTGTCTAATATTTTTTTATTACCTGACTGACGGACTGATTAGAATTTCGATTTCTTCACCCTGTCGTCATCCCTATTCTATAGTAACTGGCAAAAACTATTGAGCGCGTTGCCATGAAGTTTCAAAATTGTCGACGCAAAGCTCTAGGACAAACAAATTTGAATTTTATTAATAGCTATGGCTACCTGTAATACACTAGCCTACATGTTTAAACTTTATAAATTAAATAAATAAATACTTACATTAATAAAAAATAATAAATACATTAGCCAATGACTGACTGCTGATTCATTAAAAAACTTTAGAATTAATCAAGCGTTTATCAATAGAACCTCTCATTTTAGCAGAGAATAGAAGCCTTCGGAGAACGATTACAAAAACATAGTGCAAAACATAATTACCACTACAAACGTAAGTGTCATTAAATATCAAAACTTGTTTAATAAGATGGCTTAGCAAAATAACGGTAGTCGATTAAAGCGCGGGTCACACCAAATGCGTCTGCAGCACGTCAACGGCTCGCCTGTACCACCTTGTTCAAGCGAGCCGCAGACGCGCTGCAGACGCATTCGGTGTGGCTCGAGCGTAACTCGCACATTCAAACAGCAGATCCGGTAGAAACTACGAGATGATTCAACTAAAGAAGACGTCCCTTTACAACGTTGTTACCAAGACATTAAAGTTCTATTTATCACGTCTAAGAGCCTTCGTTAATAGCTATACCTCTAATGGAATCGAATTTCTTGTATCAAGTTGGCATGTGACGTGAAACAATGGCGATAGAAGGCGGAAGCAGAAAACTGTTCCTAGGAAATGTTGGGACACACGGTTGGACTGGATAGGCAGCACAAAGGGGTACAATAGTTATTTGTTATGCAAGGCTGCAAAGTTGTTGTTTGCTGTGAGTGCGTGATTGAGACCCGAGTGAACGAAGGATTCTAGGGTTGACCACGAGCGAAGCGAGTGGTTCAAATATAGAATCCTGAGTGTAACGAGGGTTTCAAGGCACGAGTCAGCAAACGACTTTGCTGCTGAGCGCAACACAAAATTTTTCACCTCACGCGCGATTTTTCGGGAAGAAGACTTAGTTCGGCGTCACGTACAGTTTGTGCTAACACTGGAGGAGTTAAATTCGTATCTTCATCGCTAGAATCGCTCATATTTTCTTTATTACTTCGTATAGGTATTCTAAATTACAAAACCAGCAATCAAAACTTTTTTTTTTAATGTTTTTTTTCCGGAGGTTGCGTTCCAAATCACTCCTACTCGTACTTCAAGATTCAATTATTCATTGAATACAGTTAAAATATACACATATTTAAGTATTTTTGTGATAAAACATAGTGAAATAATGAAATACATCTGAAACGGTGTGTTATTAATATAATTTTATTAATAATGATATTAAGTAAATTGAACCTTTATTTTAATAAAACTCTCACGACGAATTGCGTTTCAGAACGTATCGTTGTTTTTTTTTTATTGTGACAGTGGCGTCATGCGTCGTTCGAATTTCAAAAACACTTTCCACGCTAGCGGATAAAAACAACTTTTGCGCTCGGATATCAAGCTGCAAAACGACCACTTTCGAGCCAGTGAGGTGAAAACAAAATTGTTTACATTAAATTACATTAAAAGTAAATACTTACTACTTTTACTTTTATAAAATTAAATTGCCGTTACCAAAACCAAAAAGCCTATTTGCCACTGCTGGGCAAGTTGGCACAGGCCTCCTCTCATCACGAGGGGGTTTGGGTGGGGTTTTCTGTTAGCTGTAGCTCAAATAATTTTATAGTTATAAATAGGTAATTTAGGGGTGGATATTTCCATTCTCTCACCACGCAAAAAAAGCTTTTAATAATCTGAACGAATCTGTCATTTATAATAAATTGATCATATCTTTCGTAGTAACGTATTCATATTTTTTTTATATTAAGCACTAATCAATACGATGATAGTTATTATGAAAAATATCTATGCTAATATCATCAAGTTGTTTTATTTGATCGATGGATCTACATGGCTAGGACCAGTTTAATTAGTTACAGGCAAAAAACAACAGAATATATAAATTTCGGTTATGCATTGTAAATAAATTTAAATTTATGGCCCAAACCTGCTGATATTTGCATCGAAGGATGTCTATTGTGTGACTCATATCCTAGAATTTACCACATTGAAAATCATTCTGTTGCAGACTGATGTTGCTATTTATTATTATTAAATGGGTGACCGGACCGCGCTTTGCTCGGTTGAAGAAAAGTCAAAATTGGTTTTACCCGGTATGAGACCTAGTTCGATTTTTCATCCCTATAACCCCTATATTACAAATTTCTAGCCATTTCTGAGACCTGTATAAATACATTTAGACAGATAGCTCGTTTAAAGTATAGGATCAATCATAATAACCAACAAAATAAATCCATTTTAAGTCATCGATGAAAATTAATGATTTTATTTTATTATAAGTGGTGTGTTACATGTTACGGTTGCAAATGAAATGAACCCAACCAATGTATGAACTCTGAACTTATACTCTTGATGATTTTGGAATAGACTTCAACATCAGTTCCATTAAGCCTTGGCTTTTACCAACTGAAAACAAACAAAATGCCATTTAGAGACAACACCTCTCATTAGTGAGTCAATTTGTTTAGTCGAAGTGTCAAGTATGTCAGTCTCCGTGGTCCTATGTCAGACGCCTGCATTGTTCCTATGTTTATGAGTTACCTTGGCCACTTGGCAAGAAACAGTTCATACTTTGACATTTCCAATAACTTAGAAGAGACACAATGTTCTTGAACTTTTAAAAGATCCAAAGGTCACGTAATTTTATCTGTACATTAAATCCGCGCGACTTTTACGGACGGCTCTTTTATTTTATTTGTCCAGCAATAAATGGTTAACATTGAAGCAAAAATACAAAAAAAACTTACCGTTTTTTTTTTGTTTTTATATTTGAGTCTTGAAGGTTGCAGTACTTAATTGGTATTGTCGTGATTTTAGGGCAAGTTATTTAAATATTATTTTGTTTTGATAACATTCATTTTATGTATCTTGTTT
The DNA here is from genome assembly GCA_963971205.1 of Aethes cnicana. NCBI lineage: Eukaryota > Metazoa > Arthropoda > Insecta > Lepidoptera > Tortricidae > Aethes > Aethes cnicana. The sequence goes on from OZ020285.1 coordinate 9,576,744, forward strand.
TATGTAATATTTGAGAATTTGCATCTACCTAGATATTTGCACATTTTGAATTAGCCATATGTCATTTTTTAGGGTTCCGAAGTCCTCAAGGAACCCTTATAGTTTCGCCATGTCCGTCCGTCCGTCCGTCCGTCCGTCTGTCCGCACTATTGCTCGGAGATGCTTAGTTCTAGAAAGCTGTAATTTGGCATGAATATACATATTAGTTACGCTGACAAAGTGGTACAATAAAATTTTGAAATACATTTTTTTATAGGGTACCTCCCCTACTCGTAAAGTGGGGATGTATTTTTTTTTCTTGCGTACCCCATGGTGTGGCATATCGTTGAATAGGTCTTAAAAAAATATTGTGGGTTTGTTAAAACCATTTTTTGATTAAGTGATGCGTTTGTGAAATATTAAGCTTTAAAGTGCTATTTTTTGTTAGAGTCACGTGTCCCCCCCCCCCCCCCTGCCAGCTAAATGGTGATATTTGGATGGCTGAAAAAAATCACGGTTGTGGCATATATAACGTAGTTGTAAGGAAAACTATCTCAGCCAAGTAGGCTGTACAAACTTACGAGTAATAGTCGACCAACTTATGAAATGATTAAAATACCAATGCGGCAGGGGCGTCGGGCGGGCACGTCATACCACAGGCTAGCTAGATGCTAATAAGTCTTAGAAAGGTACTGTGGGCATCGTCAACTTCGGAACACTATACTTTGCGCGTGGCCCGACACGCACTTGGCCGGTTTTTAAGTAGTAAAAATACACTGCTAAAAATATGTCACCTGAGGTCTGTAGTTTATTACTTAATTGTGTATCCTATAATATTTATTGTTTTCCTTTTAACTACTTCATTACATTTCCTAGTCTTAAACCTATTTTTTCTGAGCTTGCGTCTCCTATTCCTAAACCTCACACGATCTATGATTAAAAAAGGAAATATTTTGTAAAGGTTAAAGTTAAAATCTTGTATCTTATCTTGTGTCAGGAACTTTTACAACCTACTGTTTGCATTTTCATAACTCTCGAAGGTTTGTGACACAGCGGCGATAGCGTCGCAGGCTCGTCGTTGAGATAAGGAGGGGGCGGGCGTTGGGAAGAATGTGGGGAACTTTTCGAAGTAAACTATTTATTTTTAGGGCACAGAATATTTAATAGTACTACATACAGAATGGCTACGTAATCACCCGCCTGAATCTAGCCTCTAGGTATCAAATCATTGGGAAGCATGTAAAGACTATACTAATATGAAAATAATAGTAGACACGGGAATCATTTTATGTTTTTCGAAAAATATTTTAACAAAGCGACATCTTTCGTTTACGAAAGCTGATGATTATGCTTACTTTTAAAGAATCCTTTTAAATACAATAATGGTGATGTAAAGGCATTATATCATCACTTTGTAGTATTGGAAAGTAAGCAAAGCACATATTTACCAACGTACAATCGACTGTCATAAATACATATAAATTTCTATTAAAACAACACAACAGAGGTACGTAAACGTGATTGTTAGAAATAAATATAAAAATCAAAGTTACATGGACATTTCTATAATAGTTATTAGTTACCTAAGTTTATGTGAATAATCCTTCTCTAGGTTCTCTTCTGTCACAGTAGGTACTTACCTACTTATCGTAAAAATAGTTTCCATCAATACTATACTACTACAGCCTATTTGCGTCCCACTGCTGGGCACAGGCCTCCTCTCATCACGAGATGGTTTGGGCCCAGTGCGAATTGGGGACTTCACACACAACTTTGAATTGCTTCGCAGATGCGTGCAGGTTTCCTCACGATGTTTTCCTTCACTGAAAAGCTCAGTAGTAAAATCAAATTGAATTTCGCACATAAGGGTGCGAGCCGGAATCGAACCCCGACCCTCTGCATGAGAGGCGGTAGGTCAAACCACTAGGCCACCACAGCTTCCATCAATACATTGCCTTAAAATGTAAGTTACACATACGCAGTAGCTCTATCACTATTTCCCAATTATGTACATATATACATATATGTATAAATCATTACATAGCCGTTCTTTTACGTCTTACAGAACAGCGAGATAAATGATCTGGGATAGTAATGGTTACTTGTTGCATGATGTCGTCACGCGTCACCGCATTGTGCGGCTTGCACAACGCCGTCCGCTCTAAACGAAAATATTCAAAATGTTTTTCAGATATACCTACCGCAGTTCTTTAGCGTATTGTATGTAAGATATTGAGTGAGCTATCTAATATCAACAGATGGCGTATTTGATTTTCATAAAATCTATGTGAAATCTATCGTGAAAAACTACCAAAGAACGACAGATTTGCTAAATGAGGGTAGTTCGAAAGATGCATGCTACTCGACATGATACCGCGTATTTCTCGAGATGATATAAAAAAATAAAGATTCGAGTGAATGTCGTTGACATCATTTTAATGTGTCACCATCACAAACGCTTCTATGTGTAGATTGAAAGTTTTGAAACAAATAGAGATGGGCGCTGGGTAAATACCTAGTGTGGAAAACGGGTATTTACCCAATCTACCCGATAAATACCCCTTTCTACCCGAATATGCCAAAAAAAAATCAATGAAGTACTTACTTTAGTTTCACTGAACGATAAAATGTCGTTGTAATAATTATTTATCAATTTAATTTAATTTTAGACAGGCAGCAATTCGCTGATGCGTCTATCATGCATCATATTTTTCCTGTTAGAGTTCATGTTAGTAAGAGGGTTTATCTAGTCTGTTTTTGAACTAGTTAACACTTGTAGGGAGATAGATTAGCTAGGTAGTTTGGTTTTTAATCACAAATAAGTATCTGATATGAATAAACTGTACATAACTATAGGGCTTATTTTTTCTAATATATACTTATAACTAGCTTCTGCTGCCCGCGACTTCGCCCGCGTGCAATTCGGTTATCGCGTTCCCGCAGGAACTATGCGCTTTCCGGGATAAAGAATAGCCTATGTCCTTTCCCGGGACCCCATCTATCTTATGCCAAATTTCATCTCAATCGGTCCAGCGGTTGAAGCGTGAAGAGGTAACAGACAGACAGACAGACAGATAGACAGACAGACAGACAGAGTTACTTTCGCATTTATAATATTAATATAGAAATATAGATTATACCGGTTGCACTTACATCTAGATTTTAAGGTCTTTAGTTTTAATATTTTGCTGCACCCTCACAGGGTCCATGTTAGTACTTAAGAAAATATTGTAACATCTTGTAAAAACCATGGTTTGGCAATAAATGATATGAATATGAACTGAATAATAATTACTTCTCATACAAACCTTACTAGACGTTCGATAGATACAAAGAAAGCTAACATGCAAGCTACTTTAGAAAACGAATCCCTACCTTTTTACTCATGTCTTCTGTTAAAAAACTAAAGCCTAATAAGGGGGCAGGACCTGATGCAATACCGCCATACATCTTTAAGGGATGCTTGGATATTTTAATAGATCCCATTACTTTCATTTTCAATCTTATTCTTACAACAGGCATATATCCTACGTGCTGGAAACAGTCGCGTGTTACTCCAATACCTAAATCAGGCTCGAAAATGAAAGTAGAGAATTATCGACCAGTGGCAATACTTTGCACACTAGCAAAGGTGTTTGAGATAGTGTTGCATTCTTTAATCCTACCTCAGTCGCTACCATATATGACATCTGCGCAGCATGGCTTTGTACCTAAAAGATCAGTTGGCTTTGGCCACTTGTAGCTGTAAGTTATAAATGTAATGGATAAAACAATAAATAAATGTCTAGATCGAGAGGACCAGATTCTATTACAGATAATGAACCCGTTTAGCGTGGGTAGTATAGGTAATTCTTAATTGTTACTTTTAGTGCTTTTATTGCAATTTACATCCCACTTGCACCAACGTCGTTAACCTCGGGTTAGATTCTAACTCGAGTTAACTCCATACAACTAAACCTAACTTAAAAGAGGTAAACGCGAGGTTAGTGGCTTGGTGCAAATGGCCTTTAGACCATTTAGCTAAGCTTAGGAATTCCTTATTATGTCTAATGTAAATCTAATTTGAAGTTTATTGAAAAACCGTGGAAAATCACGATTTTCTGGCAAAAAGCGACGTCGCAACATCAATGGTCATTTAACTAACAAAAAACCGGCCAAGTGCGTGTCGGGCCACGCGCAAAGTATAGGGTTCCGAAGTTGAGGATGCCCATAGTACCTTTCTAAGACTTATTAGCATCTAGCTAGCCTGTGGTATGAATGACGTGCCCGCCCGACGCCCCTGCCGGTCGAGAAAAATCATTGGTTTTTTAATCATTTCATAAGTTGGTCGACTATGACTCGTAAGTTTGTACAGCCTACTTAGCTGTGATAGTTTTCCTTTCAACTACGTTATATATGCCACAACTGTGATTTTTTTCAGCCATCCAAATACCACCATTTAGCTGGCAGGGGGGGGACACGTGACTCTAACGAAAAATAGCACTTTAAAGCTTAATATTTCACAAACGCATCACTTAATCAAAAAATGGTTTTAACAAACCCACAATATTTTTTTAAGACCTATTCAACGATACGCCGCACCATGGGGTACGCAAGAAAAAAAAATACATCCCCACTTTACGAGTAGGGGAGGTACCCTATAAAAAAATATATTTCAAAATTTTATTGGACCACTTTGTCAGCATAACTAATATGTATATTCATGCCAAATTACAGCTTTCTAGAACTAAGCATCTCCGAGCAATAGTGCGGACAGACGGACGGACGGACGGACGGACATAGCGAAACTATAAGGGTTCCTTGTGGACTTCGGAACCCTAAAAACTGTTGGAAGATTCAATTAGCAAGAAAAGGATGTTGGAAATGAACACAACTGACTACTGTTGTTTTTTGTAGTTGTAGTTATAAGTTAAATAAACAGTAGGTTCATGCTAGTAATTAGAAAATAATGAGTTTTTTTGACATCATAGGAAACACATCACTTTTAAGTATTGTCTCTTTATAAGGTTACTTAGGTTTATACTACTAAGTACTACTACTACAGCCTATTTGCGTCCCACTGCTGGGCACAGGCCTCCTCTCATCACGAGAGGGTTTGGGCTATAGTCCCCACGCGGGCCCAGTGCGGATTGGGAACTTCACACACATCTTTGAATTACTTCGCAGATGCGTGCAGGTTTCCTCACGATGTTTTCCTTCACCGAAAAGCTCAGTGGTAAATTCAAATTGAATTTCGTACGTAAGTATAAACTTAGAGGTGCGAGCCGGAATCGAACCCCCGACCCTCGGCATGAGAGGCGGTAGGTCGAACCACCACGGCTTCACTTATCTTATGATTTAATCCGGCTTGTAAAACTAATTTTTATCCCGAAATCCCTTGTACAAGCCGTAGAATATAAATCGCTCGCCGTTTTACTACAAAACTCCGTTTTAATTCCGAGCACAAACTCCCGCGCAGAGATGAGTCAGAGACCTTTTCACCCGGCATTGTCGATTCCAAACCCGTTTCAGAACGGTTTCCACCGATTTTCGCTACCTACCATTTCAAAATTAACCGTCCCTCCTCAATATTTATCAATATAAATAATGGAGAGCTTATCGATATAATTAAAACAAAACTAGTTTTGAACTTCTTTTTAGTTATAAGACAAATACCGGCTAGTCATTAATCTCTTTTTTATAACGGATTAATCTTTATTATTGTTATGAATATAAAACGTTTCGTTCAGGCAGTGTTAACGCTTAAGTACTAAGGATACCCGGTATTAAGGCTTTCTCCCGCTGGGTTATACAATAAGCATAACTGTAAACATCCGCTCTTACCTTCGCTAAGGCAAGTCCGTTAAAGTTCCGTCACACTTCTATACGAAACACTAACACTTCGATTTTAGCGAGTCGATCAAGTCAGATCGCACCGTTATTTCACGTCATATGTGTGTCAAATAACGAGAAAAAAATCTCACATCCGGATAATTCACTGGGGTGGGACACAAGGCACAGGGTCTTTCGTCACGACGTCACTCACTTAGTCCAGGGTGTTGGGGACTTTTGATTGTTTTAAGTGTAAACGTATGCGCACGCGCTTTGTGTGCTGCACTCTGCTCTCGCGCAGAACCGCACGCCACTCTCTCGGACCCGCGACTGCCGCCGTCGCGCCGCCGCCGCCGGCCCGTTTCGCAACTGCAGCGGTTCTCTTGCATATCTTGTTGCATGGCAACTGTTCAAAATACGCAATTACAGACTTCGGTGTACTTTTAAACAAACCTGTATGTAGACAAAAAGTTTTGCTATCGATTGTCGTTAATACACGCAAAAACTAGTGTGCGGTATGTGATGCTTGCCAACCTTGTAAACGTTTAAAAGTAACTTCGTTAAGTAAATCTGGAATTTTAATTTACCTAACTATTAATAATTGCATTATTGAATAGATACTTAATGCTATTTTTCTTTTCAACATTCACTCTACTACTTTTCAGCAGTTTTTTTTCTCATAAGAATTTCAGGAAAATTGCTTTCGAGAATTCCACAGGCGCTCTTACGAAATCCGTAAGTAAACAAGATGTGTATGAAGTTAGGCTATTGCTGCCATTGAGGTCTTTTATCCACAAGGAACTGTATTTGTGTAGTACTTATAAAATCCTAATAAATCAAGGCAAGGTCAAAGCTGATCGATTTTCTCAGCCGATTGTGGTTTAGCCTTTTTTCACACACTGACATAAGGTTATTTTTAAACAGATCACACGAAGCGAAAGCTTCAACACACTGCGAAAGATACGTCGACTTCCAAACCACAATATTACTTTACAAGATAAATAACATTATCGTCACGCAATGCCTCGCGGCACAAAAATAAGGCATTCTTTGTAGGCCCTCACGAAGTAAGTTTAATAGTTCAATGTCTAGTAGGTACAATTTATGTTTTTACTTTCGAGGTTAGGGTTGCGGATTTATATGACACTGAAAACTGAAGGCTATTTCTGTAAGCGGTCTGTTTTTTCGATTATGAATTGATTATACCTCCTTAAGTGCGGTAACGTATTCTGTCGAAGGTTCTTGCGTCACTTTCGTACTCGTATACTACTACTACAGCCTATTTGCGTCCCACTGCTGGGTACAGGCCTCCTCACATCACGAGAGGGTTTGGGCTATAGTCCCCACGCGGGCCCAGTGCGGATTGGGGACTTCACGCACATCTTAGAATTACTTCGCAGATGCGTGCAGGTTACCTCACGATGTTTCCCTTCACCGAAAAGCTCAGTGGTAAATTCAAATTGAATTTCATACATAAGTAAACTTAGAGGTGCGAGCCGGAATCGAACCCCCGATCCTCTGCATGAGAGGCGGTAGGTCGAACCACTAGGCCACCACGGCTTAACGGTCACGGTACTCGTATACACTCAACAGCAATGGGTCACTTTGTATGGAAAATCCTATACAAAGTGAGCCGAATTCATTGATGTTGAGTGTACTTATGCAAAACAGCCACTTTGAAAGTAAGTAATATAAGACTCCCATATAGTTCAGGTTTATCTTAAAGGTACCATTGAACGGTGGACGACACACACTCGCACACAGTCTATCCCCAATTCCCACACCAAATGTGGTGGATTTTTTCCAATTCGAGATATAACTACCTACTATAACCTCTACTATAACCTCCCTATTATTATAATAGTTATAGTGCCACCGTCTTTCCCCACTAACCTCATAACCTGCCGCCAAATAGCAGTGCGAGCACTGTTGTGTTCCGGTAGGAGGTTAAGGCAGCCGGTGAAATTACTGGCACAGAGGCATTCCATCTTAGGCCTCAGGGTAGGTAACGCATTCGAGATCTTATGGTTTCTTAATGGGGGGTTATAGGATTTCGGTGTCCATGGGCCGCTGACCACTTACCAATACCATCAGGTGGGCTGTTGCGCTCGTTTGCCTATAGGTAACATTGGTATAAAAAAACCGAGAATGTATGCAAGAAGCTGGAAATCAGCAAACGAATCTTTATACTTATATTAAATCTGCTTCAGAGTTAGAATAGATGACTGTGTCATTATAATGACAAGTTATTTACACTCCAGTGCTGGGCACAGCCCTCCTCTCATCACGAGAGGGTTTGGGCTACATGTAGTCTCCACGCGGGCCCAGCGTAGCCAAAGTGACATTCCATATTGTCTTTCCTTACTTAGGTATCCAAGGAAAACTATTAACAAAACAGGGGCTATATTCGAAGTCTTAAATAGGGATCTTAATAGCTGCTTAAGGTTCACGACGCGTGAGCGATCGTATAGGGAACAGGGAGATCCCTATTTTAAGACTTCGAATATAGTCCCAGGTACTTATAACACGTAACTAATAACACGTAGATCATTGACATGGCCAGCTCAAAACCTTAATAAAGAAAAGAACCAAGTGCCTTTAAAACCAAATCTACTTCTTTGTTGGTGTGCCTTGTACAAGTAGTTTCGTAAAAAATTGTGTTATATTCCTTGGTCCTTTCGAAAATACTTCAAGTACCTATGATTATTTAGTGTAAGTACCTACTTGGTCGTGCCAATAAATAACAAGTAATAGGACTCGGGAATGTTGACGAGTGTTAGAAAATAGCTCGCGTGAAAACGAGGTGTGTAAACGTGTGTTCGTGCATCGGCCAACGTATAATAATGACTACGGATCATTCCGTAGTCATGTTGATGGATGAGTGATGACAATATTCATAGACTTTTTTAAATATTCATGACTGCTAACAATGGTTAAGCGCACATTACGTAGGAATGTAGACTGGGATGACATAAGAAAGTAAATTATTGCTGTTGGTTTATTGAGCAACCACCACACGCCGATCAAGGCCTTTAGTACCTATACGTGAAATGTGGATAGAGGATATTTCCCGACTGCCCCAGGAGGAGAGTAATGTTTTTCGAGTGTATGCATTTTTTTTATTACGAATGGGCTTGCGTTTGACCCTAATCACACCTAAAGGAAAGTAATGATAGGGTCTAAGGTGGAACACGCTTACCCAGAAGATGCCTATATTCACTCTTGAATACACCAAGATTATAGGAACTGGGAAACACAAACGCAGGGAGGAAATTCCAAAGTTTAGCAGTGCGAACGAGAAAAGATTTATGTGTATTTCTTTGGCACGCTCTGTAGCCTAAACCGATTGATGGATTTAAGCTTGTGTGGGTCAATATATACTCGTTAGATTCGTCTTGATTGTGAGAATGACACTGCGCATATCAAAAGTTTGTACCAATGCAGTCGGTTTTTCTTAAAAAAAATCGAGGTGTTGTTATTTCTTTCTCTTTATTAAAGACTTGTTATTTTTTCATGTCATTGGTTCAAAAGAAACGTATTCTAAGCTTTACAATTGAACTGTTACTACTACTACTACTACAGCCTATTTACGTCCCACTGCTGGGCACAGGCATCCTCTCATCACGAGAGGGTTTGGGCTAGTCCCCACGCGGGCCCAGTGCGGATTGGGGACTTCACACACATCTTTGAATTACTTCGCAGCTTGCTTACTATTGAACTGTTAATTTAACGTTATTCACGTCATGATGAACGTAAAAACTGCCATTACGCGCCAATCGCCTCCCCTAATATAACGATCATCGCGAAGGAAACATCGTGAGGAAACCTGCATGCAACTGCGAAGTAATTCAAGGATGTAGGTAGTATAATATGCAAATAGGGATGACGACAGGATGAAGAAATCGCTATTCTAATTAGTCCTTCAGTCAGGTAATAAAAAATATTAGACACGTATTTTTTGTTTTATCAAATTAACAAAGAATGACTAAGTTAAAACGCATTAAAGTTGGAGAGTGGGGGCTAACTACGTCACCGTTAGGTATAAATCGTACTAACCGTGACGTCATGCGACATTTCAACTCAATAAGTCTCCGTATAAGTTTGATTACGTGAAAAAAGAAAAAATACGTGTCCAATACTTTTCAATAATTTTCCTGATAGACTAAGGAAAAAAAGTTGTCGTCATCCCTATTCCCCAAACCGCACTGGGACCGTGTGGGAACTATAGCCCAAACTCTCTGATTATGAAGAGACCTAAGCTGTGCCCAGCAGTGGGACGTAAATAAGCTGTTGTGGTGGTGGTGGTGGTAGGTAGGTATCTATAGTCATATGTAGTATAATATGTACCTTTTTAAATCCCTCCTCGGCTCCAGCTCCATCCCATTCCGCCAGCACCTAAGTAGGTTACATAACCAGCATCGCCAGGATACGGAAACCAGCATCAGCATCAGAGAATGGGCCCACCGTCTGGTACAAGATGCAAGACTTCCTGTAAGCACTTTAGATACAGTTCTAATGTGTTAGGTAACCATAACGATATACCTTTTACTTGTTAGCGGTTGCAACCGCAAATGGGCCGGATGCCGTGCGTTCGGTACTCTAATCTCAGAGAGTTTTCGTATCATCTGCTTGTTCACTTATTACGTTACATAACGTACCAGTAACCCATTAGTTTAACGTTATGATTTCTTAGGCCACAGTGACTACTTACCATCAGGTGGCCTGTATTCTCGTTTGTCAATCAATAGTGTAAAAAGCATAATTTAGAAATTTTATCCAATAACCAAGTCAAATTACGTGCCATGTGACTTTCCATGCGACTAACTCCACCACCACCACAAAGGCCTTTTTACGGCCCACTGCTGGCCACAGGCCTCCGCTCGCCACGGGGCTCAGTGCGCAGTTGGGGACTTCACGTGCAGGTTTCATCACGATGTCTTCCTTCACTGAAAAGCTCAGTGGTACATTGAAAATTCAAATAATTTCAGATGTGCGAGCCGGATTCGAACCTTCGACCCTCTGCATGAGAGGCGGTAGGTCGAACCACTAGGCTACCACGGCTTTATCCAACAACCATGTCAAATTGCGTGCCATGTGATTTCCCATGCGATGCTCACTCCCGACGAGGCAATTTTAGAGATAGCCACTGAACCTGCGACCTCGTTTTCTACGCCAACCAATATGTCACTAGGCCTACGGGGCAACACGTTCACACATAAACGCTTTTCTTCCTTTCTATTTAATAGAGGGAAATTGCTCACATAGAAATAATACTTAGTACCTACCTACTAATGAGTAACAAACAATATACCTATAAGTGGCCTAGTGGTTCGCCCTACCGCCTCTCATGCGGGTCGTGGGTTCGATGAAGTCTCGCACCTCTGAGTTTACTTCTGGGTTAACTTCAATTTGAATTTACCACTGAACTTTTCGGTGAAGATGCAGGATGACATTTGGAGGAAACCTGCGCGCATCTGCGAAGTTATTCTAGGATGTGTGTGAAGTCTCCAACCCGACCTGGGCACGCATGGAGACTATTTATACTACTACTACTACTACAGCCTATTTGCGTCCCACAGCTGGGCACAGGCTTCCTCTCATCACGAGAGGGTTACACTATTTATATTTAGCCCAAACCCTCTCATCTCGTTTTCCTTCACCGAAAAGCTCTGAATTGAATTAAAGTACTACGAGATTTTTGTAGAATCCCCTCCTTAGTCGGTCAGTGTTGACCCTCACTTCCAAAAGCAACGGTAGCGTTGGAAACAGTGTTTCACACTCGGAAAACTAGTGAAATTGTTAAAAAGTCCCAGTGCGAACATTTTGAAATTCCCGCCTGAAACGCATCGAACCACCTGTAAAATCCAATATGTTGCTGCTTGAACATAATGATCATTTGTCAACCAAATACCTAAGTGAGAAAATGAGAAAACTTATCAACATACCTCACGTATCGTCTCACGGAAACTAGTCATCCCGTGAAGTCGTGAAAATGGTGAAATCGTGACGAAATCATATTGATGTCAAATGACACTGACGTGTCGTGAGCCGACTGAGTTTTCGTCTCGAACTTGTTTTCTTACAAAACCGTGTTAAAACACCGTTAGGTAAATGTAGGGTTAAAGGACTTTACTCAAATATTTGTTTAACTAATATTATCCGTTACCTACCTTAGATACCCCCAAAGTAGGTAGGTTCTGGATCACACCACGGAACCAGGAACGGTTTGATGTCTTTGTCGGTGGTAGGAAGTTCATTTTTTTTCGTGACGTTCAAAATTTACAGTTTGAGTTGACATGCAAGTCACAATTTTACTGCTGATGCACGGTACGTCCGGGTGGGTACCACCTTTACGTTTAACTTTACCCGCTGACCCGCCGCTAAACAGCAGTGCTCGCACTATGGTGTCTGGCAAAAGGATAAAAGAACGAATGAAACTAGCATAGACGCCATCAATCTACTTAATCACCGGTTTAGCAACGCATTCGAAATCTTTTCTAAGATAATAAATAATAACTAAAATTCAAGTGACAAACAAATCATTTGCAAGTTACTTAGAGGAAAATTAATAAAGTCAAACCAATTCAGCTTCTAAGTTTGAATTTTTCAAGAAAACGAACAATTTTATTGTTTTCTTCAAATTCGATAACACTGTAGGGCTTTTAAATCGGTACTAAGTCAATAACCCCCCCCCCCCCCCCCCCAGACGTAGATTTACATAATGGACGACCGGCTTGGCTCAGTTGGTTTGGATTCAGTCCGTCGGTATTCAGAAGGGTCGAATCCTGCTAGGGGCAAACTTTGTGTGATGAACACGAATATTTGGTCATAACATACTCGAGTCGTGAATGTTTAGTATTTGTAAGAATGTTCTTCTCTTCGCCCTCGTAGTACTTCAAGCGAAGAAAATGTATAGGTACCTACCTACACCTAAACTTTCTCATTAATGACGAATGACGTTTAGTTGAGTTTATCGCGAATAGACATGCAGACGCGATGGGGGCCTATTTTTCATAACAATAAGTATAAGATAAGAAATGCGTAAATTATAAACGATTTTATCGTAGGCCTATTTATTTATATTTCCAGAACTTTCCAAACATTTAGATTGTTATTAAAATTACCTAAAAAATTATGTTTTTTTGCTGATTATAAATGATAGATTGGTAGATGTAATACATTGATAAGGTTAGTGACATATACATTTACATATATAATATATAGTAGTACAAAATTTAAAAACACCTAACAGTTCTGCATACTACGTCGGGAAATGAAGATAGCTGTGTTATTAATAATCACCGTTGCGGGTTAGTGTTTATTTTACATATGAAAATTACTTTTATCATTCTATTTTTTTATAAAAATACACGTTGATCCAATCAACAGTTAAAAATCACTGTCTTCCCATTAGTAAATTAACTGATTTTATTTAACCTCGCAGAACTTTTGCAAACCCAACGCATACCACTGATTTTTAAATCAGAGGATATGTAATATTTGCACTGCGTCTTATATAGCAAAACCCGTCGAAATATTATAATAATAATGTATAGGTAATATTTTAGTCTGCAATTTGCGTTCGGTTTGGTAGGAGTGTCGCGGATGTGCTTAAAATATGGGCGGGCACCACAGTGAAAATAATAAAGCAGACATCACAGTGGGTCCAAATAATTTGAACTAAAGATACAGAACAGCACTGTAAACACAGCAGGCATTGAATTTATACTGTATAGTGCAAATGTAATGTGAATTTGTATGTGGAATTTTTGAAAAAAGGGCTTTGTTTGTTGCGGCTCTTCTTCTCAAGCAATGGATCTAGGAAGCGCTGGTAAATTCATGTCTGACATGTAAAAAAAAAATTAAATAAAAAATAGAACCGACTTCAAACTCCGATAGCCTGTGAAGTTGGTGTCAAGTTCACTATAAGATAGTCATAGCTTTGGGGCGGTTCACTTGACACCGACTTCACAGGCTGTCGGAGTTTGAAGTAGGTTCTATTTTTTTATTGAAAAATTTTTTTCGGCTATAGTTTCCAAACATGTGTACGATGGGACGTAAGTCTCACTGTAGTCTTTGAAATTGATGCCAAAATCATACACATGCTAACAAATTTCGAGGAGTTCCCTCGTTTTGTCATGGATCCCATCATCAGAACTAAACCAAATTATTAAAAGGGTTCAAGTTGGAGGTACACCCTTCAATTAAAAAAAGAATCATCGAAATCGGTTCACAATTGACGGAGATATGCGTGGTCATACATAAAAAAATATATATATATACGCGTCGAATTGAGAACCTCCTCCTTTTTTTTGTCGGTTGAAAAGTGCTCCAATGTGGCCAATTTGCTAAATAAATTAATTGATTTGATTTATTTATTGTAAATAAAAACGTAAATACTTAAATGAACTTAATTACACTACTACACAGGCACAGGCCTCCTCTCGTCACGAGAGGGCTTGGGCTATAGTCCCCGCGCGGGCCCGGTGCGGATTGGGAACTTCACACACATCTTTGAATTACTTCGCAGAAGCGTGCAGGTTTCCTCACGATGTTTTCCTTCACCGAAAAGCTCAGTGGTGAATTCAATGAATTTCGCACATAAGTAAACTTAGAGGTGCGAGCCGGAATCAAACCCCCGACCCTCTGCATGAGAGGCGATAGGCCGAACCACTAGGCCACCACCGCTTCCTTAACTTAATTAATGATGAGAATAAACTAAAATTAAAAGTAAATAAATAGGTAGTTAAAATGGAGCTATAAATAGAAAATTTGACCGAAATCACTGCCTTGGAGTAGGGTGCCCAGAAGGCTGGCTGCATTGATTTGATTGCATACAAGTAGTTACAGTTTTGACTAGAAAACTACTGGTCGAAAATTTAGTATACCTATCACGGCTTCTTCTAGCACATTATGTTGACCCATGTTACAATCGGTATCGGCCATGTTTCGGTGACGGAAAACATCGTGAGGAAACCTGCACGCATCTGCGAAGTAATTCAAAGATGTGTGAGAAGTCCCCAATCCGTGCTGGGCCCTCGTGGGGACTATAGCCCAAACCCTCTCGTGGTGAGAGGAGCCCTGTGCCCAGCAGTGGGACGCAAATAGGCAGTAGTAGTAGTAGCAGATGTTACAATCTGGGGTAAATTATAGCATAAAATAAGTCGTAGTCAGCATCCTCTAAGTTTACTTATGTGCGAAATTCAATTTGAATTAACCACTGCGCTTTTCGGTGAAGGAAAACATCGCGAGGATACCTGCACGCATCTGTGAAGTAATTCAACAATGTGCGTGAAGTCCCCAATCCGCACTGGGCCCGCGTGAGGACTATAGCCCAACACATGGACAGTAGTCAGCAGCCAGTTTAATAGTATAGCCCACTCTACTGCCTCACTATCCTAACCCCGTGTGATATCTTACCTGTGCGACTTATTTTCAGTGCACATCGTGTGTGCGGTACCCGTAGAGTTCAAACCTCATGTCCTGGATATCTTGGGTGACAATGGGGAAACAATATTGTTGGATTTGAGCACAGCACCGAATGAAGATAACTCGCGAGCGGCTCGGAATGACAGGAGTTCTTACGTTTTGTTTACCAGGTACTACTACTACTACAGCCTATTTGCGTCGCACTGCTGGGCACAGGCCTCCTCTCATCACCTCCTCTCATCACGAGAGGGGTAGTACCAGGTACTAGCAAAATATAATAACTTCGATATATTACGATGCCACCACACCACCATAATATGTTGGGAACTGCTGACACCTCACGAGAGGATCTGGGAGGACTATGGACATCACCTTGATTTTCTTAAATATCGGCCATACTCTAATATTCCTTTTTTTAAAGCGTGCTGCTGAATGCTCTCTAAAACTCCGTGAAATTAGTTTTAATTTATATTCACTTGCTTGCAGAAATAATCCTAGTTCAGGTCAGACCCTGGCCTTGAACGATGCCGCTTCCGTCTTAGGGTCCAATTTCAACCCTACCAGGCCTACCATTGTGATTTGCCATGGCTACACTCAGGGCAGAGGCAGCACTCTCAATCAACTCATTCGTGACGGTAATGTTTTTTGACGTGATAACGTTTTATAAATTTTAAGCTGCGCCCACGATTAAACATGATTCATTAGTAGCGTTGTAGCGTTACGTAGCGTTGTAGCGTTACGTGACGTTATCACGTATAAAATTATCATCCGTAAGCCGACATAACGACAGCCAATTTTTTTTTAGTTCCGGGAGGGGCAGGTTTATGGATTCTCGGGGTAGTTTACTGTAATAAAGAATGCATTGACCCATAAATGATCTAAAAACTTTTCTCACACGAAATTTTGGTACAGCTATTTTATGTTTATGTCTGGTGTTGATCATCATCTTCCTCTCCATTTTCCTCTTCGATGTTCGACCTAATCATCATCATCATCATTTCAGCCCATTTTCAGCTGAATGAAGTCCACTGTTGGACATAGGCCTCGGTCATAAGTTGATCTTGGTCGATATAATCAAATCAGTAAACTTAAATTCCCACGCAATCTCGATGATTAAAGTAAGTCTATTTTTGATAAAAGCATTTAATCCAATTTTTTATATTTCCTCAATGATATAAATCAGTAATATGAACACTGATAGGTAGGTACACATCAGTGAAAAAATAAAATCAAAACAGGAAACGCCCAATAATTATCAGAAAAGATAATTTACATGGATTACTTCATTATCGATGCTTCTAAAATGTATTCATTCATGATTTCATGAATTCATAAAAGTAGAATGTCACATGCTCCACTTTTCTTTTACCCTCCTTTTAGTTACATACACAAATGTTAGGTGTAAGTAGTACATGCGTGATCTTGGTCACTCAAACACGAAGCAAAATTTTGTGTCAAAATTAGTAATTACTTTCGATGAGTGCGGGTGGGGGACTTCAGTACACACATTTTTGAATTGCTTAAATGATTATAATCTAGCGGCAGTAGGACGTAAATAGGCTGTTGTGATGGGACTAATAAGGTCAGTGATATTGGCTTCATTAGCAAGTGTAACAGCACTTACTCTGCTCAACCCATTCTTGACCATATTGAAATTACAGCACACCTTGAAATCGGAGACTACAACGTGATCGTCCTGGATTGGAGCCACCTCTCCCAGATGGACTACTTCACGGCCATCAGCTCTGTTCCCTCCGTCGGTCAGGGCCTGGGTTCGCTGCTGCTCTTCATCAACGAAGTGACTGGGGCGCCTTTGGAATCCATGCATATTGTTGGGTTCAGTCTAGGTGCCCATGTCGCTGGCAACGCTGGGAGGCATGCGGGAGGGAGAGTTGGACGTATTACTGGTGCGTATTATCATTCTGTTAATTGTAATCGAAAATGAAATTCTTCACATTTCCCTCATTTGTCGTTCTTGGTGGAGTCTGGTAGAGAACACAGATTGTAATTTGCTTCACATATGCTGTTTCATGTTCCCTTTCATTATAATATTTACCTCTGAAAAATTTTCGGTATGATTGTTACATAAATTGCTACTCTTGCTTGGCTTGAAATGTGATACAGCAATCTTGCTGTAGTATCCCCTTTGACGAATCACATTCGCATTCCTCCTTTATCTTACAGGTTTGGACCCCGTCAGCCCAATCTGGGCTATCAACAGCAACCGTCTCTCTAGCGCCGATGGTATCTACGTCGAGAACATCCACACCTACGGAAACCCTGGCAGCACCGCCTATGGCGACGTGGACTTCTACGTCAATGGCGGTGGCTCGCAGCCTGGCTGCCTCTTGTCGCTGTGCAGTCACAACAGAGCCTGGGAGATCTTCGCCGCTACAGTGAAATATAACCACTTGATTGGAAGACAATGCAATACACAAAGAGAGATCACGACCGCATCGTGCTCTGGGCCTGAGCTGTCGTTAGGAAATGCTGATGTGAACAAATCAGGGTAAATATTAAATCTTGTATTATTTGGAATCCTTCTATTGAGTTTCTAGTGAGGATTGCTTAAAGTTTTTTTTTTTATGATATTGGTAGGCCAAAGAGCACACAGGCTAGCTAGATCATCATCTGATGGTACGCGGTCGCTGCGTCCCATGGATATGAGAACCCTAAGATGGAATGCCTCTATGACGGTTAATTTCACCGGCTGCCTTACCCCCTTACCGGAACACAACACAATAGTGCAAGCAGAGCATAGTATATTAGGAGGCAGGTTTAGACGGTGGTACATCTGGGTGGACCTTGTACCAGTCCTAACACCATCATTTGTTCGGCATATTTCGGCCGATCTTTAGCTGGGCTGAAAAGTTCCATGATATTAATTTGTTAGATGTAGTTACAAAATAGATAAAGAACTATATGAAACTATGATCCTACCTACCGTTATGCGTATACAATGTGAATGTCTCTTCAAAAATTGGATTTTTTGTTTCAGATCTGGTCTGTACTACGTCTCAGCTGGAAGAAGTTACCCTTATTGATCTGAAAATAGAATGTAAATGAAAAAACAAGGTGTATTTTTAAATCGAATAAAATTCTGAATGAAACTTTTATTTGAACTTTTTTCCACCAAAAAGTTTGTAGGTAGGGTACATATACCTAATCAGAAAAGTAAAAACTGACCATCCGCAAAAAGCGGCCATACATTATAATAAAACTTTTCTTCCGCTTTGACTTTCGGAAACGACTGTATCTTACATATTAAACAAATAAAACACATCGTCAACAACATGCTAAAAAACACCGACTTTACCTACATCTTGCAACGTGTAAAAACAAATCATGATGAAAAGAATTTTCTTTTCATTATATAAATCTTCTATATCCATCTTATCAATCAATCAGTGTGGTGAAAATACATCCTCGACCATACCATAGACGACGACGACGACATCAAATTTGAGCCGAGGTTTTATGTAGACGCCTCATCTCCTCCATGTGACATTTATCGCACGCATGACGCAGCTAAATCGAAGGACGGTTCGAAATAATTGGTCCTAAATTTCCGTTTGTAAAATCAACGGGTTTAAATAGCATTTTAAATGAAATTTTGGGAAATTCTATCTACGAACCCATATATAACACCTGTAACAGTTTTTCAAACAAATGTCAGAAACATATTGTAACTTGGTAGTGAATAGTGATGTGACACTACGCTGTTATAAATATTGCAGATCAAATGATCTCGAGGGTTCGAAAAGCCTATATTACAATTACAGATTAGAGATTTGAGCCGTTTTTAAACGTACTTCGAAAAAAGGAGGAGTGTGGAGGAAGAGTTTTGTGTGTATGTTCCTAGATTACTCCGTCAATTGTGGACCGATTTCGATGATTCTTTTTTTTATCGAAATGTAGATACCTCTGGATTGGATCCATTTTAATTTGGTTCATTTAATTTTAATTGGTTAGTAAAGCGCGCCACTAACTCTCAAGAGATAACCACGACTACTCTGCCAAGAGTGTAACGATTAAGAAGAAGAAGAACATACTATTGATATGGTAAGGACCCCTTAGGTATGATAATAAAATAACATGGAATTAAGTAGTAAGCAATAACAAAGATAAGATATTTATCACAAAAACGTAAAAATTATCGCGTGATGACTAATAATCTAGCTCTACCATACTCACGCTTGATTATAGGTAAGGTACGATAAAATTATATCAATAAGTGATCACATGATTATTATACTACTACTACTACTACTACTACAGCCTATTTGCGTCCCACTGCTGGGCACAGGCCTCCTCTCACCATGAGGAGGGTTTTAGCTATAGTCCTCACGCGAGCCCAGTAGTGTATTAATGGGGCTTTCAGATCTAGGATCTTCGATCTACGATCTGACGCCCATTAATACCAGTGTTTCGTTGCCTGTATTTGAAAGCCCCAATCAGGTATTTTTAGCTACGATCTGACGCCCATTAATACCAGTGTTCGTTGCCTGTATTTGAAAGCCCCAATCAGGTATTTTTAGCTACGATCTGACGCCCATTAATACCAGTGTTTCGTTGCCTGTATTTGAAAGCCCCAATCAGGTATTTTTAGCTACGATCTGAAGCCCATTATTCCCAGTGTTTCGTGGCCTGTATTTGAAAGCCCCAATCGGGCATTAGTTTCGTCTATTTAAGGGAAAAAAAAACAATAACTGACTCATTTCTATGCGCATTCGAGCCAGGATGGGACGGTCCTCTTATAATATATGCAACTAAGTACTTATTTTATTATTTAGGGCGTTCCTGTTAGCAACACGTTTTATTTTCAGAAATGAAATTTCGAAAACAATCCCAGAGCATGAAATTGGATGTAGTTTGTACGGTGGATAAGAAACGCAACTTTCGTCACGGTAAACTTTTACCTGACACTATCCGTTGTGTAATTTGTGGACCCTCTAACTGTGGAAAAACGAATTTAATAATTGGACTTCTTCTTCACGAGCACGGACTACGCTTTGAACACGTTTATGTTTATTCTAAAACTCTTTTCCAACCCATGTACAAATATTTAGAAAAAGTATTGGCATTAGTTCCATCAGTCACTTATCAAAAGTACTGTGAAAATGATCAAGTAATTAGCCCTCATGAAGCTAATATTAATTCAATTATAATATTTGATGATGTAGCGTGTGAGAATCAAAACAACATACGAGATTATTTTGCTATGGGAAGGCACAAATGTATTGATAGCTTCTACCTAAATCAAACATACAGTAAAATACCGAAACAGTTAATTAGAGACAACGCAAATCTAATAATTCTCTTCAAACAAGATGATGTCAATTTACGTCATGTTTATGACGAACATGTGGGATGCGACATGACGTGGTTACAGTTTCGAGAAATGTGGTCAAAAGTATGGAGCAGACCTTACAATTATTTGGTTATTAATAAAGATTGTCCTAAGAATTCAGGATGTTATAGGATGGGTTTTGATACCTTTGTTTTAGTGGATTAATACACAATTTATAAGGAAGGAATTTTAATAAAATATTTATTGTTATTAAAGGAACCATTGAGATAGGACATGACTCACAATATGAGTGAAGAGAAAAAATTTAAAGAAAAAATACTAAAGTCTACCGAGGCTGTCAAAAGAAAAGTTAAACTTATTCGAGACATACAAAATAACAATAATATGATATTGGAATCTGTTCTCAAACCAATTACAGACCCGCTCAATAATATCACAAAAAGTACAGTGAACAATAATGTAAATACCGTTGACACCAAATCTGATGATGAATTTAAATGGAGTAAAAATACAGTAAAAAAATTAAAATTCAGCCCAGATAGGGAAATCAGCGATGACAGCATAGACGATAAAACGGTTTTCCAAAAATCACTCAAATCGACTCCAAATCATGAATATCTACAATCAGACATTTCTGATGAAAACATATCAAATGTAAGTAATGATGCTAATGATGATGATGATGATGATTACGATGATGATGGTGATGATGAAAACTTATCAATTGAAAGTCAAGACATCGACGATTATAATAAGACAACTGAAAGCGTTAATAATAATGCAATGGATAACTCCAACAATACGTCGTTTAAAACAGTAGATTCATTTCATACTCCACGCAATGATCTGGCTTGGGCTAAAAAATCAAGTACCTACGAAAACGTTCCTTTTGGTGTTCGAATGGAACGTGGCAAGCTTATGATAGGATCTTCTTCAGTTCACGTCGCTAAAAAGAAACTCAAAGTCAACGGGCGTATACTAACTCTGACACCAGGATTAAAAGAATTATTATTTAAGAAAGTGCCTGATTTGAATGTCATAACAGAAGAAGATAAACGTAATTACAAAATAATTTTATTAGAAACTAATGCCCACAGGCGCGATTTTAATCCAAACAAACCAATAAAAAGTAACAAAGGTAAAAAGTATTTACACATTATTAAACCGCTTTTTAAGTTGACAAAAGAGCGAACGACTAGCACTGAAAGCTGTAGTACGAGTATTAAGGGTCAAGGATTACCTACATTAAAAAGCGTTAAAAAGGATACTAACTATGTTTATTGGGACAATCCTAATGAGCTTGTAGATAGGTTGAAACTGTTGATAGCTTCTCGCGATGCTGGCAATACTGGTTTGGATAACGAAATTATAGCCATTATTGAAGAATTACGAGAAGGCGGGTACGTCAATAATATATAACTTTGAAATTCGTACTTCACCATCCAGTTAATGAGAGGCTTTCAGTAAGTAACAATCAACTATTCAAAATTAAAATGAATATTGACAAATTTGGTCATCATGTACATAAGCGTTTACGTTTAGCGCTAGTTTCTGATAATGCGCTTTTAAGGTCAGAGAATGGAGATTATGATTTACAATTTTCAAGACTAAAAGGTGTTACAAAACCACTAACAGCAGACGATGTAGTTAACAAGCAATATGTTGATCAATTTTTCAAGAATGTTTACGACAAAAAAGAACTTGATGAAATATTAAATAGTATAAAGAGTCAGATTCTGCTTCTTAATTCACAGTTAAGGATGAACTTTTATACTAAACAGGAAGTAGATATCATTGTCAAACACATTAATAATGACAAAGGAACAAATCGTGAATGAAATTCATCGTTCCGCTCGTAAAAATTTTAAACGCAGAGTAGTTATTTTAAAAGGGATTGATGATTTGTGGCAAGCAGATTTATTGGATTTACAAAAATTTCATACTTTTAACAAAGGATATAAATATATTCTGGTTGTAATTGACACCTTTTCTAAGTACGCGTGGTGTATTCCAACTAAATCTAAAACTAAAACCGAGATCAAAAACGCATTTGAAAAAATTATAGTATCAGACCAAAGAACTCCAATAAATTTACAAACAGACTTTGGTACAGAATTTTATAATAACGAGTTTGAACATTATCTAAAATCCTTGAAAATCAACCATTATTCTACGTATTCGGTCAAAAAGGCATCTATTGTTGAACGGTTGATAAAGACGCTCAAAGGTAAACTTTACAAATATTTCAGTTTTATTGGAAATTATAAATGGGTTGGAAGACCTATAGATGATATTGTCCACTCCTATAATCAAACTATGCATCGTACAACAAAATTTAAGCCTTATGATGTACATTATGGGAATGAAAGCGAAGTTAAGAAAAACATACTTAAATCGCAAAATTGTTTACAACAAAAATCAAATAAATTCAAGGTTGGAGATCGGGTTCGCATTAGCAAATATAAAAGTGCCTTCCGTAAAGGTTATACACCTAATTGGTCAACTGAGCTCTTTACTATTAAAAAAGTTAATTACACGCACCCTGTTACTTACCATATAGAAGACCAACGGAAAAACCCTATACTTGGTACATTTTATGAACAAGAACTTCAGAAAACTACGTGTCCAGATATTTATCTCATAGAAAAAGTAATCAAAAAAAGGGGAAGAAAAATGTATGTTAAATGGTTAGGACTTGCTGATAGTGAAAACAGTTGGATTAATAGAGATGATATTGTTTAATCATATTTAAACACTTCGTCGTATGCAAATTAATCATTAACTTTTCGGTGATGAGAGGAGGCGGACTTTTAAACAGTGTTATTAATCATTTACCGTTCGAACTCCACTTGCCGGGATATAATTATTGTGGACCAGGCACAAAATTACACAAGCGGTTGCAAAGAGGCGACAAAGGTGTCAATCCATTGGATAATGCGTGCATGCAGCACGACATAGCTTATGACAATCATTCTAATTTAAGTGATCGTCACCGTGCTGATTTAGAACTTTATAAAATGGCTAAACAAAGATTAAAGTCAAAAACTGCTGGAAAAGGAGAAAAACTGGCTTCGTGGTTAGTTAGCAAGGTGATGAAGTCCAAATTAAAAGCTGGTGCAGGAATCAAATCATTCAAACATTTTGTTAATAAAATACGTACCGAATTGAAAAAAAAAAAATCGAGAAGTAAGAATGCATCAATCAGTCAAGCATGGGATGCAGCGAAAAAAATCATCTCTGTTTACAATACGAGTAAGCTGCGAGTTCCTCGCTTAATACCGATTCCAAAGTCGGGGGGAATACTACCACTCATTCCTATATTTGCCGGTCTCTCTGCATTAGGATCATTGGCTGGCGGAGCTGCTGGAATCGCAAAAGCTGTTAACGATTACAAAGCTGCTAGAAACAACTTAGCTGAATCTGAACGTCATAACAAGATGATGGAATCTATAGCGTTGGGAAAAGGGTTGCATATTAAGCCATATAAAAGTGGAAAAGGATTGTGTATTAAGGCTTCAAAAAACTGAATGATCGGTTACCCAGACGAGCACTTACTAATTATGATATTTTAAAACACTCAATTGACATACCTTATTTTAGAGGTGTTTTTATGAGAGATACTTTACCAAAGCGACCGAAAAGAGTAGAATGTGCAATCATAAATTTAGATAGCTCAGAAAACCAAGGGACTCACTGGGTAGCCTATGTCAAAATAAATAAATATTGTGAATATTTTAATAGTTATGGCGATCTCCAACCTCCGCTTGAATTAATAAATTATTTAAAAAACTGTAACATTTCATACAATTATACCACTTACCAAAAGTTTAATACTGTGAATTGTGGACATTTATGTTTAAAATTCTTGAAAATATTTTGGTGTAAACATTTAAATGCGACTGATCAATAAAAAACTTTACATTCGCACAATGTCTTTCACTTTATCCATAACTGGATGTTCCTCCTCTCTTGTAACAAATTACTCGCCAGCTCTTCAACTAGATGGTGACTATGAATGCGGTCTGCTATATATGTCGACTTTTAATTCAATACCAAATATAGACAACAGAAATAATAAGTTTTATTATGGAAGAAATGAAGTAGTACAAATACCTGAAGGCTCATATGAATTGCAAGATATTGGTGATTACCTCAAAAGTCGTCTTCGAGATTGTTCTTTTACATTATCATGTAACAATAACACATTAAAAACTTCTATATTGTGTTCTAAGAATGTTTACTTTAATAAAGAAGACTCTATTGGTAAGCTTCTTGGTTTCGGGAATGAAACTGTTCCGGCTAATATATTTACTGAGTCCGCGTTGCCTGTATCCATTCTGTCTACAACCATAGTCCGAGTGGAATGTGACATCGTGAGCGGATCTTTTGTAAACGGGAAACCTAGTCATATAATTCATGAGTTTGTACCTAATGTGCCACCTGGTTACCGGATTATAGAAACACCAAAAAACGTTATCTATTTTCCTGTTACTCAAAAAAGTTTGAGCTCCCTTAAAATAAGAATTTTAGATGCAAACAATCATTTAGTAAATTTACGTGGTGAAGAAATTCAAATATATTTGCATGTTCGTAAAAATGATAGACTTTAATAAAAGCACGAACCCATGCAAAAAAACTAGTATTAACCATCGTGCTATCAAGAAAAGAACACCTAAAGGGCAGCTTACTAAGGAAAATAAACAGTTTCTGAAAATAATAGGTCTATTAAAATGAGTATATTATCAGTAACAGATAATTTTAGTTTCGACAACTCAATAGAAAGTTTCGAATATCATTCGTATAAGCCCTACGTTACAAGTTTTAATTTAAATGATGAAATTCGTATACCTATTAATCAACAAGATCTATATGTCCTGCCGTCAGAAAGTACTTTATACATAGAGGGTTCCATTGCAGTATTCAACAGAGAAACGAAAGAGCAAATGAAAAGTATTCTTTTTACAAACAATCCCATACTTCATTTGTTTCAAGATATTAGATACGAACTGAATGGGATTGAAATCGATAAAATTAAGAATGCTGGCGTTACAACAACAATTAAATCTCTCATATCCATGAATGAACTTGAGTCGTCAATGTCAAAGCAGTGGGGTTGGGATATTAAAGGCACTAAAAATTCACATGGAACTTTTGCTGTGTCTATTCCGTTAAAAAAGATTCTTGGTTTTGCGGAAGATTACAACAAAATTATTATTAATTGCAAGCATGAACTTATTCTCTTACGATCCAACACTAATTTCAATAGTGACATGATTATATCTAAGACTAGGTGCCGAGTGGGTGCGCGAGCTGCGAGCAGCTCGCGTAATACCGACGCTAAGATTTTGGCAAAAGGCTTTTTTATGGTAGCGGTTCGGGTTTGTGTGATCGCAATTAATTAAAATGTTATACCTACTTGCACTTTATAATAGCAGAGGTTCGTTTTTTCTGCCTGTCGCTTTGTTTTGAGAGCTCGCAGTTCAAAACTAACCTACGTGCACTTTTCAGGTAGCGGTTCAGTTTTGTGAGGTCGCAATTCAAACCTAACCTAACCTAAACTATCTCCACTTTTATGGCATCGATGGGTTCGGATTTGTTCAAATCTAACCTATCTGCAATTTCTAGCAGCAGTTTGGATTTTCGATGTCACGGTTAAAATCTAACCTAACCCCCGTGTATCTTTGCGGGCAGCTGTTAGACTTTGCGAGGTCGCAGTTCAAGCAACCTAACCTACTTGCACTTTCTAGCAGTGGTACGGATTTTATGGCTGTAGTTGGTTTTTGTGAGGTGACAGTTCAAACCTAACCTAACCTCTGCCTGGATTTTTCTAATAGCGGTTCGGTTTTGTGGGGTCTGATTAACAAACCCTACCTGCATTTTTCAGGCAGCGATTTGGTTTTATAAGGTCAAACCGGGCCTTGTTCAAACCATTTCTATTATTCTGGCAGCATTTTGGATTTGTGAGATCAAAGTTTAACGCTAACCACACCTTAATGCATTTTCTAGCAGCAGTTCAGATTTTCGATATCATGGTTCAAACCTGACGTAACCTTTCTGTACTTTTCTGGCAGCTCAGTCAGATTTTGCGAGGTCGTAGTTCAAAGCTACCCTATCCTAACCTGCACTTTCTGGAAGCAGTTCCTTTTGTGAGGACGCAGTTCAAATCTAACCTAACCTACCTGCACTTTCTTGTAGCGGTTCCGATTTGAGAGATTACAGTTCAACCCTAACCTAACCTATCTGCACTTTCTAGCAGCGGTTCGGATTTTTTCTGGCTTTGGTTTGGTTTAGTGAGTTCGCAGTTCAAACCTAACCTAACCTCTACCTGGCAACCGTTTGGTTTTGTAGGGTCACAGTTTAGACTTAACAAACCCTACTTGTACTTTTAAGGCAGCGATTTGGTTTTATGAGGTCGTAGTTCAAACCTAACCTAACCTACCTTTACTTTTCTGGCAGCTGTTACATTTTGCAAGGTCTCAGTTCAAAGCCATCCTTTCCTAACCTGCACTTTTTGGTAGTAGTTCCGTTTCGTAAAATCGCAGTTTATATCTAACCTAGCCTATCTGCACATTTTAGCAGCGGTTCGGATTTTTTCTAGCTGTGGTTTGGATTGTGAAGTCGCAGTTCAAACCTAACCTAACCTCTACCTGGACTTTTCTGACAACGGTTCGGTTCAGTTTTATGAGGTCGTAGTTCAAAACTAACCTAAATGCACTTTTCAGGTAGCGGTTCAGTTTTGCGAGGTCACAATTCAAACTTTTTTTTTGTTATCGTGGGAAATCCGTTATGGATTCCACTGGCGATGGACGTCACCAGTGGATATGTCCGACTCACACGGACGAAAACCCCCGTGGTGTTCCGCCGCTTGCATTTGGACCTGGTCCCGGGAACGCTTTTGCACACCTCCGGTACCACGTCTGCGGTGCCCACGCGGTTCTGGCTCAACTCAAATCAAGGAGAGGGATATGAACCTCTCACCCGCACCGCTGCAGGATCCCTGGAACACTCAGGGACCTTTCCAGCTCCGGACCTCATGTGGTAGACGACGGGACTCCCATCCCGTTGCCTGCCGGTCCACATTACAGCGGTTGCATCCGGCCTGCAAAGGCCCGACGCCGCCTGCCCGTTCTCCTGCGGCGTTGCGGTAGCAACTTCACGTCGTCCTCTCGCTCATGCTCTGCAGCCTTGGCACGCATAACATCCTCGCTGAAGACGGCAACTGCCACCCAGGTCGTCACAATTCAAACCTAACCTAACCAAAACTACCACAATTACAATTAGTTGATAAAACTCTTTTTCTGGGGTTTTGGACAACAAATATTTAAAAAGTGCTCTGCTGCGCAAAGGTTACTATTGTGTAGAAGATTATTTAAGTGACAAGACGAATGCCTCGTCTGAATTGGACTTATAAACACGTGTGCGCTTAAGGACTTAGTTAAGATTTGTAAAGTGCGTGTAGTTAAAAAAAAAAACGATACAAAGTAGAAGATGTAGGTAATGTAGGTATCAATGACGAAGCTTGCAGCGGATATCGGTATGTTTTTAATGATAACTACATGAAATTGTACATAATGACGATGCAAAGGTGATTGTAAAATCCTACTTGAATAAATGTTTTTTATCTTTATCGCCACTTTTCTGGCATCGGTCGGATTTGTTCAAGTTCAGTTCAGATTTTCAATGTCATGGTTCAAACCTAACCTAACCTATCTGCACTTTCTAGCAGCAGTTTGGATTTTTGATGTCACGGTTCAAATCTAACCTAACCTCCGCACACCTTTTCGGGCAGCTGTTAGATTTTGAAAGATCGTAGTTGAAGTCTAAACTCACCCACCTGCACTTTTTGGTAGCAGTTCCGTTTTATGGAGATGCGGTTCAACCCTAACCTAACCTGCCTGCATTTTTCTGGCAGCGGTTCGGTTTTGGGAGATCACAGTTCAACCGTAACCTAACCTACCTGCACTTTCTAGCAGAGGTTTGGTTTTTTCTGGCTGTGGTTTGGTTTTGTGAGGACACAGTAATAATCAAAAGTACCTACACTTTTCTGACAGAGAGTCGTATTTGTGAGATCACAGTTCACTAACGTAACCTTCCTGCATTTTCTAGCAGCAGTTCGGATTTACGATGACACGGTTCAAACCTAACCTAACATTCAAGTACTTTTCTGGCAGCTCTTTGCAAGGTCGTAGTTCAAAGCTATCCTATCCTAACTTCCTTATAGTGAGTCATCTCGAAAAATGCTATTTTGAGAGCGTTTTACAATATGGCCACAGTGAGGTCCGCCATCTTTTTGAAAATAAAAACAAAATTGAGGATATATTCAAGCCGATCGAAAAACAAGTCGAACCCCGTAGACATCTCGAAATTTCCAAAAATTCAATTTCAAATATCTCGGCGGTCATTTCGTTTTTTACAACTTTTATTTTATTTTATTGAAGGATTGATTTTATCCAAGGTCCACAGTATTGCCAGGTTTGATTGATTTTTTCTTTGTCCATACATTTTTTTCATTCAAAAATATGAAAGTAGATGGAGAAACATTTTTGCTAAAAAAAATCATCCTGAGCGATTTATCGCAGTTGTTGTAATGACAATTGACCATTTTTGTCTGATTAAAATGGCAACACGGGCGCCAGGATTTTTTTTCTCTTTTCTCACATTTCGAATAGCACAGCTGAATGATTGGTGAGAGGTAATAATAATGTAATACATGGTGTGTTACGTTCAACTACCTTTGGAGCAGCTTAGTGACCTTGTATCGAACAATTTAAACACAACTTTTACCTAATTAAATGAATCCATAATGAAGCTACTTATGTTCTTGACTTTTCATTCAAAAATGTGAAAAGTATGAGAAACATTCTTGTAAAAATAAGATGGCCGCCGAGATATTTGCGTTTGAAAATTTTCATTTTTGAGGTGTTTTTGCGGGGTTGCGTTGGGTTGTTTTGATTTTGATTTTTTTCGTTTTTTTCTTAATCGGCTTGAATGTATCCTCAATTTCGCCGTTCAGGATTGATTTTTTCTTCAAAAAGATGGCCCTGTGAAGGCCATATTGTATAACGTACGAAAAATTGCATTTTTCGTGGCCAAATATTTTGAGTGAGTGCAAATATCTCGGTGGCCATTTTCTTTTTATAATTTTGTACAACGTAATCGCAAAGAACGTATGTACCAAAATTATCCGAAAACGACACCGATATCGGGTATAGAGCGGAAAACGAAAAACTCAATCATCTCAACTCCGCCGTCATCTTGGATTTTTGAAATATCAGATTTTTACCATAGACACGAGGGGAAGAGTAAAAAACCCGCCATAGACGACTCTCCGCCTTCTCGACCCCTTCATGGAGAACAATTGCGTCATTCAGTAGTAGGTTGATTGTGGGATTAGGTAAAAGCTGTGTTTAAATTGTTCGATACAAGGTCACTCCGTGAGCCACTGCTGAGGCGGCCCCCTATAAGAAGCTCCGAAGGGGGGCGAATGTAACGGACCATATACGTACCAAAAATACGTTTCTATGAAAATTATTATTTTTTGTATGGCAACACTGAATTATTTTTTTACAAAATAAGAAAACTATTAATACATATAAACGTCTCATTCATAACAACGACGTCAAATGATGCCAACCCACTCAAAATTAAATATTCGTTGCAATAAATACCTTTGTATGAAAATGTATTTTTTATGTATGGCAACACTAACATTAAATATTTTTCCTATAACCACCATGTTGAATCAAGCAATTTGACTATACATTATTATCACCCCCTACCAATACTGTTGGCTGAGCTATTCGAAATGTGTGAAAATAGAAAAAAAAATCCTGACGCCCGTGTTGCCAGTTTATTCGGACAAAAATAGTCAAATGTCATTACTACAACTGCGATAAATCGTTTTGACTAATTTTTTAATCAAAAATGTTTCTCCTTCTACTTTTCATATTTTTGAATGAAAAGTCCAAAAAAATGTATGAACAAAGAAAAAATCAACCAAACCTGGCAACACTGAAAATCAAGTCCTACAACCGCCAAAAACAAAGTGATCCGCTAAAATGTTGCCAACCTCAAAATATCTCACCTCGAATAATGCAATTTTTCGCACATTTCACAAAATGTCAGCCATGGGGTCCGCCATCTTGTCGAAAAAAAAAACAATCCTTGACAACAAAATTGAGGATTAACCCGAGCCCATAGACAAAAAATATCGAAAAAACAACAAAAAAATCACCGCGATGCGACCCCGCAAAGACACCTCGAAAAATGAAAAATTTCAAACAAAAATATCTCGGCGGCCATCTTGTTTTTCCTACTTTTTTTAATTTAATCGTAGCAGTCGTTCTAAAATTGACCGAAAACGACACCAATATTGGGTAGGTGCGATAACAAAAAAAAAAGTTGACAATCGCAGTTCGGGCGCCATTTTGAATTTTTCAAACTTCATATTTTTCCCATAGTCACCATATTGAATCCAGCAATTGTTCCATACATTATTTTTACCTCTCACCAATACATTTGGCTGTGCTATACGAAATGTGAAAAAAGTGAAAAAAAAAATCCTGGCGCCAGTGTTGCCAGTTTTTTCTGATGAAAATGATCAAATGTCATTACGACGACCGCAACAAATCGTCCAGGGTGATTTTTTCATCAAAAATATTTCTCCTTCTACTTTTCAACTTTTTGAATGAAAAGTCCAAAAAAATGTATGGGCAAGGCAAAAAAAAACTGAGCCTGGCAACACTCCCGACTGAGCCCTACAACCGCCAAAAACAACGAAGTCTGCTCAAATGTTGTCAACCTCGTAGTATTTCAACTCGAAAAACGCGATTTTCAGAGCTTTTTATATTAAGGCCTCCACGGGGTCCGCCATTTTATTGAAAAAAAAAACAATCCCAATTGGCAAAATTGAGAATATATCCAAGCAGATCGAAAAAAAAAGTCACACAAAAGGACAAAAACCATCACATAACGACCCTGCAAAGACACCTCGAAAATTCCAAAAAATCAATTTCAAATATCTCGGCGGCCATCTTGTTTTTCCAACTTTTTCCAATTTTATCATAACACTCGCTATAAAATTATCCGAAAACGACACCAATCTTGGGTAAGCGCCCTGATAAAAAAAAAAGTTGGCCAAGTCAGCTCGGCCGCCATCTTGAATTTTGGACATGTCAGATTTTTCCCATAGACACGGATGCAAACCGACAATATCCCTCATACATGACATTCACCCCCCACCGCTCCTTCGGGCGCTCCAATCAAATTTTCGTAAAACAAAAAAAAAAATCCGGGCGCCATTGTTGCGAGTTGCCAGCGACGAAAATAGTCAAATGTCATTACGACATTGCCAGCCGACATTCTCATGCGATTTTTTAATCAAAAATATTTCTCCGTCTACTTTTCACATTTTTGAATGAAAAGTCGAAAAAAATGTATTAGCGAAAAAAAAAAAAACTCAGCCTGGCAACACTCGCAACCGAGCTCCACAATCGCCTTATACAAAGTGACCCGTTGAAATGTTTCCAACGGAAGAAAAATTCGCCTGGAAAAATGCCAATTTTCGTTGATTTTACAAAATGGCCGCCAGAGAGTCCGCCATCTTGTTGAAAAAAAAAAAAAACACTTGACCACAAAATTGAGGACATACCCGAGCCCATAGAGAAAAAATATCGAAAAAAAAACGAGAAAATCACCACGCCGCGACCCCGCAGAGACACCTCGAAAAATGAAAAATTTCAAACGCAAATATCTCGGCGGCCATCTTGTTTTTTCAATTTTACACAACGTAATCGCAAAGAACGCGCTCAAGTTATCCGAAAACGACACCGATATCGCGTATAGAGCGGAAATCGAAAAACTCAATCATCCCAACTCGGCCGCCATCTTGGATTATTGAAATGTCAGATTTTTCCCATAGACACGGGGGGGAGGGAGAAACTCGCCATAGACGACCCCCCGCCATCGGGACTCCTTCGGGGAGATCAATTGACCTTTTGCGCGGGGGCTTCCAGGATTATATAGTATAATATAATAATAATGTTCGATACAAGGTCACTCCGTGAGCCACTGGTGAGGCGGCCCCCTATAAGAAGCTCCGAAGGGGGGCGAATGTAACGGACCATATACGTACCAAAAATACGTTTCTATGAAAATTATTATTTTTTGTATGGCAACACTGAACTATTTTTTTACAAAATAAGAAAACTATTAATACCTATAAACGCCTCATTCATTACAACGACGTCAAATGATGCCAACCCACTCAAAATTAAATATTCGTTGCAATAAATACCTTTGTATGAAAATGTATTTTTTATGTATGGCAACACTAACATTAAATATTTTTCCTATAACCACCATGTTGAATCAAGCAATTTGACCATACATTATTATCACCCCCTACCAATACTTTTGGCTGAGCTATTCGAAATGTGTGAAAATAGAAAAAAAAATCCTGTCGCCCGTGTTGCCAGTTTATTCGGACAAAAATAGTCAAATGTCATTACTACAACTGCGATAAATCGTTTTCAGTCATTTTTTAATCAAAAATATTTCTCCTTCTACTTTTCATATTTTTGAATGAAAAGTTCAAAAAAATGTATGGACAAGGAAAAAATTAACAAAACCTTGCAACACTGTAGATCAAGTTCTACAACCGCCAAAAACAAAGTGACCCGCTCAAATGTTGCCAACCTCAAAATATCTCACCTCGAAAAATGCATTTTTTCGCACATTTCACTAAATGTCAGCCACGGGGTCCGCCATCTTGTCGAAAAAAAAAAACAATCTTTGACATCATAATTGAGGATACACCCGAGCCGATAGACAAAAAATATCGAAAAAACAACAAAAAAATCACCGTGCTGCGACCCGGCAAAGACACCTCGAAAAATGAAAAATTTCAAACACAAATATCTCGGCGGCCATCTTGTTTTTCCACCTTTTTTCAATTTTATCGTAGCAGTCGTCCTGAAATTGACCGAAAACGACACCAATAATGGGTAGATGCGATAACAAAAAAAAAGTTGATAATCGCAGTTCGGGCGCCATTTTGAATTTTTCAAACTTTATATTTTTCCCATAATCACCATAATGAATCGAGCAATTCTTCCATACATTATTATTACCTCTCACCAATACATTTGGCTGTGCTATACGAAATGTGAGAAAAGTGAAAAAAAAAATCCTGGCGCAAGTGTTGCCAGTTTTTTCGGATGAAAATGATCAAATGTCATTACGACGACCGCAACAAATCGTCTTGGGTGATTTTTTCATCAAAAATGTTTCTCCTTCTACTTTTCAACTTTTTGAATGAAAAGTCCAAAAAAAGTATGGACAAGGCAAAAAAAAACTGAACCTGGCAACACTCTCGACTGAGCCCTACAACCGCCATAAACAACGAAATCTGCTCAAATGTTGCCAACCTCGTAGTATTTCAACTCGAAAAACGCGATTTTCAGAGCTTTTTACATTAAAGCCTCCACGGGGTCCGCCATTTTGTTGAAAAAAAAAACAGTCCCAATTGGCAAAATTGAGAATATATCCAAGCAGATCGAAAAAAAAAAGTCAAAGAAAAGGACAAAAACCATCACATCACGACCCTGCAAAAACACCTCGAAAATTCCATAAATTCAATTTCAAATATCTCGGCGGCCATCTTGTTTTTCCATTTTTTTTCAATTTTATCGTAACACTCGTCCTAAAATTATCCGAAAACGACACCAATCTTGGGTAAGCGCCCTGATAAAAAGAAAAGTTGGCCAAGTCAGCTCGGCCGCCATCTTGAATTTTGGACATGTCAGATTTTTCCCATAGACACGGATGCAAACCGACAATATCCCTCATACATGACATTCACCCCCCATCGCTCCTTCGGGCGCTCTAATCGAATTTTCGTAAAACAAAAAAAAAAATCCGGGCGCCATTGTCGCAAGTTGCCATCGACAAAAATAGTCAAATGTCATTACGACATTGCCAGCCGACATTCTCATGCGATTTTTTAATCAAAAATATTTCTCCTTCTACTTTTCACATTTTTGAATGAAAAGTCGAAAAAAATGTATGACCGAAAAAAAAAAAACTCAACCTGGCAACACTCGCAGCCGAGCTCCACAATCGCCTGATACAAAGTGACCCGCTCAAATGTTGCCAACGTAAGAAAAAAATGCCTCGAAAAATGCCAATTTTCGTTGATTTTACAAAATGGCCGCCAGGGAGTCCGCCATCTTGTTGAAAAAAAAATAAAACCCTTGACCACAAAATTGAGGACATACCCGAGCCCATAGAGAAAAAATATCAAAGAATACACAAAAAAATCACCACGCCGCGACCCCGCAAAGTCACCTCGAAAAATGAAAATTTTCAAACGCAAATATCTCGGCGGCCATCTTGTTTTTCCAATTCTACACAACGTAATCGCAAAGAGCGTGCTCAAGTTATCCGAAAACGACACCGATATCGGGTATAGAGCGGAAAACGAAAAACTCAATCATCCCAACTCGGCCGCCATCTTGGATTTTTGAAATGTCAGATTTTTCCCATAGACACGGGGGGGAGAGGGAAAAACTCGCCATAGACCACCCACCGCAATCGGGACTCCTTCGGGGAGATCAATTGACCTTTCGGTGGGGGGCTTCCAGGATTATATAGTATAAATAACTAGGTGCCGAGTGGGTGCGCGAGCTGCGAGCAGCTCGCGTAATACCGACGCTAAGATTTTGCCAAAAGGCTTTTTTATGGTAGCGGTTCGGGTTTGTAAGATCGCAATTAATTAAAATGTTACCTACTTGCACTTTACAATAGCAGAGAGTCGTTTTTTTCTGCCTGTCGCTTTGTTTTGAGAGGTTGCAGTTCAAAACTGACATACCTGCACTTTTCAGGAAGCGGTTCGATTTTGCGAGGTCGCAATTCAAACCTAACCTAACCTATCTCCACTTTTATGACATCGGTTTTGATTTGTTCAAACCTAGTTTGGATTCTCCATGTTACGGTTCAAATCTAACCTAACCCTTTCAGCACCTATTCAGGCAGCTGTTAGATTTTGCGAGGTCGCAGTTCGAGCCAAACCTAACTTATTTGCACTTTCTAGCAGCTGTTAGATTTTATGGCTGTGGCTGGTTTTTGTGAAGTCACAGTTAAAACCTAACCTAACCTGCCTGCCTGGATTTTTCTGACAGCGGATCGGTTTTGTGGGGTCTCAGCGATTTGTTTTTATGAGGTCAAACCGAACCTAAACCATCTCGACTATTCTGGCAGCATTTCGGATTTGTGAGATCAAAGTTCAACGCTAATCTGGCCTAATTGCACTTTAAGTATTTTTAGGGTTCCGTACCTCAAAAGGAAAAAACGGAACCCTTATAGGATCACTTTGTTGTCCGTCTGTCCGTCCGTCCGTCCGTCTGTCAAGACCCTTTTTCTCAGGAACGCGTGGAGGTATGAAGCTGAAATTTATATCAATTACTCAGGTCTACTGTCCCTTGAAGCTGTGAAAAAATCAAACTTCTAAGCCAACGCAATCAAAAGATACAGCCGTTTATGCCGCAAATTTTCGACACTTGCAAGGGAATCAAAACCTACAGGGTGCTTCCCGTGAACTCAGAATCTTGAAATTTGGTACAAAGCAACGTCTTATAGCAAAGATAAAGGAAAAATTACGAAAACCATAAATTTTTAGTTACATCACATAATATATTTTTTTTTATAATTTTAACCTTACTACCCATTTCCTCATAAACGCGTAGAGGTATTAAATTGAAATTCATACCAAATACTCAGGTCTATAATACCTTTAAGCTGTAACAAAATCAAACTTCTATGTCAACGCAATCAAAAGAAACAGCAATTTAAGCTGCATATTTTGAAACTCGCAAGTACTCGCAAGGGAATCAAAACCTAAAGGGTACTTCCAGTCGACCTAGAATCTTGAAATTTGGCATGAAGCAACGTTTTATAGCACACATAAAGGAAAAATTCCGAAAACCTTAAATTTTTAGTTACATTACAAAATATATATTTTTTAAGATCTTTGTCTTAAATTTAGAGTAGCAACTCCATCTTTCCCCATTGTAATGTTATGAATTTCATTTTGCAATAAAAATACCATAGTTATGACTCGATTGTCGTAAAGAACGAACTTTGTAAACCTTACAGGTTTGTACGGAACCCTCGGTGCGCGAGTCCGACTCGCACTTGGCCGGTTTTTTTTATACTTATGGTGTAGGCAAACAGCCCACCTACCTGATGGTAAGTGGTATGGTAAGTATAGCAGCAGTTTTCAATGTCATGGTTCAAACTTAACCTAACCTACTTGTACTTTTCTGGCAGCTGTTGGATTTTGCGAGGTCGTAGTTCAAACCTAACCTAAACTATCTGCACTTTTTCGGACAGCAGTTAGATTTATACCGACGGTAAAAAAAAATGCCAAAAGGCTTTTTTGTGGTAGCGGTTCGGGTTTGTGAGTTCGCAAATATTTTTTTATCTAAGCTATATGGATTAGTTTTGAAAGGTCACAGTTCAAACCTAACCTAACCAAGAGTACCTTTTCTGGCAGTGGTTCGGATTTGTAAGATCTTTTCAACCCTTACATAACCTATCTGCATTTTCTAGCAGCAGTTCGGATTTTCGATGTCACGGTTCAAACCTAACCTAACCTACTTTTACTTTTCTGGCAGCTGTTACATTTTGCGAGGTCGCAGTTCAAGTCTCACCCTACTAACTTGCACTTTTGGTAGTCTGTTTTATGGGGACGCGGTTCAAATCTAACCTAACCTACCTACATTTTTCGGGCAGCGGTTCAAATTTGAGGGATTACAGTGCAACCCTAACTTAACTTACCTGCACTTTCTAGCAGCGGTTTGGATTTTTTTCTGGCTTTGGTTTGGTTTTGTGAGTTCGCAGTTCAAACCTCACCTAACCAGTTCCTTAGTGGAACGCATAAATCAAAACGCATAATCTCAAAACATATACGCATAAAGTTTTAACGCATAATCTCTAAACGCATAAACTTTAAATACTACCAATATCCCACCCAAAATTATGCTCAATCATAATTATGAAAACATTATGCGTAATTTTTTTATGGTTTACAACATTATGCGTTACAACTTTATCCATAAAAAAATATGCGTTATGACATGATGCGTTAAAAGATTATGCCATAGTACTGTTATGCCAAATGACAATTATGCCACATGAAGGCTATGCGTTAAAATTTATTGCCGTATTCATTATGCGTTTTGACATTATGCCAAAAAAATATGGGTTCAAAGGGGCACCCAGCCTAACCTCTGCCTGGACTTTTCTGGCAACGGTCCGGTTTTGAGGGGTCACAATTCAGACTTAAAAAACCCTACCTGTACTTTTCAGGCAGCGATTTGGTTTTATGAGGCCGCAGTTCAAACCTTACCTAACCTACCTGTACTTTAGATTAGATTTTAGATTCTGCTGTTAGATTTTGCGAGGTCGCACTTCAAGGATAACCTAACCTACCTGCATTTTTAGGGTTCCGTACCTCAAAAGGAAAAAACGGAACCCTTATAGGATCACTTTGTTGTCCGTCTGTCCGTCCGTCCGTCCGTCTGTCAAGACCCTTTTTCTCAGGAACGCGTGGAGGTATGAAGCTGAAATTTATATCAATTACTCAGGTCTACTGTCCCTTGAAGCTGTGAAAAAATCAAACTTCTAAGCCAACGCAATCAAAAGATACAGCCGTTTATGCCGCAAATTTTCGACACTTGCAAGGGAATCAAAACCTACAGGGTGCTTCCCGTGAACTCAGAATCTTGAAATTTGGTACAAAGCAACGTCTTATAGCATAGATAAAGGAAAAATTACGAAAACCATGAATTTTTAGTTACATCACATAATATATTTTTTTTTTATAATTTTAACCTTACTACCCATTTCCTCATAAACGCGTAGAGGTATTAAATTGAAATTCATACCAAATACTCAGGTCTATAATACCTTTAAGCTGTAACAAAATCAAACTTCTATGTCAACGCAATCAAAAGAAACAGCAATTTAAGCTGCATATTTTGAAACTCGCAAGTACTCGCAAGGGAATCAAAACCTAAAGGGTACTTCCAGTCGACCTAGAATCTTGAAATTTGGCATGAAGCAACGTTTTATAGCACACATAAAGGAAAAATTCCGAAAACCTTAAATTTTTAGTTACATTACAAAATATATATTTTTTAAGATCTTTGTCTTAAATTTAGAGTAGCAACTCCATCTTTCCCCATTGTAATGTTATGAATTTCATTTTGCAATAAAAATACCATAGTTATGACTCGATTGTCGTAAAGAACGAACTTTGTAAACCTTACAGGTTTGTACGGAACCCTCGGTGCGCGAGTCCGACTCGCACTTGGCCGGTTTTTTTTGACAGCAGTTCCGTTTTTGTGAGGTCGCAATTCAAATCTCACCCTATTTTTGGTATCGGTTCGGTATTGCGAGATCGCAGTTCAACCTTAACCCACTTTTACCTTTCCGGTGGCAGTTAGATTTTTAACCGACTTCCAGAAATGAGGAAGCTCTGTATTCCACTGCACACATGTATGTTTTTTATGTATGTTTACTGCACCACATTTGATTTTCAAAATTATTTTTTATTTATTTATGATCGAGCTGGTTCTTTAGACAATTATGACATGGTCAAAATCTAGCCTAACATACCTACCTGCATTTTTCTGGCAGCGGTTCGGATTTGAGGGATTACAGTGCAACCATTACCTGCACTTTCTAGCAGAGGTTGGAATTTCTTTCTAGCTGTGGTTTGTTTTTGAAATTCCCCCTTAAAGGGTTAAAGGGAGTTGAAAGTTTGTATGAAACTTCTAAACCGCTAGGCCTAGAATCATAAATATTGGCAGATAGCTTTCTCTTATGTCGTAAATGGGCACTAAGAAATATTTTTTGGAAGTTTTCCCTTACAATTTTCCCTTTGGGGTAAAAATTCAAGGGGGTTGAACGTTTTCATGAAACTTCTAAACCGCTACCTTAGCTAAGAAACATGAAGTTTGCCAGAAACGTTTCTCTTAGACCAAAGTGGGCACTAAGAAAGGAGTTTTGGAAATTTCCTCTTAAGTGGATTAAAATGGGGGTTAAAAGTTTCCATGAAATTACAGCAGTTTTAGAGTTGGACGCGGAAAGTATATTGCCAATCGTTTGCGATGGTAATTCAGTGATCGGATATTTGGATTCTCCCTAGCGGGATATCAAGTAGAAAAGTTAATATAGATACGACAGTTTCCCGCGAAGTCGAACAAATCGTTCAAATATAAAAAAACCGGCCAAGAAGCGAGTTAAACTCGCGTGGAGAGGGTTCCGACCCTTGATTATTTTCATTGACGTCATTTTCAAACCGTTTCACAAGATAAGCTCTTTTATATGATAAATTTCAAATACCATGGACTTCTTTATAATTTTTCTGTAATCTATCCTCCGTATTTTTTCCAAAATTTTAGGCCCAGTAGTTTCGGAGATAAGAGGGGGGGGGGGATGATAATTTTTCGCCTATTTTCTTAAATAACTCGATAAATATTGACCAAAAAGGGAATATAAAAATATATATTTGAGATCCTCATAAGAAGTACTTTCATTTGATATGTTACATGATATAGTTTGAAAAACTTCATTAATATTTTTTCAAATTTACCCCCCAAAAATAGGGCCTATGTTTAAAATTCATTTATTATCGTTACACGTCCGTTTTTGGGTTACAAACTTACATATACGTACCAAATTTCAACTTAAATTGTCCAGTAGTTTCGGAGAAAATCGACTGTGACAAACGGACGGACAGACACACGAATGATCCTATAAGGGTTCAGTTTTTACATCTTGAGGTTCGGAACCCTAAAAACAATTTAAATTGTCTGTAAGGGATTTTTTACTCTTACATGGCAACCAGTTGAGACAAAAACTTCTATTGTTTTCCTAATCTCTACACAGTATTTTAAGCAAAAAATATTAATACCTCCACAAAGTATTAGCTTATATATTTGTCATGATGGAAAAAATACTTTAAAATCTTGACATTGATTTGTTACTACAATGTAACCATAAATTAGCTGATAGACACGCGTAGTTACTCGCCGAACTTTTATCCAAACGGTACAAAATGTGCCGCTTTGGTGACAGCAAATGAATCAAATAAACACATTGTATTTTTTTGCCTTTTCTAACAACATAAATCCCGGATTCCCGGGGCATATCCATACTAACATAATGATTGAGGTCGTTCACCCCGTGTCTAATCCAAATATCCGATCACTGCTGATTACGACCAATAGTTTTTCAATGCGAGTTAAAAATTAGTGGCGCGCATAATTGAGTCCAGGGGAAGGAAACAGGCTACTTTATTAAGTAAGAAATGCAATTTTTCGCACATTTCACTAAATGTCAGCCATGGGATCCACCATCTTGTCGAAAAACAAAACAATCCTTGACAACAAAATTGAGGATATACCCGAGCCTATAGACAAAAAATATCGAAAAAACAATACAAAAATCACAGCGATGCGACTCCGCAGACACCTCGAAAAATGAAAAAAATTCAAACGCAAATATCTCGGCGGCCATCTTGTTTTTCCAACTTTTTTTAATTTCATCGTAGCAGTCGTTCTAAAATTGACCGAAAACAACACCAATATTAGGTAAGTGCGATAACAAAAAAAAAGTTGATAATCGCAGTTCGGGCGCCATTTTGAATTTTTCAAACTTCATATTTTTCTTATAGTCACCATACTGAATCAAGCAATTCTTCCATACATTATTATTACCTCTCACCAATACATTTGGCTGTGCTATACGAAATGTGAGAAAAGTGGAAAAAAATCCTTGCGCCAGTTTTACCGTTACGTTTTACTTTCACATTTTTGAATAAAACGTCGAAAAAAATGAATGACCGAAAAAAAGCTCAACCTGGCAACACTTGCAGCCAAGCTCCACAATCGCCTTATACAAGGTGACCCGCTCAAATGTTGCCAACGGAAGAAAACTTCGCCTGGAAAAATGCAAATTTTCGTTGATTTTACAAAATGGCTGCCAAGAAGTCCGCCATCTTGTTGAAAAAAAAAATCAAACCCGAAAGACAAAATTGAGGACATATCCGAGCCTATAGATAAAAAAAACGAAAAAACAACAAAAAAATCACCATTCCGCGACCCCGCTAAAACACCTCGAAAAATGAAATTTTTCAAACGCAAATATCTCGGCGGCCATATTGTTTTTTCAATTTTGCACAACGTAATCGCAAAGAACGCACCAAATTTATTCGAAAACGACACCGATATCGAGTATAGAGCAGAAAACGAAAAACTCAATCATCTCAACTCGGCCGCCATCTTGGATTTTTGAAATGTCTGATTTTTACCATAGACACGAGGGGAAGAGTAAAAAACCCGCCATAGACGACTCTCCGCCTTCATGGAGAACAATTGCGTCATTCAGTGGTAGGTTGATTGTGGGATTAGGTAAAAGCTGTGTT
Source organism: Aethes cnicana (assembly GCA_963971205.1). NCBI lineage: Eukaryota > Metazoa > Arthropoda > Insecta > Lepidoptera > Tortricidae > Aethes > Aethes cnicana. The sequence continues at coordinate 9,618,764 of OZ020285.1, forward strand.
TAAATTGTTCGATACAAGGTCACTCCGTGAGCCACTGCTGAGGCGGCCCCCTATAAGAAGCTCCAAAGGGGGGCGAATGTAACGGACCATGTATTAAGACAAAAATACGTTTCTATGAAAATTATTATTTTTTGTATGACAACACTGAACTATTTTTTTACAAAATAAGAAAACTATTAATACCTATAAACGCCTCATTCATTGCAACGACGTCAAATGATGCCAACCCATTCAAAATTAAATATTCGTTGCAATAAATACCTTTGTATGAAAATGTATTTTTTATGTATGGCAACACTAACATTAAATATTTTTCCTATAGCCACCATGTTGAATCAAGCAATTTGACCATACATTATTATCTCCCCCTACTAATACTTTTGGCTGAGCTATTCGAAATGTGTGAAAATAGAAAAAAAAATCCTGACGCCCGTGTTGCCAGTTTATTCAGACAAAAATAGTCAAATGTCATTACCACAACTGCGATAAATCGTTTTAAGTCTTTTTTTTATCAAAAATATTTCTCCTTCAACTTTTCATATTTTTGAATGAAAAGTTCAAAAAAATGTATGGACAAGGAAAAAATCAACAAAACCTTGCAACACTGTAGATCAAGTTCTACAACCGCCAAAAACAAAGTGACCCGTTCAAATGTTGCCAACCTTAAAATATCTCACCTCGAAAAATGCATTTTTTCGCACATTTCACTAAATGTCAGCCACGGGGTCCGCCATCTTGTCGAAAAAAAAAAACAATCTTTGACATCATAATTGAGGATACAGTCGAGCCGATAGACAAAAAATATCGAAAAAACAACAAAAAAATCACCGCGCTGCGACCCGGCAAAGACACCTCGAAAAATGAAAAATTTCAAACACAAATATCTCGGCGGCCATCTTGTTTTTCCAACTTTTTTCAATTTTATCGTAGCAGTCGTCCTGAAATTGACCGAAAACGACACCAATATTGGGTAGGTGCCATAACAAAAAAAAAAGTTGATAATCGCAGTTCGGGCGCCATTTTGAAATTTTCAAACTTCATATTTTTCCCATAGTCACCATACTGAATCAAGCAATTCTTCCATACATTTTTATTACCTCTCACCAATACATTTGGCTGTGCTATACGAAATGTGAGAAAAGTGAAAAAAAAAATCCTGGCGCCAGTGTTGCCAGTTTTTTCTGATGAAAATGATCAAATGTCATTACGACGACCGCAACAAATCGTCTTGGGTGATTTTTTCATCAAAAATGTTTCTCCTTCTACTTTTCAACTTTTTGAATGAAAAGTCCAAAAAAATGTATGGACAAGGCAAAAAAAAACTGAACCTGGCAACACTCTCGATTGAGTTCTACAACCGCCATAAACAACGAAATCTGCTCAAATGTTGCCAACCTCGTAGTATTTCAACTCGAAAAACGCGATTTTCAGAGCTTTTTACATTAAGGCCTCCACGGGGTCCGCCATTTTGTTGAAAAAAAAAAACAATCCCAATTGGCAAAATTGAGAATATATTCAAGCAGATTGAAAAAAAAAAGTCAACGAAAAGGACAAAAACCACCACAACACGACCCTGCAAAGACACCTCGAAAATTCCAAAAATTCAATTTCAAATATCTCGGCGGCCATCTTGTTTTTCCATTTTTTTTCAATTTCATCGTAATACTCGTCCTAAAATTATCCGAAAACGACACCAATCTTGGGTAAGCGCCCTGATAAAAAGAAAAGTTGGCCAAGTCAGCTCGACCGCCATCTTGAATTTTGGACATGTCAGATTTTTCCCATAGACACGGATGCAAACCAACAATATCCCTCATACATGACATTCACCCCCCATCGCTCCTTCGGGCGCTCTAATCGAATTTTCGTAAAATAAAATAAAAAATCCGGGCGCCATTGTTACGAGTTGCCAGCGACGAAAATAGTCAAATGTCATTACGACATTGCCAGCCGATATTCTCATGTGACTTTTTAATCAAAAATATTTCTCCTTCTACTTTTCACATTTTTGAATAAAAAGTCGAAAAAAATGTATGAGCAAAAAAAAAACCAACTCAATCTGGCAATACTCGCAGCCGAGCTCCACAATCGCCTTATACAAAGTGACCCGCTCAAATGTTGCCAACGTAAGAAAAAAATGCCTCGAAAAATGCCAATTTTCGTTGATTTTACAAAATGGCCGCCAGGGAGTCCGCCATCTTGTTGAAAAAAAAATAAAACCCTTGACCACAAAATTGAGGACATACCCGAGCCCATAGAGAAAAAATATCAAAGAATACACAAAAAAATCACCACGCCGCGACCCCGCAGAGACACCTCGAAAAATGAAAATTTTCAAACGCAAATATCTCGGCGGCCATCTTGTTTTTCCAATTCTACACAACGTAATCGCAAAGAGCGTGCTCAAGTTATCCGAAAACGACACCGATATCGGGTATAGAGCGGAAAACGAAAAACTCAATCATCCCAACTCGGCCGCCATCTTGGATTTTTGAAATGTCAGATTTTTCCCATAGACACGGGGGGGAGAGGGAAAAACTCGCCATAGACCACCCACCGCCATCGGGACTCCTTCGGGGAGATCAATTGACCTTTCGGTGGGGGGCTTCCAGGATTATATAGTATAACTAGGTGCCGAGTGGGTGCGCGAGCTGCGAGCAGCTCGCGTAATACCGACGCTAAGATTTTGCCAAAAGGCTTTTTTATGGTAGCGGTTCGGGTTTGTAAGATCGCAATTAATTAAAATGTTACCTACTTGCACTTTACAATAGCAGAGAGTCGTTTTTTTCTGCCTGTCGCTTTGTTTTGAGAGGTTGCAGTTCAAAACTGACATACCTGCACTTTTCAGGAAGCGGTTCGATTTTGCGAGGTCGCAATTCAAACCTAACCTAACCTATCTCCACTTTTATGACATCGGTTTTGATTTGTTCAAACCTAGTTTGGATTCTCCATGTTACGGTTCAAATCTAACCTAACCCTTTCAGCACCTATTCAGGCAGCTGTTAGATTTTGCGAGGTCGCAGTTCGAGCCAAACCTAACTTATTTGCACTTTCTAGCAGCTGTTAGATTTTATGGCTGTGGCTGGTTTTTGTGAAGTCACAGTTAAAACCTAACCTAACCTGCCTGCCTGGATTTTTCTGACAGCGGATCGGTTTTGTGGGGTCTCAGCGATTTGTTTTTATGAGGTCAAACCGAACCTAAACCATCTCGACTATTCTGGCAGCATTTCGGATTTGTGAGATCAAAGTTCAACGCTAATCTGGCCTAATTGCACTTTAAGTATTTTTAGGGTTCCGTACCTCAAAAGGAAAAAACGGAACCCTTATAGGATCACTTTGTTGTCCGTCTGTCCGTCCGTCCGTCCGTCTGTCAAGACCCTTTTTCTCAGGAACGCGTGGAGGTATGAAGCTGAAATTTATATCAATTACTCAGGTCTACTGTCCCTTGAAGCTGTGAAAAAATCAAACTTCTAAGCCAACGCAATCAAAAGATACAGCCGTTTATGCCGCAAATTTTCGACACTTGCAAGGGAATCAAAACCTACAGGGTGCTTCCCGTGAACTCAGAATCTTGAAATTTGGTACAAAGCAACGTCTTATAGCAAAGATAAAGGAAAAATTACGAAAACCATAAATTTTTAGTTACATCACATAATATATTTTTTTTTATAATTTTAACCTTACTACCCATTTCCTCATAAACGCGTAGAGGTATTAAATTGAAATTCATACCAAATACTCAGGTCTATAATACCTTTAAGCTGTAACAAAATCAAACTTCTATGTCAACGCAATCAAAAGAAACAGCAATTTAAGCTGCATATTTTGAAACTCGCAAGTACTCGCAAGGGAATCAAAACCTAAAGGGTACTTCCAGTCGACCTAGAATCTTGAAATTTGGCATGAAGCAACGTTTTATAGCACACATAAAGGAAAAATTCCGAAAACCTTAAATTTTTAGTTACATTACAAAATATATATTTTTTAAGATCTTTGTCTTAAATTTAGAGTAGCAACTCCATCTTTCCCCATTGTAATGTTATGAATTTCATTTTGCAATAAAAATACCATAGTTATGACTCGATTGTCGTAAAGAACGAACTTTGTAAACCTTACAGGTTTGTACGGAACCCTCGGTGCGCGAGTCCGACTCGCACTTGGCCGGTTTTTTTTATACTTATGGTGTAGGCAAACAGCCCACCTACCTGATGGTAAGTGGTATGGTAAGTATAGCAGCAGTTTTCAATGTCATGGTTCAAACTTAACCTAACCTACTTGTACTTTTCTGGCAGCTGTTGGATTTTGCGAGGTCGTAGTTCAAACCTAACCTAAACTATCTGCACTTTTTCGGACAGCAGTTAGATTTATACCGACGGTAAAAAAAAATGCCAAAAGGCTTTTTTGTGGTAGCGGTTCGGGTTTGTGAGTTCGCAAATATTATTTATCTAAGCTATATGGATTAGTTTTGAAAGGTCACAGTTCAAACCTAACCTAACCAAGAGTACCTTTTCTGGCAGTGGTTCGGATTTGTAAGATCTTTTCAACCCTTACATAACCTATCTGCATTTTCTAGCAGCAGTTCGGATTTTCGATGTCACGGTTCAAACCTAACCTAACCTACTTTTACTTTTCTGGCAGCTGTTACATTTTGCGAGGTCGCAGTTCAAGTCTCACCCTACTAACTTGCACTTTTGGTAGTCTGTTTTATGGGGACGCGGTTCAAATCTAACCTAACCTACCTACATTTTTCGGGCAGCGGTTCAAATTTGAGGGATTACAGTGCAACCCTAACTTAACTTACCTGCACTTTCTAGCAGCGGTTTGGATTTTTTTCTGGCTTTGGTTTGGTTTTGTGAGTTCGCAGTTCAAACCTCACCTAACCAGTTCCTTAGTGGAACGCATAAATCAAAACGCATAATCTCAAAACATATACGCATAAAGTTTTAACGCATAATCTCTAAACGCATAAACTTTAAATACTACCAATATCCCACCCAAAATTATGCTCAATCATAATTATGAAAACATTATGCGTAATTTTTTTATGGTTTACAACATTATGCGTTACAACTTTATCCATAAAAAAATATGCGTTATGACATGATGCGTTAAAAGATTATGCCATAGTACTGTTATGCCAAATGACAATTATGCCACATGAAGGCTATGCGTTAAAATTTATTGCCGTATTCATTATGCGTTTTGACATTATGCCAAAAAAATATGGGTTCAAAGGGGCACCCAGCCTAACCTCTGCCTGGACTTTTCTGGCAACGGTCCGGTTTTGAGGGGTCACAATTCAGACTTAAAAAACCCTACCTGTACTTTTCAGGCAGCGATTTGGTTTTATGAGGCCGCAGTTCAAACCTTACCTAACCTACCTGTACTTTAGATTAGATTTTAGATTCTGCTGTTAGATTTTGCGAGGTCGCACTTCAAGGATAACCTAACCTACCTGCATTTTTAGGGTTCCGTACCTCAAAAGGAAAAAACGGAACCCTTATAGGATCACTTTGTTGTCCGTCTGTCCGTCCGTCCGTCCGTCTGTCAAGACCCTTTTTCTCAGGAACGCGTGGAGGTATGAAGCTGAAATTTATATCAATTACTCAGGTCTACTGTCCCTTGAAGCTGTAAAAAAATCAAACTTCTAAGCCAACGCAATCAAAAGATACAGCCGTTTATGCCGCAAATTTTCGACACTTGCAAGGGAATCAAAACCTACAGGGTGCTTCCCGTGAACTCAGAATCTTGAAATTTGGTACAAAGCAACGTCTTATAGCATAGATAAAGGAAAAATTACGAAAACCATGAATTTTTAGTTACATCACATAATATATTTTTTTTTTATAATTTTAACCTTACTACCCATTTCCTCATAAACGCGTAGAGGTATTAAATTGAAATTCATACCAAATACTCAGGTCTATAATACCTTTAAGCTGTAACAAAATCAAACTTCTATGTCAACGCAATCAAAAGAAACAGCAATTTAAGCTGCATATTTTGAAACTCGCAAGTACTCGCAAGGGAATCAAAACCTAAAGGGTACTTCCAGTCGACCTAGAATCTTGAAATTTGGCATGAAGCAACGTTTTATAGCACACATAAAGGAAAAATTCCGAAAACCTTAAATTTTTAGTTACATTACAAAATATATATTTTTTAAGATCTTTGTCTTAAATTTAGAGTAGCAACTCCATCTTTCCCCATTGTAATGTTATGAATTTCATTTTGCAATAAAAATACCATAGTTATGACTCGATTGTCGTAAAGAACGAACTTTGTAAACCTTACAGGTTTGTACGGAACCCTCGGTGCGCGAGTCCGACTCGCACTTGGCCGGTTTTTTTTGACAGCAGTTCCGTTTTTGTGAGGTCGCAATTCAAATCTCACCCTATTTTTGGTATCGGTTCGGTATTGCGAGATCGCAGTTCAACCTTAACCCACTTTTACCTTTCCGGTGGCAGTTAGATTTTTAACCGACTTCCAGAAATGAGGAAGCTCTGTATTCCACTGCACACATGTATGTTTTTTATGTATGTTTACTGCACCACATTTGATTTTCAAAATTATTTTTTATTTATTTATGATCGAGCTGGTTCTTTAGACAATTATGACATGGTCAAAATCTAGCCTAACATACCTACCTGCATTTTTCTGGCAGCGGTTCGGATTTGAGGGATTACAGTGCAACCATTACCTGCACTTTCTAGCAGAGGTTGGAATTTCTTTCTAGCTGTGGTTTGTTTTTGAAATTCCCCCTTAAAGGGTTAAAGGGAGTTGAAAGTTTGTATGAAACTTCTAAACCGCTAGGCCTAGAATCATAAATATTGGCAGATAGCTTTCTCTTATGTCGTAAATGGGCACTAAGAAATATTTTTTGGAAGTTTTCCCTTACAATTTTCCCTTTGGGGTAAAAATTCAAGGGGGTTGAACGTTTTCATGAAACTTCTAAACCGCTACCTTAGCTAAGAAACATGAAGTTTGCCAGAAACGTTTCTCTTAGACCAAAGTGGGCACTAAGAAAGGAGTTTTGGAAATTTCCTCTTAAGTGGATTAAAATGGGGGTTAAAAGTTTCCATGAAATTACAGCAGTTTTAGAGTTGGACGCGGAAAGTATATTGCCAATCGTTTGCGATGGTAATTCAGTGATCGGATATTTGGATTCTCCCTAGCGGGATATCAAGTAGAAAAGTTAATATAGATACGACAGTTTCCCGCGAAGTCGAACAAATCGTTCAAATATAAAAAAACCGGCCAAGAAGCGAGTTAAACTCGCGTGGAGAGGGTTCCGACCCTTGATTATTTTCATTGACGTCATTTTCAAACCGTTTCACAAGATAAGCTCTTTTATATGATAAATTTCAAATACCATGGACTTCTTTATAATTTTTCTGTAATCTATCCTCCGTATTTTTTCCAAAATTTTAGGCCCAGTAGTTTCGGAGATAAGAGGGGGGGGGGGGATGATAATTTTTCGCCTATTTTCTTAAATAACTCGATAAATATTGACCAAAAAGGGAATATAAAAATATATATTTGAGATCCTCATAAGAAGTACTTTCATTTGATATGTTACATGATATAGTTTGAAAAACTTCATTAATATTTTTTCAAATTTACCCCCCAAAAATAGGGCCTATGTTTAAAATTCATTTATTATCGTTACACGTCCGTTTTTGGGTTACAAACTTACATATACGTACCAAATTTCAACTTAAATTGTCCAGTAGTTTCGGAGAAAATCGACTGTGACAAACGGACGGACAGACACACGAATGATCCTATAAGGGTTCAGTTTTTACATCTTGAGGTTCGGAACCCTAAAAACAATTTAAATTGTCTGTAAGGGATTTTTTACTCTTACATGGCAACCAGTTGAGACAAAAACTTCTATTGTTTTCCTAATCTCTACACAGTATTTTAAGCAAAAAATATTAATACCTCCACAAAGTATTAGCTTATATATTTGTCATGATGGAAAAAATACTTTAAAATCTTGACATTGATTTGTTACTACAATGTAACCATAAATTAGCTGATAGACACGCGTAGTTACTCGCCGAACTTTTATCCAAACGGTACAAAATGTGCCGCTTTGGTGACAGCAAATGAATCAAATAAACACATTGTATTTTTTTGCCTTTTCTAACAACATAAATCCCGGATTCCCGGGGCATATCCATACTAACATAATGATTGAGGTCGTTCACCCCGTGTCTAATCCAAATATCCGATCACTGCTGATTACGACCAATAGTTTTTCAATGCGAGTTAAAAATTAGTGGCGCGCATAATTGAGTCCAGGGGAAGGAAACAGGCTACTTTATTAAGTAAGAAATGCAATTTTTCGCACATTTCACTAAATGTCAGCCATGGGATCCACCATCTTGTCGAAAAACAAAACAATCCTTGACAACAAAATTGAGGATATACCCGAGCCTATAGACAAAAAATATCGAAAAAACAATACAAAAATCACAGCGATGCGACTCCGCAGACACCTCGAAAAATGAAAAAAATTCAAACGCAAATATCTCGGCGGCCATCTTGTTTTTCCAACTTTTTTTAATTTCATCGTAGCAGTCGTTCTAAAATTGACCGAAAACAACACCAATATTAGGTAAGTGCGATAACAAAAAAAAAGTTGATAATCGCAGTTCGGGCGCCATTTTGAATTTTTCAAACTTCATATTTTTCTTATAGTCACCATACTGAATCAAGCAATTCTTCCATACATTATTATTACCTCTCACCAATACATTTGGCTGTGCTATACGAAATGTGAGAAAAGTGGAAAAAAATCCTTGCGCCAGTTTTACCGTTACGTTTTACTTTCACATTTTTGAATAAAACGTCGAAAAAAATGAATGACCGAAAAAAAGCTCAACCTGGCAACACTTGCAGCCAAGCTCCACAATCGCCTTATACAAGGTGACCCGCTCAAATGTTGCCAACGGAAGAAAACTTCGCCTGGAAAAATGCAAATTTTCGTTGATTTTACAAAATGGCTGCCAAGAAGTCCGCCATCTTGTTGAAAAAAAAAATCAAACCCGAAAGACAAAATTGAGGACATATCCGAGCCTATAGATAAAAAAAACGAAAAAACAACAAAAAAATCACCATTCCGCGACCCCGCTAAAACACCTCGAAAAATGAAATTTTTCAAACGCAAATATCTCGGCGGCCATATTGTTTTTTCAATTTTGCACAACGTAATCGCAAAGAACGCACCAAATTTATTCGAAAACGACACCGATATCGAGTATAGAGCAGAAAACGAAAAACTCAATCATCTCAACTCGGCCGCCATCTTGGATTTTTGAAATGTCTGATTTTTACCATAGACACGAGGGGAAGAGTAAAAAACCCGCCATAGACGACTCTCCGCCTTCATGGAGAACAATTGCGTCATTCAGTGGTAGGTTGATTGTGGGATTAGGTAAAAGCTGTGTTTAAATTGTTCGATACAAGGTCACTCCGTGAGCCACTGCTGAGGCGGCCCCCTATAAGAAGCTCCAAAGGGGGGCGAATGTAACGGACCATGTATTAAGACAAAAATACGTTTCTATGAAAATTATTATTTTTTGTATGACAACACTGAACTATTTTTTTACAAAATAAGAAAACTATTAATACCTATAAACGCCTCATTCATTGCAACGACGTCAAATGATGCCAACCCATTCAAAATTAAATATTCGTTGCAATAAATACCTTTGTATGAAAATGTATTTTTTATGTATGGCAACACTAACATTAAATATTTTTCCTATAGCCACCATGTTGAATCAAGCAATTTGACCATACATTATTATCTCCCCCTACTAATACTTTTGGCTGAGCTATTCGAAATGTGTGAAAATAGAAAAAAAAATCCTGACGCCCGTGTTGCCAGTTTATTCAGACAAAAATAGTCAAATGTCATTACCACAACTGCGATAAATCGTTTTAAGTCTTTTTTTTATCAAAAATATTTCTCCTTCAACTTTTCATATTTTTGAATGAAAAGTTCAAAAAAATGTATGGACAAGGAAAAAATCAACAAAACCTTGCAACACTGTAGATCAAGTTCTACAACCGCCAAAAACAAAGTGACCCGTTCAAATGTTGCCAACCTTAAAATAGCTCACCTCGAAAAATGCATTTTTTCGCACATTTCACTAAATGTCAGCCACGGGGTCCGCCATCTTGTCGAAAAAAAAAAACAATCTTTGACATCATAATTGAGGATACAGTCGAGCCGATAGACAAAAAATATCGAAAAAACAACAAAAAAATCACCGCGCTGCGACCCGGCAAAGACACCTCGAAAAATGAAAAATTTCAAACACAAATATCTCGGCGGCCATCTTGTTTTTCCAACTTTTTTCAATTTTATCGTAGCAGTCGTCCTGAAATTGACCGAAAACGACACCAATATTGGGTAGGTGCCATAACAAAAAAAAAAGTTGATAATCGCAGTTCGGGCGCCATTTTGAAATTTTCAAACTTCATATTTTTCCCATAGTCACCATACTGAATCAAGCAATTCTTCCATACATTTTTATTACCTCTCACCAATACATTTGGCTGTGCTATACGAAATGTGAGAAAAGTGAAAAAAAAAATCCTGGCGCCAGTGTTGCCAGTTTTTTCTGATGAAAATGATCAAATGTCATTACGACGACCGCAACAAATCGTCTTGGGTGATTTTTTCATCAAAAATGTTTCTCCTTCTACTTTTCAACTTTTTGAATGAAAAGTCCAAAAAAAGTATGGACAAGGCAAAAAAAAACTGAACCTGGCAACACTCTCAACTGAGCCCTACAACCGCCATAAACAACGAAATCTGCTCAAATGTTGCCAACCTCGTAGTATTTCAACTCGAAAAACGCGATTTTCAGAGCTTTTTACATTAAGGCCTCCACGAGGTCCGCCAATTTGTTGAAAAAAAAAAACAATCCCAATTGGCAAAATTGAGAATATATCCAAGCAGATCGATAAAAAAAAGTCACACAAAAAGACAAAAACCATCACATCACGACCCTGCAAAGACGCCTCGAAAATTCCAAATATTCAATTTCAAATATCTCGGCGGCCATCTTGTTTTTCCATTTTTTTTCAATTTCATCGTAACACTCGTTCTAAAATTATCCGAAAACGACACCAATCTTGAGTAAGCGCCCTGATAAAAAAAAAGTTGGCCAAGTCAGCTCGGCCGCCATCTTGAATTTTGGACATGTCAGATTTTTCCCATAGACACGAATGCAAACCGACAATATCCCTCATACATGACATTCACCCCCCACCGCTCCTTCGGGCGCTCCAATCAAATTTTCGAAAAACAAAAAAAAAAATCCGGGCGCCATTGTTGCGAGTTGCCAGCGACGAAAATAGTCAAATTTCATTACGACATTGCCAGCCGATATTCTCATGCGATTTTTTAATCAAAAATATTTCTCCTTCTACTTTTCACATTTTTGAATGAAAAGTCCAAAAAAATGTATGACCGAAAAAAAAAACAACTCAACCTGGCAACACTCGCAGCCGAGCTCCACAATCGCCTTGTACAAAGTGACCCGCTCAAATGTTGCCAACGGAAGAAAAAGTTGCCTCGAAAAAGGCCAATTTTCGTTGATTTCACACAATGGCCGCCAGGGAGTCCGCCATCTTGTTGAAAAAAAAAAAAAATCCTTGACCACAAAATTGAGGACATACCCGAGCTCATAGAGAAAAAATATCGAAAAAAAAATGAAAAAATCACCACGCCGCGACCCCGCAGAGACACCTCGAAAAATGAAAATTTTCAAACGCAAATATCTCGGAAAAACGCGCCAAACTTATCCGAAAACGACACCGATATTGGGTTTAGAGCGGAAAACGAAAAACTCAATCATCCCAACTCGGCCGCCATCTTGGATTTTTGAAATGTCAGATTTTTCCCATAGACACGGGGGGGAGAGATGGAAACTCGCCATAGACGACCCCCCGCCATCGGGACTCCTTCGGGGAGATCAATTGACCTTTCGGTGGGGGGCTTCCAGGATTATATAGTATAATAATGTTCGATACAAGGTCACTCCGTGAGCCACTGCTGAGGCGGCCCCCTATAAGAAGCTCCAAAGGGGGGCGAATGTAACGGACCATGTATTAAGACAAAAATACGTTTCTATGAAAATTATTATTTTTTGTATGACAACACTGAACTATTTTTTTACAAAATAAGAAAACTATTAATACCTATAAACGCCTCATTCATTACAACGATGTCAAATGATGCCAACCCACTCAAAATTAAATATTCTTTGCAATAAATACCTTTGTATGAAAATGTATTTTTTATGTATGGCAACACTAACATTAAATATTTTTCCTATAACCACCATGTTGAATCAAGCAATTTGACCATACATTATTATCACCCCCTAGCAATACTTTTGGCTGAGCTATTCGAAATGTGTGAAAATAGAAAAAAAAATCCTGACGCCCGTCTTGCCAGTTTATTCAGTCAAAAATAGTCAAATGTCATTACCACAACTGCGATAAATCGTTTTCAATCATTTTTTAATCAAAAATGTTTCTCCTTCTACTTTTCATATTTTTGAATGAAAAGTCCAAAAAAATGTATGGACAAAGAAAAAATCAACCAAACCTGGCAACACTATGGATCAAGTCCTACAACCGCCGAAAACAAAGTGACCCGCTAAAATGTCGCCAACCTCAAAAAATCTCACCTCGAAAAATGCAATTTTTCGCACATTTCACTAAATGTCAGCCATGGGGTCCGCCATCTTGTCGAAAAAAAAAACAATCCTCGACATCATAATTGAGGATACACCCGAGCCGATAGACAAAAAATATCGAAAAAACAACAAAAAAATCACCGCGCTGCGACCCGGCAAAGACACCTCGAAAAATGAAAAATTTCAAACACAAATATCTCGGCGGCCATCTTGTTTTTCCAACTTTTTTCAATTTTATCGTAGCAGTCGTCCTGAAATTGACCGAAAACGACACCAATATTGGGTAGGTGCTATAACAAAAAAAAAAGTTGATAATCGCAGTTCGGGCGCCATTTTGAATTTTTCAAACTTTATATTTTTCCCATAGTCACCATACTGAATCAAGCAATTCTTCCATACATTATTATTACCTCTCACCAATACATTTGGCTGTGCTATACGAAATGTGAGAAAAGTGAAAAAAAAAACCTGGCGCCAGTGTTGCCAGTTTTTTCTGATGAAAATGATCAAATGTCATTACGATGACCGCAAAAAATCGTCCAGGGTGATTTTTTCATCAAAAATGTTTCTCCTTCTACTTTTCAACTTTTTGAATGAAAAGTCCAAAAAAATGTATGGACAAGGCAAAAAAAAACTGAGCCTGGCAACACTCCCGACTGAGCCCTACAACCGCCAAAAACAACGAATTCTGCTCAAATGTTGCCAACCTCGTAGTATTTCAACTCGAAAAATGCGATTTTCAGAGCTTTTTACATTAAGGCCTCCACGGGGTCCGCCATTTTGTTGAAAAAAAAAAACAATCCCAATTGGCAAAATTGAGAATATATCCAAGCAGATCGAAAAAAAAAAGTCACACAAAAAGACAAAAACCATCACATCACGACCCTGCAAAGACACCTCGAAAATTCCAAAAATTCAATTTGAAATATCTCGGCGGCCATCTTGTTTTTCCAACTTTTTCCAATTTTATCATAACACTCGCCCTGAAATTATCCGAAAACGACACCAATCTTGGGTAAGCACCCTGATAAAAAAAAAAGTTGGCCAAGTCAGCTCGGCCGCCATCTTGAATTTTGGACATGTCAGATTTTTCCCATAGACACGGATGCAAACCGACAATATCCCTCATACATGACATTCACCCCCCACCGCTCCTTCGGGCGCTCCAATCAAATTTTCGTAAAACAAAAAAAAAATCCGGGCGCCATTGTTGCGAGTTGCCAGCGACGAAAATAGTCAAATGTCATTACGACATTGCCAGCCGATATTCTCATGCGATTTTTTAATCAAAAATATTTCTCCTTCTACTTTTCACATTTTTGAATGAAAAGTCCAAAAAAATGTATGACCGAAAAAAAAAAAACTCAACCTGGCAACACTCGCAGCCGAGCTCCACAACCGCCTTATACAAAGTGACCCGCTCAAATGTTGCCAACAGAAGAAAAATTCGCCTGGAAAAATGCCAATTTTCGTTGATTTTACAAAATGGCCGCCACGGAGTCCGCCATCTTGTTGAAAAAAAAAAACAATCCTCGACAACAAAATTGAGGACATACCCGAGCACATAGAGAAAAAATAACAAAAAATACACAAAAAAATCACCACGCCGCGACCCCGCAAAGTCACCTCGAAAAATGAAAAATTTCAAACGCAAATATCTCGGCGGCCATCTTGTTTTTCCAATTTCACCCTACGTACTCGCAAAGAACGCGCTCAAGTTATCCGAAAACGACACTGATATCGCGTATAGAGCGGAAAACGAAAAAGTCAATCATCCCAACTCGGCCGCCATCTTGGATTTTTGAAATGTCAGATTTTTCCCATAGACACGGGGGGGAGAGGGAAAAACTCGCCATAGACCACCCACCGCCATCGGGACTCCTTCGGGGAGATCAATTGACCTTTCGGTGGGGGGCTTCCAGGATTATATAGTATAATAAAATAATAAAATAATAGTCTGGCGTATGCCTCATATTAAGGTTTCCGATAGAGAAAGATTGAGATTACTCAAACATTTGGAAAAAGATCATGCTATTCAAATGGCCTTTAGGAACTGGGACTTATACGAGTATCCTCTTTTACCACAATCATCAAAACATTCGTGGGCCATCAAAACCTCATCTCAAATTGAAAAACCACGATACGTTATAATCGGATTTAAAACGAACAGAAAGAATGATGTTTTCAAAGATGCATCTTGCTTTGATCACTGTAATTTGAAAGACGTAAAAGTGTTTTTAAATTGCAACTATTTTCCTTATGAAAACTTGAATGTTAGTTTTTCAACAGAAAAATTTGCTTTATTATACGAACAATATGCCAAATTCCAACAGTCTTATTACAACCGCATTCAAGCACCGTTGTTGTCACCACAAGAATTTAAAGATATTGCACCGCTATTCGTTATAGACTGTTCACGTCAAAACGAAACCTTAAAAACAGGGTCAGTAGATGTTAGAGTTGAATTTGAATGTGAAACAGATTTACCTGACCTTACTTCGGCTTATTGTCTTATTTTAAATGACAGTATTGTAGAATATAAGCCGTTAAGCAATATTACCCGTAAAATTTCATAAAATGGTGGACTGTCTGTTTGTTGACCTCCAGGGTTTTAAATCTTCGGAAAATGACTTTATTGTTAAAGAATTTGCATATAGTACAAATTACTATACACAATCATTTTTAATAAAACCTCCATACCCATTCTTTACTCTATCGGAAAAAGAAAAAAGACAAGTGAGATGGGTAGAAAAGAATCTTGGTATTTTGTGGAGTGAGGGTTATGTTGACTTTAGAGAGTTCAAACGAATTATTGTAACTCATTTAGAGCACAAGAAAATATTTGTTAAAGGTAACGAAAAGATTAAATGGGTTAAAGATTTGTGTGATGACTGTATTGTAATTGATATAGGAGAGTTGCATGCTCCCTCGCTTTGTGACATACATAAAAAGTATTCTTTAAATGGAAATTTGAATTGTGTAAATCATAAAAAGAAATGTGCGTTAAAAAACATTATATGTATTAAAACATGGTATTTTGATAATGTGTGCAAAAATAATTTTACGATTGAATAAATTGTATTTTAATAATATCTTTGAATTTTCATTTTACTAACAAAACCTTAATACCCAGGATAACTAAAGAAATTAAATAAAACACCTTAGCTAGGAAATATAGATTTATTCAAATTTTACACATCAAACATTTTTACACCTTTCTTCATAATATTTATACCTACTTATACATTCTAGCACTATAGTACTTACTTAATTAAATAACACAATAGCTACAATGTCTAATTTTACTACAGGAAATTTTATAAACGTTACAAATACATAGCGGATTTGATTCAAACTAGAATTAAGACAATATCAAAACATAGACTTATGACCCCAAGATAAGGTTGATATTCGGTCACTAAGCAAGATACGTTTGTCATCATTTGACGACAGTGCAACTTTTTTCACAGATTGCGTGAAAATTACATGCTTTAATGATTTAAATACAATGTTAGTCTTTCTCAACCTTTCATTATTTAACAAAACGTTCTTATAGTTCTCAAAATCTAAATGGCGCAAGACATATTTCTTTGTACCCTTAGCTTTTTTCAGTTGTTTTTTTTCTGTTTTGATACAGTATAATTTGGACCTCAGACCTACAAACTGGTAGATAATTTCGCCTGCAAGTTCGTCCTTGAACAGGCCAGGTACTTTATTATGTTGCCGAGTAATGCCATACAGATTATTAGTAGGATAATTACTGGTATCAAAATAATCCTGAAAGTTCAATTTGATGTCTGCGTATAAATCTTCGGTGCTTATGGAGTACAAGAACGAATCAGTATCTGTATAACATAAATTTATACTAGACCCGTAAAAAGGTTTCATTTTCGAATAATGAAAATCATACATATGAGATTTTGATGTTTCTAGAACAGTAAAACCAATGTAAATGGGTCGATCAAGTTTAACAGACTCGGGCTTCATTTGTACAGCCACGAAATTTTCAGAAAAAATAGTTGAGCTATGATAATTCGGTCTAGATATCAGGCATTCGGCTCCATATTTCTTTTTTGTTTTATTCTTGGTATCATTCCAAATGTTAACGAGCATAACTTTCAACCTTTTCTCGGGGTCTTCTAACGTCTTTCCAAAAATAGCATTGTTAAATAATTTAAACAAGTTTTGTTCAAAAACAGACGTAGCTTTTTGTCGTAACTGTGTGTTTAAATCTATGTACTGTTTTAAAAATTTACTCTGCTTAAATTTTATTACTCTATGAATTGTTTTTAGTACTAAGCCATGTTTCAAGCATGTTTTTAAATGTACATAATGAATAACATACTCATATTTATCATATAAATTCGGGATCAGTTTAGGTTGCTTTGAACCAGGAGGTACGAACTTTTGAGGACAGAACGGAATATCGTTGTGCAAGTCATGTAAGTATTCTGGATACTGTAAATCCACTTCCAAAATATAACCAAAATCGGAATCATCCGGTACTAGACGAATATCAAGGTCTTTAATTTCACTTTGAGGCAATAATTTGAAGTCGCCATATGGCAAGCTGGTACACATCGCATGTCCGTACAGATTATTACAGTCTATGTAAAGTAAAAAAATATTCGGTATACTAGGATCGTAATCAGACTAGGGCTTCCAAATCCCGGGACTATCGTAATCCCGGGATTGATATCGGGATTGCAGCAGTCAATCCCGGGATCCCGGGATCCCGGGATTGAGTACTGCTTGTATGTGATGGTAGTTTCATTACGCAAAAAAATACCAAATTTAAGTCATACACAAAATATCTTAATGCAAATCAAATCGCAAATTGTTTTAAACAGTTCAGGCTGAAGTTTTACAAGTTGGCTTACATAAAACTTAACCTTACTAAAGAATTATAGATCCATCCTACCGCTGTCTCATGATTACAAGCTGTTTTTGAGAGTTATCGTATCACCCACCGTCTTTCGCGCAGGTTTGACTACTTCCTGAATACCAAAAAGTCGATTTCAGAAAGGGCTACAGTACTTAAACTTACCGGCCGGATGGTCATACAGAAGACCGAAGCAAATAACACCTCCCACATGTATGGCATTCGTGGATTACGCCTATAACGAGAAATCATTTGACTCTTATTGATACCATAATCCACAACAGCCCAAGGGCTGTACTGCAATCTCCCCGCGCCAGCCTCTGGCTCTTTGACTGTACTACTCACTATTTCGATGTGTTGAAGTTTCTGTATGAAAGACAACGCCACTGCCCGTTAGACTAGACACAGGACAGCACAAATCCTATTCCTTTGATGCGGAGAATTACACAAAGCTGTTTACAGCTGCAGTCAAGGATGATTGGTTTTGAACTGAAAACGAGGCATCAATAATCTTGTAGATGGTAGTTACTACTCATATTCGACTTACCGATGATAGTATAGGTAGTAAATCCTGAACCCCTGGAACCTGGAAGATCTCAGTGCTATATTTATTGATCTCAGAAGAGTCTTCAACCGACTTGAAAATGAACATGGACAAGACGAAAATTGTCTCTAATGTCCATGTTGTAGGTAACTACCAACTCCCGTAACAGTCGGGTTCTGTGCTCGAAAGGGGACGATTATGTAAACCAGGAAGAAAATGTCCAATTAGGTATGTTTAGTTAGTTCAATGAGAAACATAAGCTTTTTAGACTCAGCTGAGAAATATTGAGCATCGATCGGGAGTTCGGGAAGCATTGCAGTGGTTTTTTCGTCCACATTTTCACAGTCTCAAGTCTTTGGCTACTGTGTGTCGCCAGTGATATTTAACTAAAGGATAAGACGTGGGCGCCAATGATGTGTCTCATAAAAAAACTCAAGTTCATTCAAACGGCAACGTAGAGGGCTAATTTGTATTTGATACAATCAAAAATGATGATATGTGGATGATATCCTCAATAGAACTAGGATCACCGACATAGTCTGAAGAATCGGAAGGATTGCGAAACTTCAGTAGTAACTCTAATATTTGAGAAAGTTCTCAAATGACAACCGCAAACCAGGAGAAGAGATATCAAAAGCCTCCAAAAAGATGTTGTGACGACCAGGTGAAGGGTCCCGCGGATTTCTATGGCACAAGATCGGTCTTGCGGCTGATATAATGAATGAATACCTCGGTAAATTATCTTTAAATCATAGATGAAGACCGATTATTTTGATAGGATACTCAATCCCGGGATCCCGGGATTGAAATAGAAATCCCGGGATTGAAAAAGCCGTAAAAAATAGGCGGGATCCCGGGATCCCGGGATCCCGGGATTGGAAGCCCTAAATCAGACATGTATTTGTTATTTGCCCTGACATATCGTGTTGAACATAAGCACACTCCCCCTCGAATACCTTTCTGTATAATTCTAATTATTTCTAGGTCGTTAATAAGCTGTAATTTTACGTTGGTTATTCGTAACATAGCATCAAAACTTAAACTTGGTGCGGTTAAATAAAAAGCAGGATCTAGTCCATAATTAACTTTACAAGTTTGACGAAATTTTTCAAATATGTCAGCCAATAACAACACATCAGATTTAAGGTAAAGATCAGTGT